>JAYESA010000013.1:28360274-28681618 GCA_036927795.1 Iris macrosiphon
CGCCTTTCGGTGTAGTTGGTATGCGACTAGGCGGTCCCGTTTGGCCGGTCGCGCTCCGTATCACAATTTTCTAATATTTTAAAAATAAGTTTTTGTCGTTTTGGAGGTCGAATAATTTTACACATAGAATAAATTAACAAAAACTAAAAGAACAAAATTTTTTTTGGTTATATAGAGAAGAAAAATCCTTTAATTAGTTTTTAAAAATAATAAAAAGTTTGGCAGCAAATTGGGTGTGAACGTGGGGGTTCAGGTTGAAATTTCTCGACTGTTTTTGTCAGTTTTCTGGTAATTTTCTGATCAATTTTTTGACCAATATAGGGCACAAAAACTCATCCCACTTGAATAAAACTCCTAGAGGGTTACGTTGTGAACATACATGAATAAACCGCTCGAAAAAAGGATGAGAGATGATAGAGTTACATCACCTTGAAGATGGGGTCGGAATGGTGCTGCTGTGCACTTGCGACGCGCGCGCGGGCTGCCATGGCGGTTGCTGGTGGTGGCGGCGGCGTCGGGGGAGGGGGGGTCGGAGGTCGGCCGGCTGCTGAGGTAGGGTTTATGTTTTAGGATTGGCTCTATTATCACATACACACACACACACACACACACACACACACATATATATATATATATATATATATATATATATATATATATATATATATATATATATATATATATATATATATATATATATATATATATATATCGAGAGAGAGAGGGAGAGAGGGGAAAGGGTCTGCTGGGTTCGTGGGAATTAGAATTAGGGGTGTTTAAGGGCGGGTTTAGGATTAAGGAGTTTTAAGTTGAGTTGTAGTAGTTTTAATTATTAGATTTTTTTTACATTAATAATAATAATAATAATAATAATAATAATAATAATAATAATATTATTATTATTATTATTATTATTATTATTATTATTATTTAGTAACCATATATTTATTTACTTATATAGATGAGGCTAAAAATCCAAAAATAATATTTTTACCCAAAATAAATTCTAGAAAATTATTTTATAAAATTTTAAATAAAATACTACACCCAAATATTTTATAAATATATTTTATAATTAATAATTAAATATTTATTTAGTTATAATAAATTAAATAATTGTATTATCAAATTAACTAAGTAATTAATTAAATAGTTATCCACAAAATAGGTAATAGAAAATATTATGCAAATATATAAAAGAAAAAATGCCTAATTTGGCACAAAAAATTATGGGATGCTAATTATAGCGAGTTGGGATTGAAAAAATAACCACAATTATATTATATATATATAATATCTAAATATTTAACACTTAATCTATGGTTGTTACACTAAGGTCATACTAACACCGAGGGATCAAATTTCTGTACCATAAAAAGATCCTACAAGTAGTGTCTTCTGTGTAGGCTACTTCATACGAAGGACAATACAGATTTTGGGACCATCCTATATTATTAATGTCCAAACTATGGTGAAGTATCCTAATAAAATTATTGGGTTTTAATTATTTTAAAAAAATAATCTAAAATAAATACACGAAATACAAAATACACACAAAATACCTATTTTGGGTGAGGGAGTTTACACGAGGTGATAGACCAAATATATCATAACATAAGCAAAAAGAGACAAATAAGAAATAAATGTTGATCGAGACTTGTACGGTACCAATGTACTTATCCCAAGAATAATACTTGAAGAACTGATAATAAGTGCAGAAATAAAAGTAAGGCGACGAGCGGCAAGACAGTATAGAAACTACTCTGGACCGGGACCACAACCCTTAAACTAAATAAGGACTGGGGTTGCAGACCTTCACTCGAGCAGAACTTAGCACCCTAACCATGCGCTGGAAGAAAAATAAAACTAGAATAGCAAGCTATAATGAAAGTAACATCATTCATCACACGGCCAAACAACTTTACGGCTTGCTACGATTAACTAGGTAGGGTTGTCACAGACCTTAATTACTAAATGCATGTTTAAAAATATTGCTACCACCAACACTGTAGTTAACTCGGATGGACAAGGGTACGATTGTCTAGTAAAATTAAATGCACATTCAAACATACAATAACATAACTTGTTACTTGTCATAAATAGAAATTGAACTTATAAGCATAAACTTAAACTTGTAATCATAAACTTGTCTTGTAACATAAACTAGTATATAAACTTGTCTTATAAGTGTCGCAACACGTGTAAACTTGGTCAGTCATGGAGCCCTTGCCTAGTAGGGTTGTTCCATGTTGCATGGGGCCCTTAGAGATCGAGGTAGCCGGTAGCACAATATTATTCCCTCCCTATGATCTAGAAAATTCTTATCTTGTTTAATCATTACTAAATTATTTCAAGCTCTCGAGTCGTGGACACTTGAGAACTCCCTAGAATGACGAGTCACGAATACGAGATTTTTACGAGTTATCGTATTCGTGATACGCGATACATTGGACAATACTTACACTCGATTGCCCAATACCAAATGCAAGGGATTTTCATACACAAATATTTTCACAGTATCGTGAAGATTATGAACTTGTACATAAACTTGTCTCATAAACTTACATGCAAAACTTGTCGGGTATCATAAACTTGTATCGACATAAGGAAGCACACAAAAATAATCACTAAAAAAAATACTAAAATGAACCTAATAAAAGGGAACACAAAATGCACACAAAAATTTCTAGCCGCGTGCGCCCACTAGCAGCATGGACTCACTTGCTGCATGCACCAACTGGCCGTATATACTCAATTATCGCATGCGCTTGCTGGCCGCATGGACAACTGGCCGCATGAGCTCCTGGCTAGATAGATAACTCGTCCTTAGGAAAATCTCATACGTTCAGTGCTCTATGCATTCAGCTTAGGGACGCATATGCAGAGACAGTCATGTGCCTAACAAGATAGGCGTCATGCTGAAAGGGCACATGGAACTCTTTCGTCCCCAAGCAGCACAACTCCATGAAAAAATCTTCAAAAATCTAAAAAATTATTTCCTTCATAAAAATTGAATTTTAACTCCAAATAAAGTGAGACAAAAGCCAAATTGCATGAAAAGAAATGCTCTAACATAAGGAACAACTAGTTTTCAAAAAAAAAAACTAAGTTTTAATAGATCAAAACAAAGAAAAACTTAGGGAGCCCATAAAAATTCTAAACTTAAAACTCAAATCTACAAAAATCTATACATCAAAATTCAAAATACCAAGAACTAAATATGATCAGCAACTCAAGGAGAATATTTTCCATCAAATATATTTTTAAAATAATATATATATATATATATAATCTAAAAATTTATGACTTCACCATTGAGCAATATGTACTTACCTAAGAGTACAACGACTTCTTCCTAGCTAGGTCCGGTGTTGGGGTTCGGCTAGGGGAAGTGTACGGAGGTGAGGGAGAAGGGAGCAAGAAAGAAGAAAATAAAAATGAAGAAGAAAGAGAGGAGTGAGAAAAAGATCATATATATACTAAAAGGAGAGAAAAAATAGTTTAGTCATGGATTCAGTCAAATGAACCGAACCAGGTGTTCATTCTACATGCAGATCCTAAATCGGGTCTATGAAAATATTAATAGATATTCTACCGGTCTTAGTTAGTCTCTCTCTACAACATAAAATAATAATAAATAAAATAACGGGAGCCAACAACAAGAAAAATACAACAGGAATAGATTATCAGGAAATATTAAATTCTAAAAATTTAAGAAATACCAAATCTGGAATCAGGTGTGACATTTCTACCCTCCTTAGAAAATTTTCGTCCTCGAAATTTTACCAAGGCTAGTCGAGCTGGAACACACGAGAAAGCTCAAGAATCACATCACAATTCAAATAATTATACTAAGAAAGTAACTAAAATAGAAAAGATTGATGCAGAAGTAACTAATGAATAACTGCACAAAAGAAATATATAGGGAAATTGAGGCATATGGATACATATACTCCTTAGTCAATTGAATAAAAACTCGCCCTCGCTTGCCTATGCTGACTCACACAAATGGACAAGAGCCAAGCCTGGAGGTAAGTCGGTACCAATGGCTATATCAAGTGCATGACTCTAATTCAGGACAAGGGAAGGTGCACGGGGGTGAGGAAGAAGGGAGAAAGGAAGAAGAAAATAAAAATAAAGAAGAAAGAAAGGAGAGAGAAAAAGCTCATATATATACTAAGAGGAGAGAAAAATATTTTAGTTATGGGTTCAGTCAAATAAACCGAACCAGGCATCCATTCTACATACAGATCCTAAATCGGGTCTATGGCAATGCCAATAGATATTCTACTAGTCTTGGATAGTCTCTCTCAACAACAAAAAATAATAATAAATAAAATAATATGAGCCAACAATAAGAAAAATACAACATGAATACATTATCAGGAAAAATTAAATTCTAGAAATTCAAAAAATATCAAATCTGTAATCGGGTGTGACAGACATACTAAACGAACAGGTATATTCGTGCCCGAGGGGGTGCTAACAATAAAGTCTAGATTAATGGCATCATTTCTAGCTTATTTTTCATACAAAATCCATGGATATAAAACTTGCATAGCACCATAATCAAATAGCACGTGAGCAGGTATGTTATTAAAAAGCAATATATCTGACACAATGGTGTCCGAAGCGAGGGCCTCTTACCATATCAAAGTGTACACCCGGCCTTGAGCTTGATGACGCTCTTGTTGCGGCACGGCTCGGTTGGCTTGATGCGCCAGAGCAGGATTTGGATGTTTAGGGCGGCGATCAGAGTAGCACGGGCACTTACGAATTATATGGTTTGGATAACCATAAATGAAATATAACATGTTCCTTGAGCGACATTTGTTGAAGGTATGCCTAGGCTTCTTACAGTAATAAATTAAACTAGTCAACTTCTAGGTCATAAAGCCATTTCTAAGTCAAAATAGTCAAACTAGGTCAACTCTATGCCAAACTAGTCAAATATGATCAAACTAACTATTTCTAGGTTGCATGAGTCTATCTCAATGATATTGGGTTCATACACTATGAATCTAGGCCAAACAAGCTAGATCTAAGATATTAAAAAAATAATAGGATACCGTATCCTAAGATACGCAAGTTTTTAATATAAAAATAGTAATTTATATATATATACAAAAGGCAATATATACAGTACCTTGGTTAACTAATGCAAATAGGATACCATGGCTTTGAACCAAAGCGTATCACACTACCTATACACCCATCCCGATACTCAAACTTAAATACCTTGAGCACATATCAATACCTTGACATTTACCTTGGTATCTCAAGGTAATGTGCTCTTAGTATATGTTATCTACCCAATCTCTAAACTATAGGATAAAATATATTTATCTAATACAAACTACTAGCTATATACTAATATGCATTAATTAATACCAATTACCATGCTATACTAACTACCCATGCAAGTAATACATATATACATATAAATACATACATATATACATGTACATAGCTAGAGATACATAAGCATGTATATATACCTAACTACTACTTATCAACAAGGATATATATATATATATATATATAGCTAATTAACTAGATAACTAACTAAACTATTAATTAAAATAACTAGCTAACTACTAATAACAATAGGTAACTACATAAATATATACAAAGGGTAACTAGCTAACCATCACTGACTGCTGCGCGCCTCGCTACTGCAGCTGCATGCACTGTTGCACGCTATAACCATTGCGCTGTTGCAGACCGCTGCGCTGCCTCGCTGCGTCCGCGGTGTGCTACGCTGGGACTGCTGCTGCCTCGGTGCAGACTGCTGCTGCTCCCTCTGCGGCGCTGCCTCGGTGCAGACTGCTACTGCTCCCTCTGCGGCGCTGCCTCGCTGCAGCCGCGGCGCTGCTGCGCTGGGACTGCTGCTGCGTCACTGCAGACCGTTGCTGCCTCCTCTGCGGTGCACTGAAACTGCTGCGCTTTGCCTCCACCCCTTAGCACACACACAAACTATATATATATATATATATATATATATATATATATATATATATATATATATATATAACTATAAGTTGATATCAACATATATATCTATACATATATACATCACAACACTCTCTCACACACACAAGTATATATACACAAACACCTATATATATATATATATATATATATATATATATATATATATATATATATATATATATATATTCACACGTACACACACACACACATACATATGTAAACATACACATAGCTATACATATATCAATATACATCTTAATACATACATATTTATATATATAAACATACACATATACATATATACTCTCTTATACATATACACATATATACAACCATACACATATACACTTAGATATATCATATATACATATATAACACATATCTATATATACATACCTATATAAACACCTATTCATATATCACTACTTATGTACATATATATATATAAATCACACATCACATATATATATAGAACTATGCATACATATTTACATATAGATGCACATAGATATCAATATACATATATAAATACATAATCACATAGCTATATATACATAACTATATGATATATTATAAACACATACACTTATATATATATATATATATATATATATATATATATATATATATATATATATATATATAGTTATAGTTATAGTTATAGTTATAGTTATACACAAGTCAATTAAATTAAAAAATAATGAAGCAAACACGTAGAGTGCATCGCACCCGTATCACACTAGATCTATGATACGCTTGCGATACGAGTCCACTACACCACCAAACGTACCCCAAAGGATACGAGCAAGTCTAATATATTATATATGAACAATATAAAGAGTCAATTACAAATCTACGTATCCGTGTCAAAATATGACATACACAAAATCCCGTATCGGAGAAAAAACTCCAAAATTAACACGTATCACCAAATTGTTGGGATACGACCTATACGTACCCAATTGTGGACACGATACTAGCCCCAAACACACAAACACATATCAAATTGATCTATAGGACTAATTGACAAATACAACAAGTGTCAATCTCAAAATTCTCTCAAAGTTGACACAAAAAGTACCATAACTTTCTCAATATGCCTCCTATGAACTCAAATCCAAATCCTATGGGTAGCCTATGCATATGGATTTATTTCTCATGGTTAAATCTCATATTTAGAATCTAAATTAAGAAAAAAAATTAAATTGTACCTATTGGGAGATGGATTTCCAATGAAACCTCCAAAATTGGTAAAATTAAATTTCAACTTGTAGATCCTTGCTCTTCTTTGTAGATCCTTACTTCCTTCTTCTAGATACTTGCTCTACTAGTCTCCAATGGTAATTTGGAAAGGAATTAGAGAAACTTTTGGTAGAGATTTGATAGAATTTGGTTGAGAGAAATTCTAGATCTATATTTGGAATAAAAAATAAAGAGAGAGAAAGTTTTTATCCCCTTTATATAGGCCTCACTTGCCCCCTCCCTCAATCTACTATGTAAAGTCTAAAATATCCCTTGGGGCCTCTCATAAAAAAATCAATTAAGGAGGAAAGATTCTAGTTTAATGGGTTTAACTTAATTAATTCATCCTCCTAATAAATGGGCTTACTATTGGGCTCAAATCTAACTAAAATTAAATATTGGATCCATGGATCTAAACTAAATAGTTAAGTCCACTACACAAGTCCAAAAATAAATCTAACATGCTAATAATAAATAATTAATACAATAAATAAATATTTAACATGTATAATATTTAATTAATTATAAAATAACCAAAATACCAATTCCTAAAAAATACGGTAGTGACAGTCGAGCATTGTATGAATCCATGGCAGATACCACCCTCGAAGTATTCTCCGCCACCGACTGGCTCAACAAATCCTCCGTCGAATGGATCCTCGCAAGTGAGTCGCTCATATCCATATACGACCCCTCCAGCTCTGTCTGTTTGCGCTCTGTAGGTGAGGCCAGAGTTGCCAAGCTGCGCTCTATCATCTGGCCCATAGTCCTGAGCTCTATAAGGATGTGCTTTGTCATATGGCTCATATTCCTGAGCTCCATAAGGCTATGCTCGAGAGAATCAAAATGTGCGGTGATCATTGTATCGTCCATCTACGGTACAGACTGTGGCTGCTCCATAATCCTTTATAGCAACTCATCACGTAGGTTAGCAATCTGATGGTCAATACTCTCCTAGTCTTTTATCGACGCCTGCGAAGGGTGCGAGAAATATACACTAATAGAGGGGGTCCTGGATGACTGCTCGTAATATAGGCACCATAGGATCCCGTACCATAGTACGTACCCCTCTGAAGACCACCAACGACGGTCATCCAGAGCTCGTCCATCGACGGAGCTGTAGAGGGCTACGAGAAAGTACCAGCCCCTCCCTCTGTAGGCTCACCAGTTATCGTTCGCTCACATAGTTTAAGATACTCGTCCTAGAAAAATGGTTGTGACTAAGTTACTTATTACTAATTATATATATATCTATTTGCATATTTTCTAAGCTACATTAAAACTAACACAAGGTAGTAAAATGTATATAGCTCTGCGTGGCCTTGTCATCGATGAGCCTTCCGCCCTTCTGGTGGGTGGCCAGGAAGACTGTCACCATATTGACGTCCTCACCCCTCTGTACTTGTTAAAAATTATATTATTTTTTATTAAAATTATACTTCGTATCCTACTTGTATTAAAATAATATATATTCAATAGAATACATACTAGACGACAAAAATATTCTGTCTTGGGAATTGAACTGCCACACCATTTTTCTGTCTTCGATCTAGCTGCCTTTGTCTTCTCCAACCGTTTCTTGTACTTGTGTTCTTCGAATATCGCCTTTATCGCAGTCCACTGCTCAGGCGTGATCCAACCATGGATTGGTTGTTCGGAGCGATCATGAGCCTTCTGGTCGTTAATCACATCATGGATCATCTTGGCGGCAACGGCAGGAAACTGTTCCTCGATCTTCTGAGCCCGGTGTAGTGGATAAAAATATATTTTCTACAAGAAGTAAAATAAAGAGTTACATAATATGCATGAATGATTATTGATATTAAAAGTAAAAAATATTTTTACCTTGAAGTGGGCAAACCAAAATACCTTCCTATCTTCAGGAGCATCTGAGTAGTTGATCCAAGGCCCACCATAGTTCTGCCTCAAAAAATACCCCAGTGCTCTCTGTACCACCGATGGATAATATCTATACAACGATAATTAAATTTCTGAATATATATATATAATCATTTAGAAAATGTTAACTATTCTACTTACTTGATAGGCCCATCCCACCAAATCCTCGTCTCGCCCATAGGTACGCATGGACGATCACTCTGATCATGCGCAAACAGAGTCGGCTCGACCTTCTCCATCTTCTCCTCTATATCCATGGTGTCGTCAGCAGGAGGGAGGCTGGACGAGGGAGTAGTCTCAGTCATACAACTGCTGGTCCCAGGTACCATCAACGGAGTCGGAGATATGACTGGTCGGTATACTGGAGTACTCTTCGACGAGGATCCAAAACAAGTAGGCGGTACCGTAGGAGCACTCCGTCTAGAGGATCTACCTCTGTATGATCCTCGTTGTCCTGTCATACCTGATGATAAAATAAATACACCAACTTATAACAGTTCATAAAAATTATATACGATGATAAAGCAAATACACATACTTATAACAGTATATAAAATATCACAGTCATACAATAAACACAAAATAAAAGTATCACAATATAATAAGCACGATATAAAAGTATCCACATTAAAAATACAGTACATGGTTAGAGTTTTTATGGATTTTATTTTATTTTTCATCCCTTCTGAAAATTTATCTTCTTTATTTTTCTCATCCTCCTCTTCTTCTTCCTTTTCCTTCTCACCTTCACTTTTATCTACTTCATCTTCTTTTTCGAATAATTCTACCTCTTCCACATGATTAGATGTATAATAAAGAAATTTCGTTGAGTCCATATCTATAATATTTGTTACAATAGGTAGCTCATCATCCTAATAAGCTATTTTGTTAATGTCAAAGATATTTCTAGCTTTCGTCTTGTATACTTTCGACCAGTCCGACCTTGTTGTTCCCCATTTAGGATAAGTTATGAAGTACAGGAGTTGAGCCTAACTTGATAGGACAAATAGTTTATAGCCTTGATATCGACGCCAGTAGTTTATATCTACAAGACCATGCTTGTCTATTTTTTAACCTTGATCTTGGATCGGATTGAACCAATCATACCTGAATAACATGATCTTAGCATAATGTGTTCAATAATTAAATGTTAACTCCACAATCTCTTGTAAGATACCATAAAAATTATTACCTGGATCGACATCTTTGTAGCTCAAAGATCTGATACATAAACAACTATTTTTTGTAGAATCGAGATCTAAGAAGTTGTCTCTTGTTAGGACTTTTGTTGACTTGAACCTAAACCCATTCATATAGTAGCTTGGCCAGATTTTGACGACATAAATTGGTCTCTTGGCTTGAGTTCTAATAGACTCATTATCGAGTGTTGTGTAGGGACGATCGACCTAAATACCAAGAAAATAATATTAAGTTCAACGTTATGTTAATTATTATGCATAGTGCATACACAAAATAATCCTTACATATGCACTCAACCAAGAAGAAAAATAAAGTCTTATTTTCTGTTCTACTTCTTTATCTATGTATGGTCTCATTGACCTTATCTCATTATTAAATGTACTAAAAAATAATAAAATATTATCCGATTAGTGTAACAATATTAGCGTATACTATTACATTAAGATTACTTAAACTTTGATGTATTAATTATTTATCTCTCTAACTTCTCCACTTTATCCTTGTCACAGTTAAGTAATATAAACAACTGAGCAGCCCTTAGCTCGTCGTCATTCAGATATCTATTATTCATTTTGCCCCAAGGCTTACCGAAAGTATTGAATACTTTCAATATTGCATCATTAGATTCCTGATATAGATCGTCATTTTTGGGAACTCTTGTTCTATTAGTAGAAATATGCGACTTGAAATACATCGAGCAAAATTTTGTAATCTTCTCAAGAACATAGGCTTCACAAATAGAACCCTCGACCCGTACCTTATTGTTTACCTTTCTCTTTACGTGGTTCAGTTGATGCTCGAACAGAAATCTACCGATAACCGACAGGCCCACCAATATGTGCCTCGTAAGAAAGATGAATTGGCAAATACTCCATGGAGTCAAAAAATCTAGGAGGGAACACTCTTTCAAGCTTGCGCAATGTCATTCTCTTGCTTTTCTAGACGATCGATGATCAACTTTGTAGAACAAAGATCCCTAAAAAATATGCTAAGCTCAGTCAATGGATCCCAAACTAATTGTGGTAAAATTTTCTGAAATATAATTAGAATTAACCTCTCCATGAATACGTGACAGACGTGGCTCTTCATACCCGTTAGTTTATTCTCCTTCGGATCAATGTATCTTCTCAAATTTGATATGTATCCGTTGTCATCTTTGTAGTACAGCATGCACCTGTTGTGACATGCATCAATTTTTTTGTATCTCATCCAGAGCGATCTCACCATCCTCTTAGACCAGTAGAAGTCTTTAGGTAACTTAGTACCCACCAACAAGATCTCTATAATCAACTCCATTATTCGATTGTAGCATTCTTGCGACATATTAAAATCAGACTTGATGCTTAACTTTCTTGTAACCACCTCCAACAGTGAATGATACTCACAACTAGGATATAATGGAGTTCTTTCATTCTCCAGTAACTCTATGAACTTTGCTGCATCGACATTCGGTGCCTCCTCAGCTACATCATGATTGTTCGGATCAAAACTAGGCCCAACAACATCAAAAATTATGTTCACGCACCAGTCGTCATAATCAGCGTAGTTATGGACACCCATATACGGCTCCACATAAGGCTCTAGCTCGATGCTAAAGACACAAGTTCTCTGTGTGAGGTCCACTGATAGTAATTCCGACGTGAAATCCCTCGAGTATAAATAATATGTCACATCCACTTCTGAGTAATATTTTAAATTATGATCTCACACATGGACACTTAATTTTGGTGGCGTCCATGTACTGAGGGTGTAAATTCTCTGATCCAAAATCTAGAATTAGAGATTAATTTAGAATTATTCTGGAATAATTATTGGAGTTATAATTCACCTCTTTGATTATTTTTTATTTAATTATTGTACCTTACCGTTGTTTAAATATCTAGAGCACTACACTAGCTTTTGTCTTCCAACAAACTTTGCACCCTTGACCTAGACAAGCCCATCTCCAATCCTGATCTTTGGGTCACTCATAATTATAAGCTCTTGTACTTTTTTTCATCGCACAATATTTATCATAATTCTCTAATTCTAAACCCAAACTTTATACCTATATCCGTTCTAATTAAAATTGGAGACACAACCTCGATCCGTTCCTTGTAATCCAATATATATTAATAATCTACTCTGAGTCTACTACGTACATGATACTTGTGTCACCTCCGATTGAGATCCTATGTACTTTCAATTAAAGAACACCTATAACACAATTCCTATTTAATTTAAAGCAACCGACTCAACCTATCTAAAACTTCACCCAACACCAATCCAAATCCACACACACACCCTCATGGCTCATACAAAACACCATCCACCATTTTTCCCTCTACAACACACCAAATATGACTTTTTTCCACATCCAATCAAGTTTCCTTCTTTTGTGCAATTTTTAAACTATTATGGACTTGTGTGTAAAAGATTAGCTAGGTGTCCACCTCTTATTGATTGAAACAAATGAAGAAGATCCATTCTTGAGGCCATGATCGATTCTAACTCTTTCTCCCTCACTTTGCATGGTATTATGCATTATCATCCTTTTTCCTTTAATCCTAGCCTTCCATTCAAACCACAACCTATCACAACCACTCAATTCCTTCATGACCACACACACATCCCTAGAAATACCTAGAAGTCGACCCTAATTCCAATACTCTCTCTCCTTCATTATTTGTTATATCTTCTTCCTTTTTACTCCTCCTTCCTCTTCTTCCTTTTTACTCCTCCTTCCTCCTCACCACCATAGCTCACCACCGCCACTACCTATATCACCTTACCACAACTCACCACCGCCACCACCTACATCACCCTCACCACCAATAACACCAACACCATTGCCTCCACAACCTCCACAGCCTTCCATTTCCCTCTTTTCCTCTGCCAACCACCCTATCCCCATGCACTCACCCCGCACAGTCGCTGGCCGCCGCCGTCCTCCCCGCGGCCGAGCTATTGTTGCTGTCGCAGCTGCTGTTGCTGTTGTGGCCGCTGTTGCAGCATCGTCGATGACCCCCGAAGAGCCCCAACCGCCGACGAGCACCCCCTGTTGACCGAACTCCCTCTGGTTTCCTCGAGCCTCACCGTGACTGAACTTCTCCTCCCTGCGGCCACGAGAAACCATGACTCGAACCCGAGTTCAGAAATCTGAGTCCAACCTCCCCTATTCACGAAGTGATATCTCCCTCCTCGCTCATCCGATCCTTGAACCTATTCTTTGAGTATGAACCGTACTTAACCCTCTTGTAATGTGTTCAATTAGAATAATTTAGCTTGCATTCTATTATTAGTAATTAGAGTTCTAATTCATGAGAAAAATAGTTTTATAAAACTTGGAAATTTTTGATACGAAGTTGGTTTCGTCAAACCAGACAACCTCATCATATACCGATTATACCAAAAGGTGCATACGATATTTTATGACGTGTGGGCTTTGACAAAATTTGAATTGGTCGCTTGTGCACGACAAATTTGACCCGTATTGGTCGAAAGTCTCCGTATCGGCACTTTTGTAAATATTCTAATTACTTTGTGCACGCTTGTCGTATCATGAATAAACTGGCACCAGACTCACGGCGTTCAATATGTCCTGTGACTCAAGTTTTTCCTGATTCTAATACAGTGAATGCATCACCGTTTTGCTGGCCCCACGATCTGTTCCAACAAACGTTTGTGATCGACTTACCAGAATCTTAATCTGGATATATCGTTGATCTCGTATTATCGTTTAGAAATTATTTGACCTATAACATGCTATTTGTATAGACCTTTGCTCCTGGCATATTTTTTGGTTCAAGGTGGGGCCCACTTGTGGACCCCGTGTTGACCATAAACTATATTTTTGTCCCTGTGTCCAAATTGGCGAGTTCGTGTTCGAATCTTTGCCTGACTTTCAGGCAAGTATATCTTGCCTTGTTGTACTATTCAAATTTATTTATTATTATTTATATACTTTATGCTCTGAATATTTTATAACTGTGCGCTTCTGAGTATGCCTCGGGTGCAGTCGACGAAGATGTTGACGTTAGGACTTGTGTTTGACCTAGTATCTAGTGGACGCACCTAAAGTTATAGAGTTATCATTATCGTTCTGAGGCCTAGTCACGTATTATTTTATGTCACTGAGTGAGTTCATGATAGGATACGGGTTTACGCACTCGACTAGCCATCGGTGTGAGTAGCTCATGTGATGGTACTTAGCATAGTTATATTTCTTTAGGTGACCTGTATTATAGTTACGAAATATCTACGTCGTAATTGAGATATGTACATTGGCATTGGGTAGGGAGGACAACTAGTAGGAGTATGGGATACCCACCTCTTTATTTATACAAATTTTGCGTTCTTCAAAGCGATACGGACGTTACTATATTCAGGTGACGCATTTTTCGGAGTGTTATGGCCGTCATTACATACGTGAGGTCCCTTGTTATGGGGGCATATGTGTCATATATTAGTCGGTCACGATGATTGGTGAATTACGTCAGCATGTGTCTAGCCTACACCTACCCATACATACTAAGTTATCCTCAAATTGTATTCACTTAGGAGGATAGTTCACCCTAATTTACTTTACTCACTATTTATATTATGGCATATAATTTTTATATCTTGTTACATCCCTCTGAGGACCTGGTTCACTTTTAGGTTATTTGAGCATATTGCATGATGCTTGATCTAGTGGAGTATTGGACATCATTGAAGGTATCTTTACATCTTTTAGCTATTACAGTCATGTACTACTTTTTTATTTTTGATTTTGCTTTTATAGCCTAGTGTTTATAGGCCTATATTATTTCTTTGGCCTATTCAAACAGATGTATTATTGGGCTGCAGACTAATGATGCGTATCATTCCTTCTTGAGATTTATTTACCATGGATTGAGATTTAGCGTAGCAGTTGGATATTAGAAATAGATATTTAGCTTGATCACTTAACCTTAGATAGCATAAGTATACTTTGTCGGGTCTATTAAATTAAAAATCCCTATGGAGTCGTACCAGTTGGCAATTGTCACATGTCTGGTCCCACATATTTTGGGACTGAGATGTGACAGAGGGAATGCCTTGGCAAACTGCACGAACTATTCCTCCTCCTGTATGAATTCAACCCGCACACCGCATATGTCATCAGGATGACGGTTGTATATCTACGAATGATTAGCATGTAGTAATTCAGATCTATTTTTAGATACTTCTAAAAAGATGAATAGACATCATTCAAGTATATTATCCAAATAGATGCAAAGATGGATACATATGTTCATCAAAGTAATAACTCCTATTAGTATATGAGTATTCGAGTTATGATGCATGAGTATCCATATCGTGATTCTTGAGTAGACATTAAAGTAACACTATGTTCATCAAATATACATATCATTTATACTTACTTATATAACTGTATATTTCTATACAATGGTTCACAATATCACATTGATACTCTTTTGTATCTTGACACTAGAATACAGTTCAAATACCTATGACACTAACTATACTTGACACTTAGTATCTTGGTACCAACATACACTCTAGGCCAATCACTCTTGACAATCAACACATATTTATACCTACTTCTATAACTGTATATTTCTATAACCTTATATATGTTAGTATCTATATAGATTATTAACCCTAACTAGCTCACTCATCCCTCACTCAAACATATATACATATTTATGCATACTTCTATAACGTTTGGTAAAAAATTATATACACATTTATGTAATAAAAGTATTTAGTTAAATCTCTGGAGAGCAATTATATGGTCAAAAATTAGTTTGGTAAATCTCAATACTAGGGTAGCTTGACAACACATGCTATATAAGAGAACCCAGTAAGTTATATTTGAGGTTATCATTTATATTTTAAAATATAAAAGGGTGTCATCAAGTTGCAAAATTAAAATCATATACACAAGAATTCCAATTAAAATCTAGGGTATCACTAGTGACTAAGTCCTATAATTCTTAAACTAGATGTTCATAGAATTATTCCTAAAATTTAGAAATGATATCATACTTTATATTCACACATAAAAATAAAATCTTATATAACATAATATATATTAACATATCAAGTTTTTTTTTAATCTAGGTATCACATGTGTCTGTGTCTGTGTCTTTGTCAGTGTCGTGTTAGTAGCATGAGTCTGTGTCTATGTCGTATTCGTGTGTGTATATATGTCTACGTATGGGAGAGATAGTATGTGTTTGTGTCATGTCCTAGTGTGTATGTGTGTCTTTGTATAGGAGAGATAGGGTTAGGGTTTACCTTGGTCGATCGTAGAGAGAAGGGGGTAACTGGGGGCGCTGTCGGAGAGGGCACGGGGTCACCAGGTCGGGGGTCGCCAAGCCGTAGGGGTCGCCTGGTTGGGAGGTCAACGGGGAGTAGGGGTAGCAGGAGTCGGGGGGTTGCCTGGGTCAGGGGGTCGCGGGGTCGAAGAGGGCACTTGAGACGAAGGGCCGCCGGGGGCTGCCGGGTCAGGGTGGGGGGATCGAGATGAAGATCGGAGGAAAATATAAATTTTGGTGGTAAAACTGTGGGAGGAAATAAAAATTTGAATCCATATATGAAACACATTAGCGACATCTTGTATCTACATCGCTATACTTCACTCACTAACTTTTAAAAAAATGACGTAAAAAATACCTACGTCACTAAACATCGCTGGTAATAAAAAAAATAGCAACGTTTGGCGACTCCTCGACGACTTATATTTTTATAATACTAATGGTATTCACAAAAAGTCGATTAATGTCGCTTACAGTGACGTCTTATGACGTCTAATTAATTCATCGCTAATTTCTTTAATGTTAACAACGTCATCATCCGGAGTCGCTAATTACGTCGCTAATGTGACTTATTTTGTTAGTGTCATTATATCGAAATGCACTGGTGAAGGCGAGCTAATCCAACTATACCAATCAGCACGATGTTTATGTGAAACATGCAAGTTATTATGTGGTATTTCTATCTTGTCTTAGTTTAATTTTTAAACAAGCAATAGATATGGAAAATATACTGAAATAAATATGCCACCGTTCGGTGACTTTTATCTGCCCATTTGAACCACCTGCACAATACTTACCATAAACTTCCATGCCACGAAGACATAGTTATCTTGCACAGTTTAATTATACAAAGGGATCACTGACATGATGCTATAATGGACGATTTATTGTCATAGACGAGGATAGTGTGCAACGCGAGGAATATGAAACACTACATACCATCCCATCTTGTACATGAGACTTGTCGTAAAGTTTCGTTCGGATCAGATCGGTGCCAGTGCCCCAGCGACCGTCCGCAGGAACCATAAAATCTTGTACACAAGTTATCCGTGATCAAGCAGTGTCTAATACTAAGTTATCAATTGATGCAGTTTACAGCAACGCAAATACGAGACAAGTAACATGGCATGATCTATTTTGCATAGTCTCCCTGATCATTTATATCATAGTAAAGTGTTCTACACATAGCACAATAATAGAAGAATATTATTCTAACTAGAATTGATAAATGATAAAAGAATATCCTAAATGAACTAGCATGCAACAAGGTAACCGTTTACAAGTTTATTGACAAGCATAAGTAATCCAAGTCTATTCTATATTATCTTGACATCTTTTAGTTATTATGGTATCGTCTGATCGAAATAATCAAGAAGGCAAGATTTTAGATATGAAAACTTAGAAGAAGGATCAACTAGTCGAAGTATAGTCGCTAACAAGTTGGTAGAGAGAGAAAATGAATGAGGTACTTTAAGACTCTGCTCGCGTGACATCTACTACACGATTCCCTGCATTGCCACAAATAGATGATCAATACCTCTTTTCCTCTTTCCTAGCTCAAAAAGAAAATAATATTCAATTAATGAAAGCATTGAAATCTATCGAAACTGTTCAAGAAAATACAAATCCGAAAACCAACTCAAAAGCACGAAAGCAACAAAGCGATATCAAAAACTAAGAAAGAAAACTTGCAGCAGAGAGTTCCCTCTTGACTCTGCATCTAAGTCCATCCTTGGGGCACGGTCCATTGAATATGAAAATCGATTTCGAAGAAGCCAATCCATAACGAGAAAAAGATCTTGATTCAATCTATCTCGATCGAACGATACCGAAAGTATTTCTTAGCCGCGCTCCCTGAAAAGGAGGAACGGGGCACCACACCCACCTTATTTTAATCTCAGCCACTCAAGCTCAATCCA
This sequence comes from Iris macrosiphon, assembly GCA_036927795.1. NCBI lineage: Eukaryota > Viridiplantae > Streptophyta > Magnoliopsida > Asparagales > Iridaceae > Iris > Iris macrosiphon. The sequence goes on from JAYESA010000013.1 coordinate 28,378,813, forward strand.
ACCTGCGTAACATAGGGTTGTGAGACTCGTCTCACTATTCTAGTGTACGTACCCAACATATACGTATTATATATGTATAACTAGCTTATTATTTAATTGCTTACATCTTGCTTTATGTCATTCTTGCATTGCTTAGGTTATTTTTATAAGTTTCCCTTAGTTCCTTAATTTGGACCGTTGGTCCCTTGGTTTCGTGTGCATAGCTGTGATGAACCCGGGAGAGGGCATGGATTATGATCCAATGGCCTTCAATCAACCCTTTACCTATATAAGCAAGCATTTCTTTATCCTTCACTTTTTCTTTTATTTTCTCTTTCCTTCTTAACTTCTTCACCCTTCACCGAGAGTAGCCGAGCTTGGCCTTGGCTGTGGGTAACCTTGGTAGTATTAGGCTAGAACTTGACCGTAGACAAGTACATCTTGCCAACCGAAGGAACAATAATGGATCTTGTTTTGATTCTTAGTATAACTTGTTTAATCACTTGATAGGTTACATTGCCTAATACTTAGAACTTGTCTTCATCATGATTTTTGCTTAATATATTTCCTTGTATACAACCATATGTTACATTTTTTAATAATTTTCTTGTATTGTTGCTCATGGATCCCGAGAACAGCAAGTCGGAGAATGCAAGGTTGGCTTAAAAATGTATACAAAAGTACCCAGGGAACCCTTGTCACATAAGAGAAGTTCCAGTGAGCGCACTTGTGTATGTTTCATAAATTTCTTAGAAAGTGTACTAATATAGTTGAGTACTCTAGGGGCAAAGGCAATTCCCTCAAAATTATGCCAAATTCCATTTGGCGCACTTTAGAGTGGATCTGCAAGTCATCAAGAATATGCATCACTGCTTAAAAGCCAAGTTGGCGCACTTTGCAAATATTACAGAGTTTGCGCACTTTGGTGAAGTTTCCTTACCGGTGTACTTTGTTGCTTCTGGAGAATGGCGTACACCGCTATGTGATGTATTATGCGACATTTTTCAGAGATGACGCACTTTGTAGCCTATCATATTACTTAATGACTAAGCAAAGACTTTTGACCATTCTCGAGAATTGTGTTCTCGACTGCAGAGTTATCTCGACTGTTGTGCCATAACTTGGAAGTTGTGTTTGTCTTTTAGTATATCCCTTCATGCGCTCATTTATGCTCCAAGACCCATTTGTGCGCCAAATCTATTTTTTGGCCATTTATGTGCCAAGACCCGTTTGTGCACCAAATCAGTTTTTGGTCATTTATGCACCAAGACCCGTTTATGCACAAAATTTATTTTTGGCCATTTATGTACCAAGACCCGTTTATGTGCCAATAGTGGTTTTGACCCATTGTGCGCGGATGTTACTTCTTGCCTGAGTTTATGCGCCAACCCTAAATTATTAATTTATGCACCTGTATGTCGGTCTTCTCTTTAATGTTCTTAACTCTTAATGATTCGTTAGTTCTCTTTTATCCTGTTATTTTAGTTAATCATGGTTATTTCCTGAACCTGACATTCGTGATATTGATCTTGATCTCCTGACATGAACTAGTAACTGTATATTATAAATGAACTCATGAATCTTGATATAAAACTAATCATGTACTGATAATCATGATCATGTACTGATAATTACTCCTGATCCTGATACTCCTGATAGCGGCTTGACGTAGCGCACTCCTGACTTAAGATTTTATGTAGCTATCCTGATCCAGGCTATTAGTAGCACCTATATTGCATGACATGTATCCCTGTGGTTGATTTTGATTTAACTCGTCAAGTTACTGTCCTATCTTGCATCATGTCTAAAGTAGATTCCTGAGCACCACGGTTGAAAATCCTTGATAATTGTCCAGGCTAATAACTAGAATAATAATCTAAAAAGCATCTAGAGATTTCTGGCTACATGCAATCCCGGTATCCCAGCGACACCTGATGGATTTGAGAAATTTTATTGTGAGGGGCACACTTCCAGCACACCGTCAAGTGTTGCACTAGCAGAAAAGATAAGAATATGATTATACCTGAAAAATCTATACTATGTAACATGTTCGTCGGAATAACCCGGATAGTCTATAGGGCATGTGGCTGTAAGGAATCTTAAACTGCATATTTTAGTAACTATGACTGTGATAACCCTACTTAGTTAATGATAGCAAGTCGTAGAGCGTGATTGGCCGTGATTGCTTGATATTCTGTCTAGTCTAATCCCGTCCTGATTTATTTTCAACAACCGATCCTGAGAGCAGTAATTAAAGCCTAACTCCAGATATCCCTGTTTAATACGCCAGAGCATGTTTAACTATTATTTTTACCTACTGCACTTATTTAAATATTTATTGTACTATTTTTTATTAATTTTTTTGCATGCTGATTTTAGTTCATAAGTTTGGTTTCCTTGTGGTACTTGTTGTTTTGAGGTCTGACCGCACTGATTTTGTATGGCCAGATTTTTGAGCAGGACCGCAGAATCTTCCGTACTTTCCTCCTCTAGATGGTGAACACGAGGAGCACCCGAGGACATGAGTGAGTTTTCTTCTTCATCATCCACCTGATCTTATACATTATCCTTTTGAGATATTTAGCCACCGAGCACGTGTTTAGCTCGTATTTTGGGACTTGACATTCTAGCATGCGGGCCTACATTAAAAGCATATTCTAGACTATAGCTAGAGCTGATCATGTAATACTATACCCTTGCTAGTTCTTCATTTTGTAACTAGATTCATGATCATCTGTGTATGTATAGTTTGGGATGCCTCACTATTATATGTTTGGTTATCATACATCTTGTAACTTATTGTTTACTTGAGATTGAGACACCTAGGATTCATGACCCATGATTTTTTGATGGATTGTAGAGTAAACTCTCACATATCTAGACAGCCGTGACCGTATCTTGGGGTATAGGGTACTCTGGTATGCGTAGATAGCTTTGTCTGCCTCCGCTCTCTAGTATTCTGGTTCTGGGATGTGACAAGGGTGGTTCAAAACCAATTAGATAGTTCTAGAATATTATATATATATAATATCGCCAATGAGGTCATAGCCTAACGGTTAAGACGGAGGCACCCGTCCCAGAAGATTGCTAGTTCGAGCAACGGGGGCACAATTTAAATGTTTTTAGAAGAAATTAAGTAGGGTGTAGGTGGGTACAGTGCGGTTCGTTTACGGATGCGTGAGGCCTTCAAGTTGGATGGAACCTTCGGACGTGGTGACTTCGGGTCATGATATAGCCTTCGGGCTAGAATGAGACCTTATGGCTAAGGATTCTATAATATATAGACCTTCAGGCTGGATTGGTTGTAATCCTTCGGACTGAGTTGTAGCCTCTTGGAAGGTCTGAATAAAATTTACTTTCTTCGAATATATATATATATATATATATATATATATATATATATATATATATAATGTGTGTGTATGTCAAGGACCTCTAACTCAAGTGGTCCCCCCAAGAGGTTGCGTGTTCGAGCAACGGGGAAGCACATTTTAATTTTTTGTGGAGGAATTAATGTGAGTAGTGGTGCAGTGCATGTGCGATGCTGGTGGGCCAAGATGTGTGATATTTTCAGGCCGAATTTATAGGCCTTCGGACTAAGAGTCTATAAAACAATTACCTCTTCAAAAGAAAAAGAAAAAAAAGTGTGTGTGAATAAGTATAAGGAAGGCAAAACTAGATCTGATTTTGATCCGAGTATTCTTAGAATAAATATAATGAATAGACGGAACCATAATTAAATAAAGATAATTAAAATATAATTTTTACAATAGTTTGGGATTCCGTTTTGAAACATAGGCTAAAAGAACTGACGGCTCTGATCTACTACTCTCCGGACCTCGGATATTTACCAACATGACAATTTATATTACTTGTCATTGCTGTCATAATCTGAATTTTGCCAAAGCTTATCTAAGTCGTGTCAGACTTTAATTTTAATGACTAGTTTTTTTTACTTTAATGTTATAATTTTGGACATAATTTATTTTAACATTTTATAGATGTTTAATAATATTATACTTTTACTTAATTACGATTTTGAAATTATTCATGATGGTTTGAGTTACTCTGTGCAATTTATGGTTAAGTATGACGTTAAAATTATACAATAGGGACTAAATTAATTACACTATACAATTTACAATTAACTATGATTTTGAAAAATCAAGATTAGCTTAAAACAAATTAGTCATGTGCACGTAAGTTTGCACATATTCTTCTAATATTGTTAAAAAAAAAAAAAAAAAATTAGAATCTATCATAAATATAATTTAAAAATATTTTAATTAAATTTTATTATAAATATGTTTAGATTTTAATTATAATTTATTATAGATATGTCTATATTTTAATTAGGATCTATTATAGGTATACTTGCAATAGTTAGATAATCAAATAGTTAAACTATTAGTTAAAATATTTTTTTTTTAATTACGTAAAAATATATGTTCTCTGAAATAAAAGTTTTTATATTGTCATTTTTTTACGTGATCAAATTAGATCCAAAACTCGCAAGAAATTGGGTGGTAAAAAAAAGACAATTCAATTGCTGCAAAAACATATGAGCCTGATTAAGAACGGTAATCTCTTATATATACTAGTAATGCGCACGTGCATTGCACATTCGTAAAAAAATTATTAAAAATTTAAATATAAAATTATTTGTAAAAATTGTCATTCTTAGGTATGGAACCCAAACAACCAAGAAAAATACCTCTCACCTTAACCACTTGAGTTAGAATTATTTAATTATAAATAAGTAATATAATTAGGTTTATAAATAATTAGTTATTTAAAAAATAATTAGTGGAATATTTACATACGACATAGACCACTAAATTTTGAGCCGTTTTTAATTTTCAACCCTCATAATATATATATATATATATATATATATATATATATATATATATATATTTCATCTTCTATAATATAAAGCGGCTTCTAGATGACTCAAAAGTGAGCCGTCTAAGTAAATACTCAACCAATTAAATTTAAAAAATTTACTTACGAGAGATAAATAAAACCTTAAACCAACTTACATCTTATCCGTCCAAATCGTTAATAAATACCCAACCAAATTAATTAACAAAAAAATAACTAACGGGAGATTAAAAAATAAAAAATAAAACTAACTTACTTCTCATTATCGGTAACCCACTATTTTTCTCATTATCAATAACCCATTGTTATCTTCACGTAATTAATAATTGTTAATCCTCACATATAATATTTAAAATCTAAAAATTTTTAACTACCTCTGTAAGTGTTTTCCTTACGTAGAAACATCATAAAATTGTTATAATTACCTCTCTCTCTCTCTCTCTCTCTCTCTATATATATATATATATATATATATATATAGAGAATAAGGGAGGTGAGATGGCAACTCACTCTCAAAACAAGGGTAGCGGTGACGTGGCACAATTCCAACCACACATTACATAATTGGCAAATTGCACTTAACCCCCTCCCCTCGTTTGTGCGGTTAGGATTGTGCCACATCACCGCCACCCTTGTTTTGAGTGTGATGTGCCACCTCACCTCCCTTATGCTCTATATATATATATATATATATATATATATATATGAGAAGGGATCTGCATCCGTTATTTTTGCATCATCCTCCATCCCCGAAATAGCAACCGTTGGATCTTGTTTAAGTCATATAATCTTAACCGTTGATTTGAACCACGCAAATATACGGTTAAGATTACATGACTTAAACAAGATCGAACGTTGTGATTATGGGGATGCTTAAGTGATATATATAAATTTAAATTAAATTTAGTCAATCAAATTTAAACTATTTTAATATAATATATTTTTATTATTTTTTCAATAATATCAATAGTTTTATAAAACTAATTTTGTAATAAATATATATAACAAATATTAATTTATAAATATTTAAACTATTTAAAAAATATTAGAAAAATATATTATACGTGCAACGCACGTGCATTTAAAAGTATATATAATGCAGCTTGAAAATGGTTCAAAATTAAGCCGTCCAAACCGCTTGTAAATACTCCAGTAAATAATAAAAATTAAAAAAAAATTTAACTATCGCGTATGTATTTCCACGTATGTATTCTCAAGTTTTTAAGAAAATAAATTAAAATAACATCATTCTAACTACTAAATATATAATAAATTCTAAAATATATTCAATATTCAAATTATATTAAAACTAACTGTAAGCCCTGATTTTTTTTCAAAATATTAAAATTGGATTTTTCGTAATTTTCTGGAATTTTCTGAGAATTTTCGGCAATTAAAATCAAGGTTTTAAATTATTAAATAATTTTTAGTGGTTAATAAATAATATTAAAATATCATGAAAATAACATTTTTGGGTGTAAAATGAAAAACTGGACTTAGAGTAATTTTTCTGGATTTTTCTGGGCCTCAGACCCATTTTTAAATGCCTAAAAACCATTTTTAATTAATTAACTGATTTTAATAATTATATTTATTATTATTATTATTTTTTCTTGGGCCGGCCCGGCCCAGTGGACCGGCCCAACAGCCAGCCCAGCCCAGCCCGTTTCCTTCCGGGTCGGGTCGGGTCAGACAACCCGACCCGCGAGCCGCCCGACCCGGAGACCCGGTCCCCCCTCTCCCCACGCCGCCCGCGTCCCGCGCCGGCCACCCCGCGCAGTGCCGCGCTTCCCCGCCACGTTCCCCCGCGCGCCTCCGCCTTCTCCAGTCGGCCTCGCCTCGGCACCTCCCTATTTAAGCTTTCCCCCTCTTCTTCTTCTTCCTCCTCCCACGATCTCACCCTAACCCTAACTCCGGCGAACCGACTCCCCCCCCCCCCCGAGCTCCTCCGCCAGCCCTTTTCCTCGACGCCACCGCCGTGCCGCCCTCCTCCGGCGCTGCACAGTCTCCTCCTCCGGCACCACCCCCCTCGATCCAGCAGCAGCGAGCAGCGGCGCCACCCCAGTCGCCGCCGACCAGCCTCCCCGTCGCCAGGGTTGCCCCAGCCACCTCAGGCCGGCCGCCCCCCCCCCCCCGCCGGAGCTCCCAGACCAAACCCTAACCCTAGATTCCCTGTGTCCGACACGAGTCGGACACGTGTCGGACACGATTCGACCCTGGTTTTTAGGTCCCCTTCAGGTACTCGTAACTTTTTGTTCGTAGCTCTGTTTTCGATTCCGCAAATTGCGTTGCGAAGCCTGTATGACCCTCTCGGTGCCTGGACAAATCGTTTGGGGCATCGCGTCCTGTGGTGATCGCACACCGCGATCCAAAAACAGGAAAAACCAGACCCTGTTTCATCCCGGAACTGAGTACGCCCCGCCAAATGGGACGACTTGGTCGCGTGCGGTCTTCACAGATACGTGCGCACCGTCGATACGGACGTGTGAGATTTCGCGGAAGCTGATTCGGGTGTGCGTGCACACCGAAATCAACGAGTATCCGCGGACATCGTCCCGTATCCGACTTTTCTGCAATTTGCCCTAACTTCTTGTACACACGTCGGATCGAAACGAAACCTGCGCCATCGGACTCGTAGCGATACGCTGGTCCTGTGGGTCAGATTTGGTTCGATTCTGAGAACGTTGACGAAATCGCATGTCGTGGGCCCCACAAGCCCCGCTCGACGGACGATTTTGTGATCGGCTCATCAGAATCCAATTCTGGAAGTTCCGTTGGGTTCGTATCATTGTTCCTGACCTGTTGACACTAAGTTTGGTAAATTTGGAGACCTTTGACCCTGACACGTTTTTCGGTGCAAAGCGGGCCCCACATGCGGACCCCGTTTTGATCCGAAATTGCCGTTTTTGCCCTTGTCTCCAAATTGGACTCAAGGACAGGCGTTTCTAGTTATTTAATATCTTCTGAGCATGATGGTAATATTTATTTCAGTATCTGGACTCATTTCTGGAAATTTCCCCGAGATATAAACTATATTTGGATCCAAACATCAGGCAAGTACCTGCACTTCAAGTTTAATCTTTATATTGTGATAATTAATTCCTTGTTCTACTAGCACCATTGATGATTACACGTAGTGTTAGAAAACTGGATTTCATGTCTTGAACATTGGGTTTCATGTCTTGCTTTTCGTGTCGGGTGGGAGAATACTAGAAGGCATGTAGTTTACCCTTTCCCCCCTGTCATTGTGTGCTAGCTGTTGGTACGCGACGGTACCATCAGCCTTATACTCGATTTTTCATTGTGTGATAGCCGCCTAGGACGGCCTTATTAGCCTTATAAGCCCCTACATGCCAACTATCTATTCTAAAACAAACACAAGTTCACACAGATAGCTTCTGGTCTTGTTATAGTTCTTGCTGACTGTTGTAGTTTTATTTCCTGTCTCATTTATTTCTGCTTTCTCATATTCCTGTTTATAGCATTAACTCTGAGATATTGATGTTCTTTTATGCAATTTTCTCAATATGATACTCAATCTAATTGTCATAAATATTTAGTTTAATCTTGATGTGCATTGTGTACTTTGCTCCTTTCCTGAATGGATCCGTTGATTTAGGCGATGATGAGGACCTTGTCCTACCTATTATGGACACTATGAGTTAGCAGGTGACCCATATGAGGAGCCAGTTCCCACCCAGGAGGCTACTTCTGCAGAGTAGTTAGCAGTAGCTACTTATTTATTTCCTTTCAGCAATCGGGTTTGTCCCCGATTTATCTTCTGGATTCTGTATTAAACTATGGATTTGTATATCACATTTAATCTATGAAAATCTTAACATTTCTATTCCCTGTTATTTTTCTTGTCTATTTACTTGACTGTGGATGAGATAGATTTTATTACCCGTGATATGACCTAGACAGCGTACTACCGCCGACACTGCGGCGTAGGCTGGATGTGCCCACGCACTCGTGCCCGAATATCCGGGTGCGGGTCGTGACACTAACTAAGTTGTATGATCTAAATAAACACATATCCAAAATTCTACAAACATATCTATAACAAATTCTAACTAAAATATATTTAAAATATTTTAATATATTTAAAAAATTATTTAATTTTTGAATAATATCATATAAAAAGTTTGTACGTGTGCCATGCTAACTATTACATAACATAATGAGGCTTTGAAACGGCTCAAAATATAATCCATTTGTAAATCCTCCATTTATTTTAAAAATATACTATAATTTTTATTTTTTTTCTTCTCCACAAATATATATTTAAAAAATAAATTTACAAAAATAAAAACTGATAAAAATGAAATTTAAAAATTATTTTAAAGGGAAAATATATCAAAAATATTTAAACTATTTAACAAATATTAATTCAAATATATTTAAACTATTTTTCAAAAATATCATAAAAATATTTATTTTACGAATTACTATCTTTATAATGCTGCTTGAAAGCGGCTCAAAAAATGAGGCTACAAGGTGTATGTATATCTTCCAGTAAATAAAAAAATTCAAAAAAAATTTAAAATTCTTTCGATCCTTATATGCATGTTAAAAATAAAAGTAGAAAAATTATAAATTCTTATAACTTCCTTAACATGTAATAAAATTTAAAATATATTCAATATTTAAAATATATTTAAACTAAGTACATGCTATTATCTAATACATATTCAAAATTATAAAAATGTACCTATAACAGATTTTGATTGAAGTATATTAAAATAATATTTATAATATTTTAATATAATTTAAATTTTTATCTAATTTTTTAAATTATTTATGTTTTCTATTTTCTACGTGAATGTGACTGGTCTATATACCAGCAATAACACTTAGTAAAGTCAAACCAACAATATATATATATATATATATATATGGATGAGATTCATCCCCTATTTTGTCCATCCCATTATCATTCCAATTTTATCCGTTTGATTATATTTAAATAACGTCTTAAATTAACTAAATTTCTATGAACAAGAGAATCCTCTATGCAAATAAGAGATAGTAATGAGAGGAAAAAAAAGTATAAATATCTCCTTATACGGAAGTGCATCTATGGCAAAGTGAAAAAGTTACGGGACTATTTCTTCCCAATTTCTCTTTCTTTAAAAAAAGCTGAATATCTTATTTAAAAAAAATAAATCTATTTATATTTTAAAAAATTAAAATAAGCATATCTCTACTTTTAAAATTTATCAAAATAGAGAAGAAATTTTTTTTTTAAAATTCATATCCATCGTAATATTAATATTAATATTAATATTAATATTAACTTTAATGGTAATATTAATTATTATTATTATTTTTGTTTTAATGTTAATATTAATATTATTATTAATATTTTTAATTTTATAATTTAAATTTAAATTTAAATTTAAATTTAAATTTAAATTTAAATTTTAGTTTTAGTTTTAATTTTAATTTTAGTTTTAATTTTTTATTTTAAAACTACAATAAAAATTATCATTAAAATGAACACTAAAATTAATATTAAAATTTAAAATTAACACTAAAATTAAAATTAACATTAAAATTTATATTAATATTAAAATGTAAATTAATATTGAAAGTAACATTAAAATTTGTATTAAAATGTAAATTAATATTTAATATTAATATTAACATAAAAGTAACATTAATATTAGTATTAAAATTAACATTAATATTAATATTAAAATAAAAATAATATTAATTCTTTATATATATATATATATATATATATATATATATATATATATATTTGTTTTTAATGATAGATTTATTTTTAAAGATAGATTATTTTTTAGATTTATTTAAAAAATAATTCTATCTCTATTTTAAAGAATAAAAAAACAAACCTATTTATCTCTGTATATATTTTTTAAATCTATTTCTATTTTAAAAAATAAATTGATAGATATAAATTTGTTAAGATAGATATATATTTGCTTTTAAAGTGAGAGATTTAAAAATTTTAACAGAAAAATTTGAAAGAGAAATATACGTATGTTCCCTCTAGTAAGTTTCACATAGAAGATTTGTTGTTTCTTTATCGTTACTATCTCATATTCGTAGATATTTAATCTGAATTGTTGTTTAAATCTAATCCAACTGATAAGATTGAAATGATAATGGAATAGACAAAATATGAATGAATTTGATATCTTCTTCTCATATATATATATATATATATATATATATATATATATATATATATATATATATATATATATATATGGTTCATTCTTGAAAAAAAAAAAAAGGGTTTATTTTAAACTGTTTTCAAACATTTTGTAGTCGTGTTTATCTTTAATGTGCTCGGCCCTATCCTGTTCAAAACCAAAACCCACTGGGAAGTGAAATATGAAACCCAACGGCAAGTCTAGTCACATCACATCCCAAAATTTTAAGGAAGTGGGACTTTCCATGAAATGATACATCAAATAGATAAGATAAACAACGAGTTTGGGATAAGTAGGAACCTAGGGATAGATTTTATATTTGATGTCCACATCTTGATGATATGGATTAGAGAGAATATTAACTAAAACCCCACTTTCCATGGTTAATATAATCACGAGTTGATAATTATGATATCTTATTATAACTCATAGCATTATTTATGTCTTCCCATCACAGTTGGGAATAAATATATTTCTTTTGTATTTTCTTTATTTTTCAGTGGTTATTTGTGAGATGGAGGCTTAATCTACAAAACTCTACTTGATGGTTGGATAATTGATGGAGTCGAATATCATAGTTTTTATTCTTTGTTAATTGTTATATTAAATTTTTTAAGGAAACTGCATAGAAATCCACCTCTCACCATTATTTACAAGTTTGTAGGAATTATGATTTAGAGTTTGAGAGAGGAGAATGAGAAAGTTGAATAGGAGAAGAATATTATTATTAATTGATAGCGAGGTTCTAACTAGCGATAGATATGTGTGCGACGGAAATGGTCCGTCTAATATCTAGGTGCCATTTAGACGTCTAAATATTTTGACTATTTTATTCCTTTTTTGTACAATATGCATATTTTAAGGATAACAGTGATGTTCTCTTTCCTTTACAGTCTGCTTGGTAACGGTATTTTCATCGATTTTGAAATATGTCACGTCCCAGTCCGAAAATGCGTAGGACTAGGAATATGTAACATGCCAGCTATGCATTCGACCAGACTCCGGTCGAATTCGAATACGTATAAGCTATGCTAGAATGGTTAATATCTATATAATCAAGTAACTATGAATATTTATACCTCAATCCACAACGATCAGAATATACAAGAATGAGCTACATGTGCTAAAGTCGGCCGCCCGTAACCCATAAGCTCGAATAGACTCGAGAAAGGAATATGAGTCTATAAAACTAGGCTATATCAGCAGATGAATAAACAATATGAATAATAACCATGACTTCGGAAGAATTGATATAAGTACCTGGCACCAATTCCTACAAGATAAATTAACACACATCAGCAACTCCGGACAGGCTCCACAACGGTCTATGCTGCAAAACTGGTAAGGGACCAGGTCCTCAGAGGGACGTAACAAGGTACAAGAAATAGCATGCCAAAATAAATACAATATATAAAATGTACCAATAGGGTAAACTATGTAACCAGCTATGTGATATGCAAGTGAGAGCATTAATCATACTCAGGCTGAGACTACTATAGGCTCTGTGTCGAAAAAACCCATAGCAGCATTTTCTCGAAGGGACAGTACATGTGCCAAAACTCTGTGTCAGAGTCTAAGTCACCTCCAGATATATATATATATATATATATATATATATATATATATATATATATATATATATATATATATATATAATCATCCTTTAGTATGGTAAGTCTCTTCCCACCCAATATAATCACACGTCTCATGTCCATGTCACGCAAGATCACGACCTCTAACTGATGCAGCGAGTCATAATGATAGCTAAGCATATGTAACATCTATGTCACGAATCATTTAAACTATACAGAATCACCATGAATATCTCAGAAAGATTATGTCTCATGAACAGTGTCAAGTGTCCTATGGTATGACATACTCGATAATGCAAGCACGAATATGTATAGGGTCGCGATATCAATCTCTAGGTGACGTTACACAACTCCGCGTACGACGTTCACACCCGAATATTATCCGGACGCTAAGCAATATCACACGGTCCTAGGTTGAACAGATACATCATATAAGATACATCATATAAATAATTCAAAAGAATAATATAATACAAATGCTGCAAGTATGGCAAGGTACACTTGCCTGGGGTTTGAACTCCAACAGTTGCTTTAGTATTAGCGGGATCTGCAGGTACTCCTCCGGTTACTGAAATAATTATTACCATTATGTTCAGAAGATATCAAATATCTAGAATTGCTTGTTCATAAGTTTAATTTGGACACAGGGGCAAAAGTGATAGTTTCTGGTCAAAGCGAGGTCCACATGCGGCCTGCTTCGCACCGAAAAATATGCCAGAGACAAGGTTCTCCAAATTCTTCAAACTTAGTGTCTACAAGTCCAAAACGATGATACGAACCGAACGGTATATCCAGAACTGGATTTTGATGAGCCGATCACAAAATCGTCCGTCAAGTGGAGCCGTAGGGCCCACGATACGGGATTTCGTCAACGTTCTCAGAATTGAACCAAACTTAGGTCACAGGACCAGCGTATTGCTACGAGTCCGATGGCATAAGTTTCATTTCAAAACGACGAGCATACACGAAGTTACAATAAATTTTAGAATATGGCTGATACGGGGTGTTGTCGACGGATACGCGTTGATTCCGGTGTACACGCACATCCAAATCAACTTCTGCAAAATTTTACACGTCCGTATTGACGGTGCGCACCTTTCAGTAAAGTTCACACATGACCAAGTTGCCTCGTTTAGCAGGATGCACCCAGTTTCAGAAAAATCAGGATTTTAAATAACCAATTTTTTGGTCATTTTCACCCTCGAATAACATACAATCTACAACACGATAAATTAAACTAATTACAGAATTTAAAACATGGTTTTAAGGTCTAAATTAATTTTCAAGTGGATTTTAAAAATAGTTAACAAGTTGCACGCAAAACGGTCGTGAACTTGTGAATTCGGAACGATTTTTGAATTTTCAGAAATGGGAGAGTTCTTGTTTTTGTGTCAAGGTTTGCGACCGACACAGGACGCGATACCTCGAACGAGTTGTACGAGTTTCGAGAGGGTCACACGGTCTTCGCCCAGGATTCGATAGAACGAAATACGGGTCTATGTACTGTAAACTCCCTCACCCAAAATAGGTATTTGTGTATATTTTATATTATTATATTTATTATAGATGTTAAATTTATTTAAAATATTCTCTTAGTTAATTAGAAAATAATTTTTTTAGTATATTTACTTATATAAATATTCATTTAGAATTATTTTAGGTTATTTTAGATTTTTGGAGATTTTTCTAGAATTTTTGGTAATTAAAACTTAGAAAACATAAATTTCTAGGACTTCTATGATTTACTATACGACCATACTTGCATGTCGTTCCTACCAAATATTTATTTTAGTTCAAAATATTTAATTATATTATTTTGTAATTTATTTAGAATTTTAAGAAATTTATTTAGATTTTTGAAATTATTTAGGATTTATTTGGATATATATAGTCTTAATATTAGATAGATGCTAATTTAGTGTTAATAGATATTAATAAGATTTTATAAATTATTTTTATTATTTTTAATTATATTTAAGATTATAAATTATTGAGATAAATTCAAACTCTATTTTAAATTAATTCAAATCCTGAACCTACTAGGAAATCAACTTCATGCATATCCTATCCTTATTTAAATTCATTATAATCCTATCCAAATTAACCAATCCTAGTCGTATTTAATTAAGTAGTATCCACCATTATAAATACCCCATCCTTCATATTTTTCTTCCCCAAATTTCTCTCTTTTTCGTCCAAAAATAGTCAAAATTCGTCATAAATTCAGCCTCATTTTCTACTAGTTATGACGAATTAAAAAGACGATATCTCCTAGCTCCGGACTCCAAACGAGACCTACTTTTTTTTATTAGAACGATAATGAGGTTAGCTCTGATTATATAAATTGTTTTTCTAAATTATTAGTATTAAATTCTGAAAAATTCGTAGAGCACAGCATGTCCGAAAATAGACGTGTTTCGATGTTTTCGCGATTCCGGGAGAACCAGGAATCAGAATCATGAACCGTTTAAAGTTTCAGAAAGATAATGTCGAGATCATCGACATATATTTTTTCCAGAATTTATTTCGAAGTATTTATATACTGTTAATTCTGTAGAACTTCTATGTTAGAATTTAACCACCGGTGCACAATACAAAATTTGTATGTGTCATAATTCCCAAACGGATTTGAATTCGGACGAGCAGTAAATTCCAGCATATTTTTGAAGCTGAAATCTACAGGAAATCATACATGAAAGTTGAGTTTGTGTCGGTTGACTTTTCGGTCAACAGATCGCCTCGATTTGCGTACCATGAGCCTCGAGTTGATAAAATTTAGTTTCTTTGGACAAAATTTAGGAATTAACATAAAAATCAGAATAATAAGATTAAAATAGGATTTTAGAGTAATTATTCTAGAATTAAATAAATTAAAATAAATTATCTTTTGACGTGATAAATTTGTAATACATAGGCTATTTGGACTGTGACTTGGACTCCGATTCATACCAGCAGCAGGACCCCAGACAAGATACCTTGCCAAATTACTTACAGTATTTTGCATGCTTAGTATATTTATGTATATTTATTGCATTTCTGTTTATTTATTGCATGTGTAGTTTCTTTCAGTCATTACTATATATTAGATATGTTGACACACACTTGCCACTTAGTATCATGAGAGGACAATCATTAGGCGTATGGGCTTTTAACCACTCTGGTAAACCATAGTAACTAGCACGCACTATGGTGGTCGTGTCCGATGGTCGCTACCCCCGAGGTATGTCGATTGATGGAGTCCGAGGGTCGCTACCCCAGAGGTATGTCGGCTGATGATGTCCACTGACGAGCGTGAGATTGTGAGGATTAGATCGAGTAGCCTACCCTTGCCCATACGTCAAAAAGTTGTCCTCATTTGCATTCATATAGATTATCCTGTACAGCGTACTTATCTATTTTCAAACATTATGCATGTTTACTGTATTCAAATTGGCTCGTATTTTCTGTATCTTGTTACGTCCCTCTGAGGACCTAGTCTGCTGCCAGGTGTATCTTTTCTTGAGTATTTGTAGGAGTGCAGATTTGGATGGTTACATGTGATCCGAGGATGTCTTCTCATCGAGCTGTGATTGATAGCTGGTATTCTTATATTGTGTTATGGTGTTGTACTCATATTGTATTTGCTCTTATATTCGAGTTGGTAGTGGATTTGTTTTCATCCAACTATCATCCTTAGATACTTCTTATTAAGATCTAGTTTCATAGATACTGGTTATTTATTTCTATATAATTTTGGTGGATGAGATTTAGATTTTACCCTGTGACTTGTATTACATTTTATGCCACTTGTGGATTTTGTATTCATATTACAGCGTACGTATGGATTTGGTTTCCATATATTGGAGTTACCATATCCATGCAGCTGGCATGCTTACGTGTTCCTAGTCCTACGTATTTGGGACTGGGGCGTGACATGTTTTTGTGGTGGCCCATGCAGGTCGAGAGCATATTGTCTCGGTTACGCTACTGTACCGAACAAGCCTGCACCTAGGACTAGAGTATAGGATCTCATCCACAATTGACTGTGATTCATCTCCTCCTATCTGTTCTATTTTGAACAATTGTATCCTGCTTGATTCATGTGCTTCCCTAATAGTTCCTTGAGTATAGCCTTCTGCTAGAATATAGGAACCCCTGTTATTAGGATGATAATTAGAGTAGCACACCTATTAAGAATACAACGAGAATATAGACACACCACTAAGTTTAGAATATCTAGTGAACCTAGAATTCCTTATCTTTAGATTGTTATACCATTACCCCTTGATGTATTAAGAAGACTTGAGAGTAGTATAGACACTACTAGAGTTAGTTAAAAGTTTTACCATAATGTTTGACACCTAGTATCACATAGTCTTTTGACCTATTAATTGAAGTGTAACCAAATGATATTTATCGCATGCTAGCAAAAGACGACAGTGTTTATTCAGACCATAGAATTTAGAGGTCCTTGCCCTATTTGGTCGACTAGCGACTTAGATAAGGAGGTTGTATGATAACTGTAGAGATTTTAGAGTCTTTTATTATTATTGCTTATGTTATTTTTGCTTTTGCGAACTTGAATTATTTTGTAACTTCTCACATCATAATCCAGCGTTATATTTTCTGTGCTACCTTGAATTATGCTGCTATTATAGCCTAGTTTTTGCAAGCTTAATCTTATATCGAGCTTGTTCATGACATATGTGTTATTGGGGCCGATCAACCACACTAATACAAATTGTCTAATCAGAATCAGTGTATTATGGTCTAGCTAGCCATAATGCGCTTGATTCGTCCTTCGCAATAGTATTTTACGTGAATTGAGATGTATAGTGGACCAGTAGACAAATATACTTACCCTCTAGATACGACAAAGCATATCATATCAAGTACATAACTGCACCGATGTGAGCATGCGAATAGAAAATTACCAAATTAAGATTTTAATCCACAACTGTCTTGACAATTCCCATTTGAATTCTTTAAAACGCTTTG
Source organism: Iris macrosiphon (assembly GCA_036927795.1). Classification (NCBI taxonomy): domain Eukaryota; kingdom Viridiplantae; phylum Streptophyta; class Magnoliopsida; order Asparagales; family Iridaceae; genus Iris; species Iris macrosiphon. Next base: position 28,396,430 of record JAYESA010000013.1, read on the forward strand.
ATTCCCATACTTCCATTCTATTACCCCTCCATGAACTCTTTTCCGTTGCTTTCCGTCTTCCCTTATTTCGGAAAGACGAAATCTCGTGCTTAGATATAAGTGATACACGGATAGTACAAGATATACCCCATAGGCCAATCACATTATTTGATGACTATCTTTCATAATTGATTAAGGGCATATCATATATGATATAGTTGGTGTTAAAGTTTTGAGGATTGAATGACATAAGAAAATAAATTGAGGAATATTTTTCTTAAGTGTAAGAGTCTTATGTGATAGATGGGTAAATTCTAAGTTGGGTAGAAATTGCATTATTAAACTTGAGGAGAATTCTTTTAGATTGTGATCAAGTAGGATTAGATTGAGAGATTAAGTCCTTTTAAATGTAGAGAATTTTAAAAGAAGGATTAAGATAATGAGAATTTAATAAATTTTAAAAAATCTTGATATTGAGGACCCAATATTTATACTTTGAGCACATGATTTAAATTTTGAATATTGAAGGATGAATCATCGATTTAAATTTTTAGGATAAATATAGAATTTTAGACTTGAACAACTGGTGAATTAGATTAAATTTTATAATTTGATGATTTGAATTAAAAGTTTAATTTTGATTGTTGGGTCACCTATTTGAAATATAGAGGATGTAAATTGAGTTTAAATATTTGAAGAGTACAAAATTCTTAATTCGAGAATAGGAATAAGATTTGATTAAAATTGTTTATTGTTCAAGGTCTAGAGGAGATTATGATAGTTGAAAATAGTGATATAAATTTTGATGTGGGATGTCATATAGACTTGAGTTAGATTTGAATGTTGAAATAAAAAGAAGTCGAGAAGAGATTACGACAGGTTGAATTTTGATTTAAACAGTAGTTATCTTAATTTTGAAGTGATCGCGATAGATTTGAATAGATTTTGTTATTTAAATTTTTGGAAGAGATTGCGATTGATGTACCTTATGTACGAATGTGAAGGATTTAACAAATTATGTCTTAATTTAATTTCGAGGACGAAATTGTTTTAAGTTGGGTAGATTGTAAACTCCCTCACCAAAAATAGGTATTTGTTTATATTTTATATTATTATATTTATTATAGATGTTGAATTTATTTAAAATATTCTCTTAGTTAATTAGAAAATAATTTTTTTAGTATATTTACTTATATAAATATTTATTTAGAATTATTTTAGGTTATTTTAGATTTTTGGAGATTTTTCTAGAATTTTTGGTAATTAAAACTTAGAAAACATAAATTTCTAGGACTTCTATGATTTACTATACGACCATACTTGCATGTCGTTCCTACCAAATATTTATTTTAGTTAAAAATATTTAATTATATTATTTTGTAATTTATTTAGAATTTTAAGAAATTTATTTAGATTTTCAAAATTATTTAGGATTTATTTGGATATATATAGTCTTAATATTAGATAGATGCTAATTTAGTGTTAATAGATATTAATAAGATTTTATAAATTATTTTTAATTATATTTAAGATTATAAATTATTGAGATAAATTCAAACTCTATTTTAAATTAATTCTAATCCTGAACCTACTAGGAAATCAACTTCATGCATATCCTATCCTTATTTAAATTTATTATAATCCTATCCAAATTAACCAATCCTAGTCGTATTTAATTAAGTAGTGTCCACCTTATAAATACCCCATCCTTCATATTTTTCTTCCCCAAATTTCTCTCTTTTTCGTCCAAAAATAGTCAAAATTCGTCATAAATTCAGCCTCATTTTCTACTAGTTATGACGAATTAAAAAGACGATATCTCCTAGCTCCGGACTCCAAACGAGACCTAGTTTTTTTTGTTAGAACAATAATGAGGTTAGATTTCTGATTATATAAATTTTTTTTCTAAATTATTAGTATTAAATTCTAGAAAATTCGTAGAGCACAGCATGTCTGAAAATAGACGTGTTTTGATGTTTTCGCGATTCCGGGAGAACCAGGAATCAGAATCATGAACCGTTTAAAGTTTCAGAAAGATAATGTCAAGATCATCGACATATATTTTTTCCAGAATTTATTTTGAAGTATTTATATACTGTTAATTCTGTAGAACTTCTAGGTTAGAATTTAACCATCGGTGCACAATACAAAATTTGTATGTGTCATAATTCCCAAATGAATTTGAATTCGGACGAGCCATAAATTCCAGCATATTTTTGAAGCTAAAATCTATAGGAAATCATGCATGAAAGTTGAGTTTGTGTCGGTTGACTTTTCGGTCAACAGATCGCCTCGATTTGCGTGCCATGAGTCTCGAGTTGATAAAATTCAGTTTCTTTGGACAAAATTTAGGAATTAACATAAAAATCAGAATAATAAGATTAAAATAGGATTTTAAAGTAATTATTCTAGAATTAAATAAATTAAAATAAATTATCTTTTGACGTGATAAATTTGTAATACATAGGCTATTTGGACTGTGACTTGGACTCTGATTCATACCAGCAGCAGGACCCCAGGCAAGATGCCTTGCCAAATTGCTTACAGTATTTTACATGCTTAGTATATTTATGTATATTTATTGCATTTCTGTTTATTTATTGCATGTGTAGTTTCTTTCAGTCATTACTATATATTAGATATATTGACACACACTTGCCACTTAGTATCATGAGAGGAAAATCATTAGGCGTATGGGCTTTTAACCACTCTGGTAAACCATAGTAACTAGCACGCACTATGGTGGTCGTGTTCGATGGTCGCTACCCCCGAGGTATGTCGATTGATGGAGTCCGAGGGTCGCTACCCCAGAGGTATGTCGGCTGATGATGTCCACTAACGAGCGTGAGGTTGTGAGGATTAGATCGAGTAGCCTACCCTTGCCCATACGTCAAAAAGTTGTCCTTATTTGCATTCATATAGATTGTCCTGTACAGCGTACTTATCTATTTTCAAACATTATGCATGTTTACTGTATTCAAATTGGCTCATATTTTCTGTATCTTGTTACGTCCCTCTGAGGACCTGGTCTGCTGCCAGGTGTATCTTTTCTTGAGTATTTGCAGGAGCACAGATTTGGATGGTTACATGTGATCCGAGGATGTCTTCTCATCGAGCTGTGATTGATAGCTGGTATTCTTATATTGTGTTGTGGTGTTGTACTCATACTGTATTTGCTTTTATATTCGAGTTGGTAGTGGATTTGTTTCCATCCAACTATCATCCTTAGATACTTCTTATTAAGATCTAGTTTCATAGATACTGGTTATTTATTTCTATATGATTTTGGTGGATGAGATTTAGATTTTACCCTGTGACTTGTATTACATTTTATACCACTTGTGGATTTTGTATTCATATTACAGCGTACGTATGGATTTGGTTTTCATATATTGGAGTTACCATATCTATGCGGCTGGCATGCTTACGTGTTCCTAGTCCTATGTATTTGGGACTGGGGCGTGACATGTACAGAGAGATACGAGACTAGAAAGACAGGTACCTTACTGTTGCGAAGGGATGCGGCACGACGGGGCACGGCGGTGGCGGTGTTGTGTGCTTCTGGGGTCATTTCTGTCGGCGGCGGAGCTTCGACTGTGGGGTCATTGCTAGCGGTGGCGGAGGGTTATCGCCGGAGTGGCCGAAGTGGCAGAGGCGGTGGTCGGGGAGCTCGGGTGGAGGTGGCAGCGGGGAGATGGTGGCGGTGATGGCGGAGAGGAGTGGCCAGGGTCGAGGGTTTAAATAGGCGAGGGGAGGCGGTTGCGGGGGAGACTGGAGCGGGGTCGTGGTCGGAGGCGGGGCGGTGATGGCGGGGCAGTTGCGCTCCGGAGGCGGGGGAAGCGGGGAGTGGGGATCGGGGTAGTGGGGGATAGGAAGCGGGCTAGCGGGTCGGGTTCGGGTCTGGTTTAATCCGGTTTAACCCGGTTTAATTAAATTAGGGATTTTAGCTAATTTAAAAATAATTTTTGAGTCCAATAAATTTCAAAAAAATTATACAACATTCAATAATTAATTATACACCAAAAAATATATTTTTTGTAATATTTTAATACTTAATTTAATACATAAAAATATTAATCTATGAAGGACATTTTAATAACTAATTAAAAATTATCGAAAAAATCCAGAAAATTTATTTTTAAAAAATTTAAAAAAACTGGGTGTTACAATCTATCCACCTTAAAAGAATTGCGTCCTCGCAATTAAGAAAATAATCGACAGCAGAGATGACGCGGTTGCTAGACATGTTTGAAGCAAGACAAAGGATAAAGAATCATTATCAAAGAGAAATCAAAGGAAAAGTGTGAGGATCAAGTGGAACACATAGGAAAATATTTTCCTAGATAAGTAATTCAAGATTAAAGGAATCTGGATAGAGCAAAAAAATCTACAGCTTATGAAAACTTGGGTACCAGATACTAATCTAGACTAACAAGTTCATTCTAACATAACACTAGGCTTCGGCTAGGGAATGGAACTATCAGGTACGTGCTAAAGCATTACTAGGAATATATAGCTATGCTAAAACTTAAATCTTCCTCGTATTCGCTATTCCTCGAGTCTGTGCGTCCTCCACTGTCATCGCAAAAGCCTGTCGACGCCCTTGCGATGGTGCCCTCTTCTGTTGCTAGGCCTGCTGAAAGAGTGTTGCTCGTGCTCTACGTGGCTCTTAAAATATATCAAGATGTCGTCAATACACAACCATGAACTTGTCCAGGTACTGATAAAAACTTCGTTTATCAAACTCTTGAACACAGCTGGCGTGTTGGTTAAACGGTATAACTAAGAACTCCTAGTGTCCATACTTGGTCCTGAAGGCAATTTTTGGTATATCCTCTCTACGCACTCTAATATGGTAATAATCGAATCTAAGATCTATCCTTAAGAATACACTCGTACCACTCAACTAATCGAATAGATCGTCATTGCATGGCAAGGGATATCGGTTCTTGATGGTTACAATGTTCAGTGTCCTGTAGTTAATACACAGGCGTATCGTCCCATCCTTCTTCGGCACAAATAGTAGGGGTGTAACAGTTGGGTCATAAGATCTAATTTTGATACTAAAATTCATAAGACAATGTAAGGTTCCATTTTCTTAAGGTCATAATACAATTCCTTGTATCACCATCATGAGCCACATCTGATCCCTAGCATCTAGCTATGTATTCCCTAAAGTATTCCAGTACATTAGAATCAAACCCTCTATCCTCTCTTCCAACACTTTCAAATTACTTACTATGTTTAAGGAAGGGTAAGGTTTTATTAGTTCTAGGCTTTGATACTATATTCAATTCTCATGCTAAACTCTACACTAACTCTAGCATATAGGAATAACCTATCTACTATCCTACTAAGGGTAACCGTCTTCTCAAAAATTTATATCCAGTATATCTTCTTCTGCCTTGACAAGGATCTGCTTCTGGAGGAAACACCGTACATGAACATTCATCTCTCTGAATTAGGAAGAGATGATAAACAATAATAAGGATGTCGAGGGGACTAAAAGAGTACAATTAAGAAGTCCAAGGGCGATAATCAAATGCTAAAGAATTTTTAAGTCAGTTGTGGATTGAGATGCTATCACTGCTAACTTTGATTACGGGCTCGCTCGGTACCGAAAAGTAACCAAAATAATTTAATTAGGACCTGTATGGGCCACCACAAAAATATGTCACGCCCCAGTCCTAAAATACGTAGGACTAGGAATACGTAACATGCCAGCTATGCATTCGACCAGACTCCGGTCCGATTTGAATACGTATAAGCTGTGCTAGAATGGTCACTATCTATATAATCAAGTTACTATGAATATCTATACCTTAATCCACAATGATCAGAATATACAAGAATGAGCTACATGTGCTAAAGTCGGCCGCCATTAACCCATAAGCTCGAATAGACTCGAGAAAGGAATACGAGTCTATAAAACTAGGCTATATCAGCATATGAATAAACAATATAAATAATAACCATGACTTTGAAAGAATTTATATAAGTACCTGGCATAAATTCCTGCAAGATAAATTAACACACATCAGCAACTCCGGACAGGCTCCACAACGGTCTATGCTGGAAAACTGGCAAGGGACCAAGTCCTCAGAGGAACGTAACAAAGTACAAGAAACAACATGCCAAAATAAATGTAGTATACAAAATATACCAATAGGGTAAACTATGTAACCAACTATATGATATGCAAGTGAGAGCATTAATCATACTCAGGCTGAGACTACTATAGGCTCTGTGTCGGGGAAACCCATAGCAGCATTTTCTCGAAGGGCCAGTACATGTGCCAAATATCTGTGTCAGAGTCTAAGGCACCTCCAGATAACTATATATATATATAATATAATCAGCCTTTAGTATGGTAAGTCTCTCCTCACCCAATGTAATCATACGTCTCATGTCCACGATATCTCATGTCCATGTCACGATCATGACCTTTATCTGATGCAGCGAGTCATAATGATAGCTAAGCATATGTAACATCTATGTTACTAATCATGTAACCTATACAGAATTACCATGAATATCTCAGGAAGATTCTGTCTCATGAATAATGCCAAGTGTCCTATGGTATGATGTACTCGATAATGCAAGCACGAATATGTATAGGGTCGTGATATCAATCTCTAGGTGATGTTACACAACTCCGCGTACGGCGTCGACATCCAAATATTATTCGGATGCTAAACAATGTCACACGGTCCTAGGTTGAGCAAATACATCATATAAATAATTAAAGGGAATAATATAATACAAATGCTGCAAGTATGGCAAGGTACACTTGCTTGGGGTTTAAACTCCAACAGTTGCTCTAGTATCAGCGTGATCTGCAGGTACTCCTTCGGTTGCTAAAATAATTATTATCATCATGTTCAGAAGATATCAAATAGCTAGAATTATCTGTCCATAAGTCCAATTTGGACACAGGGGCAAAAGTGGCAGTTTCTGGTCAAAGCGGGGTTCACATGTGGCCCGTTTTGTACCAAAAAATGTGTCAGAGACAAGATTCTCTAAATTTATCAAACTTAGTGTCTATAAGTCCAGAACAATGATACGAATCCAACGGTATGTCCAGAACTAGATTCCGATGAGCCGATCACAAAATTGCCCGTCAAGTAGAGCCGTAGGGCCCAAGATACGGGATTTCGTCAACATTCTCGGAATCGAATCAAACTTGGGTCACAGGACCAACGTATTGCTACGAGTCTGATGGCGCAAGTTTTGTTTTGAAATGACGAGCATACACGAAGTTACAACAAGTTTCAGAATATGGCCGATACGAGGTGTTGTCGACGGATACGCGTTGATTCCGGTGTGCACTCACATCCAAATCAACTTTCGTGAAATCTTACACGTCCGTATTGACAGCGCACATCTTCCGGTAAAGTTTGCAGACGACCAAGTTGCCTCGTTTAGCGGGGCATACCAAGTTCCAAGAAAATTAGGGTTTTAAATAACTAATCTTTTGGTCATATTCACCCTCGAATAACATACAATCTACAACACGAATAATTAAACAAATTAAAGGGTTTAAAACTTGGTTATAAGGTCTAAATTACTGTTTAAGTAAATTTTAGAAATAGTTAACAGGTCGCAAGCAAAACAATCGTGAACTTGCGAGTTCGGGATAATTTCTGAATTTTCAGAAATAAAGGGTTTTTCTTATTTTTGCGTCGCGGTTTGCGACCGACATGGGATGCGATATCCCGAACGAGTTATACGGGTTTCGAGAGGGTCACGTGATCTTCGCACAGGATTTGACAGAACGGAATATAGGTCTATGTACAGAGAGATACGAGGCTGGAAAGACAGGTACCTTGCTGCTGTGAAGGAACGCGGCACGGCGGCGGTGATGCTGTGTGCTGTTGGGGTCGTTGCTGTCGGCAGCGGAGCTTCGGCTTTTGGGGTCGTTGCTGGCGGTGGGCGGAGGGTTATCGCCTAATGGGCCGAAGCGCGGGAGGCGGTGGCTGGGGAGCTCGGGTGGAGGTGGCAGCGGAAAGATGGTGGCGGTGATGGCGGAGAGGGAGTGGCCGGGGTCGAGGGTTTAAATAGGCGAGGGGAGGGCAGTTGTGGGGGAGGCCGGAGCGGGGTCGTAGGGTCGTGGGCGAGGCGGGGGCGGTGATGGTGGGGCGGTTGCGAGCCGGAGGCCGGGGAAGCGGGGAGTGGCGATCGGGGTCGTGGGGGGAGAGGAAGCGGGCTAGCGGGTCGGGTTCGGGTCCGGTTCAGTCCGGTTTAATCCGGTTTAATTAAATCAGGGGTTTTAGCTAATTTAAAAATAGTTTTTTAGTCCAATAAATTTCAGAAAAATTACACAACATTCAATAATTAATTATACAAAAAAAAATATAATTTTTGTAATATTTTAATACTTAATTTAATACATAAAAATATTAATCCATGAAGGACATTTTAATAATTAATTAAAAATTATCGAAAAAAATCCAAAATATTTATTTTAAAAAAATTTAAAAAAGTAGGGTATTATAAAATATTTTTGAACGCGACCGTTTATGAAGTATTTTAAAAATCCTACTTGTTAATTTTTTTTGTGGCACTGGTTCTGGTCGGCTCAAAAATCTTCCAAAAATAGTGTAATATAATTTTAAGTGTCTTTATAAATACCCTAAATCGATAGAAATTGAGATATTATATTATATTATTTTATTTTATTATATTTATATTATCATCAAAAATATATAATTATAACTATTAATACCTTACCTTTTTTTCTTTCTTTTTTTCTTTTATTTGTTTTAAATTACGACTACTTTTTTCGACAATTTCTTAAATTCTTTCTCTGCTACTTCCATTCATGTGTTTATATTATTTTGATCAAATATGGACTTCTACTTCTTCCAAACTTCTCTCCTACTTTTATACAGATATTTCTATTATTTCATGTATTTTTATTATTTTATTTATATATGAGGATATATGTAATTTTATTCTTGTAAAAAAATTTCATAACTGATCGTTAATGAATTACCAAGCATCAGTTGGACTGGTTTAAAGTCGCTAATTAAAACCACCAAAACTGGACCCCTTATAACGAAGTACTCTAAAAATACCTTGTCACGCCCCAGTCCCAAAATACCGAAGGACTAGCCACGTGGCAATGGCCAGCAGTACACTCCAATGGACAAATCCAATTTAATGGACCCGTTAGAGTGTACTTAAGCTGTAAAACAAATATAATGGTCTACGATACATGTCACAGTCTAATTCTAATCTCATCCACAAAAGGTAAACATAATTCAAATGTTAAACTAATCAAAGAGAAATATAATCCAAAAAGTCTCAATAATATATCTCGACCGACACAGGACACGATATCCCAATCTAATTATACAGGGTTCGAGAGGGTCACACAATGAACATATCGCAACAAGCTGTTCGAGAATCGACACAGCGAAGAGGAAGAAAAACTCACCAGAACAGGGGTCGGCCGCTGTGTGCTACGCGTGGACGGGACTGCGCGGTGGGTGGTCGATCAACGGCGGTGCACGGTTGCGGCAGCGGCGGCGACAGAGTGGCGGTGTTGAGGCTGCTCGATCGTCGGCGGGGGTTATCGAGGTGCCGGAGTTGTCGTCGTCGCGGCAAAGGCTCGGGGGTGGCGGTGGATGTGATGTTGATGGGGGTGGCATTTGGGTTTATAGAGGGGAGGGGAGGCGGTTACGGGGAGAGGCCTGAGCGGGGGGGTGTGGGGGATGTCGTCGGGGGTCGCGGGGATGTCGCCGGGAACGGGGGGTCGTGGGGGAGTCGGGGGTGTAACGGTCGGGGGGGGGGATCGTGGGTGTACGGGGGGGTGTGTGGGGGGGGGGGGGGTAACCACTGTAGCAGTGGGTTGGGTCGGGTAGGATCCGACCCATTAAGGTTGGGTTGGGTTCAGTTTGGTTTGGTTTGGTTCGGTTCAAGTCTGGATCGATCTGGTTTATCTAAAAACAATATTTTTAGCTATTTAAAAATAGTTTTTGAGCCCAATAAATTCTAAAAAAATTATACAACATCATATTATTAATTATACACTCAAAAATATAGTTTTTATAATATTTTAATATTTAATATAATACACAAAAATATTAATCCTTTAAAGAATATTTAATTTAAAAAATTAAAAATCACAGAAAATCCCAAAAAAATTATATATAAAAAAAATAAAAATTTGGGTATTTACAATCTATCCACCTTAAAAAAATTACGTCCTCGCAATAAAGAAAATGAAACGTAACCGGTCAAAAGAGATGACGCGGTTGCAAGACATATTTGTTGAAGCACGACACAGAGAATAAGAAATCATGAACAAGAATAAATTAAGAGAAAGTGTAAGAGTTAAGCAGAACACATAGGGAAGGAATAAAAACTTTTTCCTAGGCAATGAGAGATAAGTAACTCAAGAGTAAAAGAGTCTGGTTAGAACGAAGATCAACTACCGCTTATGAAAACTTGGGTACCAGGCTCTAATCTAGACTACAAGTTCATGCTAGCATAATACTAGGCTTAGGCTAGGGAATGGAACTAACAGGCATATTCTAAAGCATTACTAGTAATAGATAGCTATGATAAAACTTAAATCTTACACATATTCGCTACTTTTCGAGTATGTGCCTCCTCCACTGTTATCACAAAAGCCTGTCCACGTCCTTGTGGTGGTGCCCTCTGTTGTTGCTGGGCCTGCTGGAAGAGTGCTTCTCGTGGTGCCAAGGGTAGCCTCAGCTGATATCCTCCCGATGCTGATAAAGCTTGTCGGTTTACTATTGGTGCTCCTTCTCGACGCTCAGGACAATCCCTTACTGAATGCTGACTGCATTCGTAAGCTAAATATAATCCTAATATGTGTCGGCATTCCTTGGCGAGATGGCCTACCTTGCCACAGTAGTGACAAGTAGGAAGGGCTAGTGCTAGTGGTGTAAATGCTCTCTATGGTGGATTCATCTGTGGTCGCTTTGCAGCTCCTTGCTGTGCTCGGTCTGGTGCTAATGCATGCGGCCACTTCTGGCTGGACTCTCTCCTGGTGATGCGCTCCATGGGTCGGGCCGCAGCAAGAAAGTCCAAGTAAGAAGTAGTTACAATGGAGCTGATTAATTTTTGTAGCTCAGAGCTAAGTCTGTCAAAGAACTTCTCCGCCTGGCTTTCCTGGGCCTCTTAATGAACCTACTGTTAGGCTTACATCATTGCGTAGAACATTTAAAATATCTGTTGTCCTTCTATAGGTTGTCCTGGTGGAAAAATGGACATTGGTGGAGTAAATTGTGGCAGTATTGGAATATCGTCTCGCTGAAATCTTGAGACGTGCTGATCTATTTGACTGCTTTGGTGAGTGGATTGACCTTCACCCACTGGTGTTACTCCATCATCGTAGGTAACAACTGTAACTTATGGTGTTCCTGTAGGAGTCTCGTCGCTTGCTTGTGAATTTATTACTCTGAATCTAAAATAAACTATAAGAAGTGCACAGAGGAATCAAGGCAGGTGTAAACACCCTAAATTTTTAGTTTGATAAAAATCAATTTTGGGTTTTAAAATATATTTTTTAGGAATTTACATAGGACCTGTGGGGAGTTTGTAATTTTTAATTGCCAATAAACAACATTAAAATGTAATGAAAATATAATTTTATGGTGTAAAATAGAAAACCGGACTTAGGATAATTTTCTGAGATTTTATTGGGCATCAGACCTATTTTTAAAAGCCTAAAAATTATTTTTCTAATTAAATTAATTATTTAAATATTTTATTATTATATTACTGTTATTTTAATTATATTTTTAGTTGGGCCCGGCCCGGCCCAGTGGGCCGAGCCCGTTAGGCTGACCCAACCCAGCCCCCTGAGCTTAGCGGGTCGGGCGGGTCTGCTCACCCGGAGCCCGCCGCCCGACCCGACCCGCCTACGGTCACCCCTGTCCCCCGACTCCCCCACGACCCGAGAAACCCGCCGCCCGCCGCGAATTCGGCCGCCACGACCGCCACGACCCTCCGACCTTTCCGCCACGTCGTCCCGGCCTCACCTCCCACCGACGCCCTATAAGAACCCCCTATCTCCGCCTCCTTTTCCCCCAAAACCAGAGCCCTAGCTCCGCCGCACCTAGCTCCGGCGACCCCGACCGCCCTCTGCACCGCACGACGCTGCCCAGCTAGCGCCGACCTCCCAGAGCCGCCGTCCACCACCCTCCAGCGTCTCCCCCTCGACAGAACCACTCCTCCTTCCTCCCCTCTTCTTCTCGAACCCGCCGCCGGCCTCCCTGCGAGCCGACCTCGCCGTAGTCGCCGTCCAACGACCCCGCCGGACCCCCAGGGCCTCGCCGACCGTCGGCCAGTCCCCCAGAGCCTCGGACACGACGGCAGTACGCGGACACAGCCCCAACCCTAGGCCGGACACGTCCAGGACACAGAACCGCGTGTCGGACACGGGTCAAAACCCCAGTTTTTCGGGTCCCTTCAGGTACTCATAACTTCCTGCTCGTAACCCCGATTTCGATTCCGTAAATTTCTACGCGAAGCCTGTATGACCCTCTCGGTGCCCGGATAAACCGCTCGGGGCATCGCGTCCTGTAGTGATCGCACACCGCGATCCAAAAACAGGAAAAACCAGACCCTGTTTCACCCCGGAACTGAGTACGCCCCGCCAAACGGGACGACTTGGTCGCGTGCGGTCTTCACAGATACGTGCGCCTCGTCGATACGGACGTGTGGGATTTTGCGGAAGCTGATTCGGGTGTGCGTGCACACCGGAATCAACGCGTATCCGCGGACATCGCTCCGTATCCGCCTTTTCTGCAATTCACCCTAACTTCGTGCACACACGTCGGATCGAGACGAAACTTGCGCCATCGGACTCGTATCGATACGCTGGTCCTGTGGGTCAAGTTTGGTCCGATTCTGAGAACGTTGACAAAATCGCGTGTCGTGGTACCCACAGGCCCCGCTCGACGGGCGATTTCGTGATCGGCTCATCGAAATTCAAATCTGAAAGTTCCGTTGGGTTCGTATCAGCATTCCTGACCTGTTGACACTAAGTTTGGTGAATTTGGAGACCGTTGACCCTGACACGTTTTTCGGTGCAAAGCGGGCCCACCGGTGGACCCCGTTTTGGCCCAAAATTACCGTTTTTGTCCTTGTCTCCAAATTGGACTCAAGGACAGGCGTTTCTAGCTGATTGATATCTTCTGAGCATGATGGTACTGTTTATTTCAGCTTTTGGAGATATCTCTGGAAATTTCCGAAACCAGGACCTAAGTGGAATTCAAACATCAGGCAAGTGCACCTTGCCAAACTTGCAGTCATTATTTTCCTATTTTCTGTAAAAATACTCTGCTGGATTTCTTGTGCAAATTCATATAAACTGTTTTAAACTGCTTAACCTAGGGAACGTATGATGTACCTAGTGCCCGATCATAGTCGGGTACTGACACCGTGCGCGGTGTTGGGTTCGTCATTTAGAGATGGATTTACGACCCCCTTACTTTGTACTTGACCTATCAAGTACCCTACAACCCAGGACACTTGACACTATCATGGACAGAATCTTCCTGAGTTATTCGTGGGGATTCTGAATAGGATACAGGACTTGACAGAGTTATTTATTTATAGACAGTATGACTTGTTGCATTAGTTATAATCCCGCTGACATGGACATGAGACGTTATGGTCATGGCTTGCGTGATTACATTGGGTGGGGAGAGACACACAGGCTACAGGCTGTTCTATATATATATCTACTATTATTGTGAGGTTGTAGACTCTCCAGCAGAGCTAGACCCTTTACGTGTTATTACTGCTACCGGCTCCCCGACACAGAGCTTGTAGCGGTCTCAGCCTGAGTACTAGTGTTGCTCTCATTTGCATATCACATAGATGGTTACTTAGTTTACCCTACGGTTTCATTATTTATTGTACTGCTTATTCATTTTGGCTTGTATTATTTGTGCCTTGCTATGTCCACTGAGGACCTGGAACCGGATTATGTCCCCAGGTTTAGCTGAGGAGCAGTATCCCGAGGTATACGGGACCGGAGCTGAAACTATTGCTGGAGCTGAACCAAACACTGAAGACGAGATGACTGCCGAGGACTTCTCCTGAGTACCTGTCCCAGTACTCATTTATTTATTTCATGATATCTCTTTTGTTCCTGGCCTATAGAGCCAGTTTATTTTAGACTTAAGTCGGATTGTTGCTCCGACTGACTTGCTGTGATGATGTTGCTACTTATTTCCATTTGATTATGCAGTTTATTTCTTTATCTTTATGGATGAGATTAGTGTGACTTGTGTAGTAGACCTTACTTACAGCTTAAGTACGCCCTGATGGTTCCATTAAATTGGGTTATCCATCGGTGCGTGCTGCTGGCCATTGCCACATGTCCAGTCCCTCGATATTTTGGGACTGGGACGTGACATGGTTTTTGTGGTGGCCCATCCAGGTCCAAACTAAATTGTTCGGTTTCAACTTAGGGACCGGACAGGCCTGCAATAAGATAGGTTATAGGATCTCATCCATATATTTAATCGTTTTTGAACTCTATGTCGAACTCAATTTAATTGCTTGAATTGCATCCTGTTTGATTCCTCGGTGCGTTCTCATTGTTTTCTTTTGATGCAGAGAAATGGATCCCAGACGAGACCCCCTTGGGAACACCGACTGAAGCAGGGTTTACCTGCGAGGCTGGAACGACGCCAGATACTAGAGGACAATCCTCTCAGAGCAACCAAACTGGCCAGCCAAGTTCCAGGTTCAGGCGTGATGACATCCCGCCTCCTCCCCAGTTCCCTCCTGCGATGCATGTCTTTCCCCCAGGGCAGGCAATGGACGGACAGCAAATGTTCCAGATGTTCTACGCCATGATGCAGGCCCAACAACAGATCCAACGAGAAGCCCAACGCCGAGAGGCCGAGAACCTAAGGAACAGCCTAGTCGCAGCATTGGAGCAGGCAAATCCACCAAATAGGCGGCCAACGACGGGATCTATTACGGATTTCCGTCAACTCAAGCCCCGTACCTTCTCGGGCAAGGAAGGACCAACTGAAGTGCATGAATGGCTTACAAACACACAGCATCAGTTGGAGGCCGCTGAACTACCAAGGGACAAATGGATGACTGCCGTCCGGATGCAACTGACGGACAACGCGCATCACTGGTGGCTGTCCGAAGAAAGAAGGCTCGGACATGATCAGGTTACCTGGGAGGAGTTCTCTAGACTCTTCCAGGAAATGTACATCCCTGCTGTGGCTCGGTCAGAACTCCGAGACAGATTCAACCGCCTGATCCAGGGCAACATGACGGTGGAGGAATATAACGCCGAATTCATTCGCCTGAGCCGCTTCGCCCCTTCGCTAATTCCTACTGAAGAGGAGAAGGCAGAGAAGTTCTTTGATGGGCTCAGGTTCGAGCTTCAGAAGTTAATCGGATCGGTCGCGCCTACCTCCTACACCGACGTCCTAGCTGCAGCACGTCGGCTGGAGCGCGTTACTCGGAGGGAATCAAGCCTGAAACGTCCCTTCTCCTCAGCACCGTCCAAGTCATCACCAGGGGAATCTGCTAAACGGCCCCAGAAGAGCCCGCCTCCAAGAGCAGCAACTAAGAACCTGCCTACTTGCCACTACTGCAGCAAGGTAGGACATATTGAAAAGGAATGTCGACGCAAGATGGGACTCTGCCTGGTTTGCGGATCTGGACAACACTTCTCTAAGGACTGCTCGGAACGTCGAGAGGGAGTTCCGAATCGACCAGCTCCACTTGCAGCTCTTCCAGCTGGGGGAGCAACTCAGACAGGGCCTGGAGGAGCCAGGCCACCTCTACCACCTCAGGCAGCATTGTTCCAACAAGCTCGTCAGCAAAGGGGTCCCGCTCAGGGACGAGGTCAGGCATATGCACTAGCAGTCACTGAGGAAGCTACTGCAGGCGAAGTGATAGCAGGTACCATATTAGTAGCTTCAATTCCTGCTGTAGCATTATTTAATTCTGGAGCTTCGCATTCATTATTGCTGCTAGCTTCGTAGCCACACATAGAATA
This sequence comes from Iris macrosiphon, assembly GCA_036927795.1. NCBI lineage: Eukaryota > Viridiplantae > Streptophyta > Magnoliopsida > Asparagales > Iridaceae > Iris > Iris macrosiphon. The sequence goes on from JAYESA010000013.1 coordinate 28,412,424, forward strand.
GCTACCGCACCTCTCTCGAAGATGAAGAGAATACTAACGGGAGGTAGAATTATCCCGGTTAGTGATACTTGTAGATCATGTTCGGTAGTAGTCTGTGGCCGAGAGATGCGAGCCCAATTCCTGATCTTTTCTATGCCTGATTACGATGTTGTACTTGGTATGGACTGGTTAAGTCAGTACCATACGACACTGGATTGTCGGCTTGGAAAAGTGATATTTAGACCCCCTAGCCTTCCTGAGTTTGAATTTCTTAGAGGAGCTGTAGAACAAGGGGTCCAGCCAACTCTTAGGGTATTGACTGTAGAAGAAGATTCAAGTTACCCAAGAGTCATAACAGAATTTGTGGATGTATTTCCCAACGACCTTCCAGGTTTACCACCTGATCGGGAGATAGAATTCACAATAGACCTAACTCCAGGAGCCGAACCTATCACCTCATCGGTATATCGGCTAGCACCTAAGGAGTTAGTGGAGCTGAAAACACAAGTTGACGACCTTCTGGAGAAGGGATTTATCCGGCCCAGTGTTTCACCATGGGGAGCACCTATACTTTTTGTACCCAAGAAGGATGGATCTGTACGGCTGTGCATTGATTACAGAGCCCTTAATGCTGTAACTATTAAGAACCGGTACCCATTACCACGCATTGATGATTTGTTTGACCAGTTGAGTGGTGCTAAGGTATTCTCAAAGATTGACCTTAGATCCGGTTATCATCAGATTAGGGTGAAGAAGGAAGATATCCCAAAGACGGCCTTCAGAACTAAGTATGGGCATTATGAGTTCCTAGTTATGCCGTTTGGTTTAACCAACGCACCCGCCGTATTTATGAGTTTGATGAACGAGGTCTTCCATCAGTACTTGGATAAGTTCGTGGTGGTATTCATTGATGATATCCTAATCTACTCTAAGAACCACGAAGAGCACGAGGAACACCTTAGAATTGTGCTAGAAACCTTGAGAAGGGAGAAGCTGTATGCCAAACTCAGCAAATGTGAGTTCTGTATGGACAAGGTGCCATTCTTAGGGCATATTATCTCGGGTGAAGGACTGTCTGTGGACCCAGAGAAAGTTACTGCTATAGAAACCTGGCCTACCCCTACCTCTGTTGCAGAAGTGAGAAGTTTTCTTGGACTTGCTGGGTATTACCGGCGGTTCGTAGAAAATTTTTCAAGGATCGCAGAGCCGATGACTAAGCTGACACGGAAGGATCAGGAGTTCATATGGACAGAAGAATGCCAGCATGCCTTTGAAGAATTGAAGAGGCGTCTAACAACAGCACCAGTCTTGACTCTTCCCTCAGGGTCAGGAGGTTTTGTTGTTTATAGTGATGCGTCCGGTAGTGGACTAGGTTGTGTCTTGATGCAACATGGCAAGGTTATCGCTTATGCATCGAGGCAGCTGAAGGTCCACGAGAAGAACTACCCAACGCACGACCTGGAGCTAGCTGCAGTGATTTTTGCATTGAAGATCTGGAGACATTATCTGTATGGAGAGAAGGTCAAAATATTCACTGATCATAAGAGCTTGAAGTATGTTTATACCCAGAAGGAGCTCAACATGAGGCAAAGGCGTTGGCTTGAGTTGATGGTGGACTTTGACATCGATCTGTAGTACCACCCGGGGAAAGCAAATGTTGTAGCCGACGCCCTCAGCAGAAAACCCTCGGCTTATTTCTTAACGGAGTAGCCTCAGCTATTACAAGACTTGCAAGATCTTCAGATAGAGGTTGTTCTACCTGGACAAAATAGTTTGCTGGCTAACCTTAAAGTAAAGTCATCGCTGGTGGAGAGAATCAAGGAAGCTTTGCCTAATGATGCCAGATTCTGAAGGCTGAGAGAAAGAACAGAAGCAGGCTTGCAGACGGGGCTTCGTATCCACGAGGACGGAACATTAAGGTGCGAAAATCGCCTATGTGTTCCAAATGGGGAATTAAGGCAGGAGTTGATGACAGAAGCCCATAGCTCCATATACTCGGTTCATCCAGGAGAAACCAAGATGTACCGGGACTTGAGACAATATTACTGGTGGCATGGAATGAAAAGGGAGATTGCCCGCTTTGTGGCGAAATGCTTAGTCTGCCAGCAGGTGAAGGCCGAGCACCAGAGGACTGCAGGTATGTTGCAGCCACTTTCCATCCCTGAATGGAAGTGGGAGCATATTACCATGGACTTTGTCACTGAATTTCCAAGAAGCCCTAGTGGTAAGGATGCATTATGGGTCATCGTGGATCGGCTCACTAAGTCGGCTCACTTCTTGCCGTTCAGAGTCGGACAATCCACAGAAGTACTAGCCGACATGTATATGCGTCAGATCGTAAAATTACATGGAGTGCCGGTTAGTATCGTATCAGATCGAGACTCAAGATTTACATCTCACTTCTGGCGAAGCATGCAAGAGAGTCTCGGCACCAGGCTCAAATTCAGTACTGCCTATCATCCTCAGACCGATGGCCAGTCAGAGCGCACAATTCAGATCCTGGAAGATATGTTGCGATCCTGTATACTGAACTTTGGAGGATCTTGGGAAGATCATCTGCACTTAGTGGAGTTCTCCTACAACAACAGCTATCAGGCAAGCATTCAGATGGCACCCTTCGAGGCGTTATACGGAAGGAAGTGCAAATCGCCGGTATGCTGGAGCGACGTTTGCGAACGTCAAATGCTGGGTCCAGAGTTGGTAACGGAGACAGTGGAAAAAGTAAAGCAGATCCAGAACCATCTCCGTGCAGCCCAGGATAGACAGAAGCATTGGGCCGATGCACACAGACGACCCCTGGAGTTCAAGGAAGGAGAGCATGTATTTTTGAGGATCTCGCCCACTAGAGGTACTATCAGATTCGGCAGCAGAGGCAAGTTAAGCCCAAGGTACATTGGGCCATTTAATATCTTGGAGCGCATCGGTGAGGTGGCTTACCGTCTTGCATTACCTCCGTCCTTAGAGGGAGTGCATGACGTATTCCACGTCTCACAATTGAGGAGGTATGTGACGGACCCAAGCCATATAGTTGATCATTCTGAGATTTCAGTGGGACCTAGCCTGAGATACGAATAGCAGCCAGTGGGTATACTCGACACCAGCGAGAAGACACTGTGAGGGCAGACAATCAGGCTGGTTCGAGTAGCTTGGAAGCAGCACTCTCCAGGCGAATCGACCTGGGAGCGAGAAGATGTTATGTGGCAGCGTTATCCGCATTTATTTGCAGAATCAGGTAACCTAAGCATTTTAATCCTGTAAATCTTGCCTTTATAATTTACCCTTCGATTGCGAGGACGCAATCCTCTTAAGGGGGGTAGATTGTAAACACCCTAAATTTTTAGTTTGATAAAAATCAATTTTGGGTTTTAAAATGCATTTTTTAGGAATTTACATAGGACCTGTGGGGAGTTTGTAATTTTTAATTGCCAATAAACAACATTAAAATGTAATAAAAATATAATTTTATGGTGTAAAATAGAAAACATGACTTAGGGTAATTTTCTGGGATTTTATTGGGCATCAGACCTATTTTTAAAAGCCTAAAAACTATTTTCCTAATTAAATTAATTATTTAAATATTTTATTATTATTATTACTGTTATTTTAATTATATTTTTAGTTGGTCCCGGCCCGGCCCAGTGGGCCGAGCCCGTTAGGCTGACCCAACCCAGCCCCCTGAGCTTAGCGGGTCGGGCGGGTCTGCTCACCCGGAGCCCGCTGCCCGACCCGACCCGCCTACGGTCACCCCTGTCCCCCGACTCCCCCACGACCCGAGAAACCCTCCGCTCGCCCCGAATTCGGCCGCCACGACCGCCATGACCCTCCGACCTTTCCGCCACGTCGTCCCGGCCTCACCTCCCACCGACGCCCTATAAGAACCCCCTATCTCCGCCTCTTTTTCCTCCAAAACCAGAGCCCTAGCTCCGCCGCACCTAGCTCCGGCGACCCCGACCGCCCTCTGCACCGCACGACGCCGCCCAGCCAGCGCCGACCTCCCAGAGCCGCCGTCCACCACCCTCCAGCGTCTCCTCCTCGACAGAACCACTCCTTCTTCCTCCCCTCTTCTTCTCGAACCCGCCGCCGGCCTCCCTGCGAGCCGACCTCGCCGTAGCCGCCGTCCAACGACCCCGCCGGACCCCCAGGGCCTCGCCGACCGTCGGCCAGTCCCCCAGAGCCTCGGACACGGCGGCAGTACACGGACACAGCCCCAACCCTAGGCCGGACACGTCCAGGACACAGAACCGCGTGTCGGACACGGGTCAAAACCCCGATTTTTTGGGTCCCTTCAGGTACTCATAACTTCCTGCTCGTAATCCCGATTTTGATTCCGTAAATTTCTACGCGAAGCCTGTATGACCCTCTCGGTGCCCGGACAAACCGCTCGGGGCATCGCGTCCTGTGGTGATCGCACACCGTGATCCAAAAACAGGAAAAACCAGACCCTGTTTCACCCCGGAACTGAGTACGCCCCGCCAAACGGGACGACTTGGTCGCGTGCGGTCTTCACAGATACGTGCGCCTCGTCGATACGGACGTGTAGAATTTTGCGGAAGCTGATTCGGGTGTGCGTGCACACCGGAATCAACGCGTATCCGCGGACATCGCTCCGTATCCGCCTTTTCTGCAATTTACCCTAACTTCGTGCACACACGTCGGATCGAGACGAAACTTGCGCCATCGGACTCGTATCGATACGCTGGTCCTGTGGGTCAAGTTTGATCCGATTCTGAGAACGTTGACGAAATCGCGTGTCGTGGGCCCCACAGGCCCCGCTCGACGGGCGATTTCGTGATCGGCTCATCGGAATTCAAATCTGAAAGTTCCGTTGGGTTCGTATCAGCGTTCCTGACCTGTTGACACTAAGTTTGATGAATTTGGAGACCGTTGACCCTGACACGTTTTTCGGTGCAAAGCGGGCCCACCGGTGGACCCCGTTTTGGCCCGAAATTACCGTTTTTGCCCTCGTCTCCAAATTGGACTCAAGGACAGGCGTTTCTAGCTGATTGATATCTTCTGAGCATGATGGTACTATTTATTTTAGCTTTCGGAGACATCTCTGGAAATTTCCGAAACCAGGACCTAAGTGGAATTCAAGCATCAGGCAAGTGCACCTTGCCAAACTTGCAGTCATTATTTTCCTATTTTTTGTAAAAATACTCTGCTGAATTTCTTGTGCAAATTCATATAAACTGTTTTAAACTTCTTAACCTAGGGAACGTATGACGTACCTAGTGCCCGATCATAGTCGGGTACTGACACCGTGCGCGGTGTTGGGTTCGTCATTTAGAGATGGATTTACGACCCCCTTACTTTTTACTTGACCTATCAAGTACCCTACAACCCAGGACACTTGACACTATCATGGACAGAATCTTCCTGAGTTATTCGTGGGGATTCTGAATAGGATACAGGACTTGACAGAGTTATTTATTTATAGACAGTATGACTTGTTGTATTAGTTATAATCCCGCTGACATGGACATGAGACGTTATGGTCATGGCTTGCGTGATTACATTGGGTGGGGAGAGACACACAGGCTACAGGCTGTTCTATATATATATCTACTATTATTGTGAGGTTGTAGACTCTCCAGCAGAGCTAGACCCTTTACGTGTTATTACTGCTACCGGCTCCCCGACACAGAGCTTGTAGCGGTCTCAGCCTGAGTACTAGTGTTGCTCTCATTTGCATATCACATAGATGGTTACTTAGTTTACCTTGCTGTTTCATTATTTATTGCACTGCTTATTCATTTTGGCTTGTATTATTTGTGCCTTGCTATGTCCACTGAGGACCTGGATCCGGATTATGTCCCCAGGTTTAGCTGAGGAGCAGTATCCCGAGGTATACGGGACCGGAGCTGAAACTATTGCTGGAGCTGAACCAAACACTGAAGACGAGGTGACTGCCGAGGACTTCTCCTGAGTACCTGTCCCAGTACTCATTTATTTATTTTATGATATCTCTTTTGTTCCTGGCCTATAGAGCCAGTTTATTTCAGACTTAAGTCGGATTGTTGCTCCGACTGACTTGCTGTGATGATGTTGCTACTTATTTCCATTTGATTATGCAGTTTATTTCTTTATCTTTATGGATGAGATTAGTGTGACTTGTGTAGTAGACCTTACTTACAGCTTAAGTACGCCCTGATGGTTCCATTAAATTGGGTTATCCATCGGTGCGTGCTGCTGGCCATTGCCACGTGTCCAGTCCCTCGACATTTTGGGACTGGGGCGTGACAGCAGGATGCAAGTTAAGAAATTATTTCAAAATTGATATAGAGGTCAAGAACGAATCAATCAAGTGGATGAGATCCTATCACTTATCCTATCCTAATCGCAGGCTTGCTCAGTTCCTTAGTTGAAACTGAAGCAACATAGTCGTAGACCTGCATAGGTCACCACAAAAACCATGTTATGCCCCAGTCCCAAAATATCGATGGACTAGCTGTAAACCCCCTCACCCAAAATAGGTATTTTGTGTATTATTATATTTTTATATATTATTTTAAATATTGAATTACTTTAGAGTATTCTCTTAGTTAATTAGAAAATATATTTTTTAGTATATTTACTTATGTAAATATTTATTTAGAATCATTTTTAGGTTATTTTAGATTTTTGTAGATTTTTCTAGAATTTTTAGGTAATTAAAACATAGGGAACCTAAATTTCTAGGACTTTCATGATTTACTTTGAGACCATACTTGCATGTTGTTCCTACCAAATATTTATTTTAGTTTAAATATTTAATTATATTTTTCTGTAATTTATTTAAAATTTTAAGAAATTTATTTATATTTTTAAAATTATTTAGGATTTATTTGGATATATATAGTCTTAATATTAGATATATGCTAATTTAGTGTTAATAGATATTAATAAGATTATATAAAAATTATTTGTATTATCTTTAATTCTATTTAAGATTATAAATTATTGAGATAAACATAAACTCTATTTTAAATTAATTCAAATCCTGAGCCTACTAGGAAAGCAACTTCATGCATATCCTATCTTTATTTAAATTCATCACAATTATATCCAAATTAACCAATCCTAGTCGTATTCAATTAAGTAGTGTCCACCATTATAAATAACTCATCCTTCATATTTTTCTCCCCCAAATTTATCTTTTTTTTCGTCCAAAAAGAGTCAAAATTTGTCATAATTTCAGCCTCATTTTCTAGTAGTTATGACGACTTAAAAAGACAATATCTCCTAGCTCCGGAGTCCAAACGCGCTCAATTTTTTTTTTGTTAGAATCATATCAAGGTTAGTTTTCTAAATATATAAATTATTTTAATAATTTCAAAATCTATTTTTCCAGAAAATTCTAAAAGTGCCAGCTATCCAAAATCAGACGCGTTTTAGTATTTTTGAGATTTCGGGAGATCCCGAACTCGAAATTATGAACCGTTTGAAGTTTCGGAAATAATGAGCTTCTAGAAAAGTATTTTTTCAGAATTTAAAATATAAGTTTATTCTACTGTAAAATTTGTGCAACATAGACGTAAATAGAAAACTATCAAAAACTATCATCTGTGCGCCCTTATGGACATAACTCTTTACCGACTTGTGATTTTATAAAAACGTCGATTCCGGTGTTCATGTAGCACTGAAATCTATATAATTATATACATAAATCAAGGATTTGAGTTGGTTGACTTTTTGGTCAACGAATTGCCTCGATTTGTGTGTCATGGATCACAAATCCGTAAAGTTGACTTTCGTTGGACCAAAATTAGGATTTAAAAATAAAATTAGATTATAATAAGATTAAAATACTATTTTAAGTTATTTTATTCAGAATTAAAATAGATTAAAATTGAGGAATCTATTCACCAACTTTTGTAACCTAACTTGTTTAATTTATGTGACGGGTAGATCAGACGACGTCTTGAGTTGAGACTTCATCCTTTTCAGATCAGGCAAGATACCTTGCCAAATTGCTTATATTATTTTGCATGCTTAGTATATTTCTGTATATTTATTGTATTTCTGTATATTTCTTGCATGTGTAGTTTTTTTCAGTCATTACTATGTATTAGATATGTTGACACACACATGGCACGTAGTATCATGAGTGGACAATCATTAGGCGTATGGGCTTTTAACCACTCTGGTAAACCATAGTATATAGTTCGCACTATGAGAGTGTGTCGTGCTGGTCGCTACCCCCAAGGTATGTTAATTTTTATAGAGTCGCGCTAGTCGCTACCCCCGAGGTATGACTATTTCTGATGTCCACTGGCGGGTGTGTGAGTTGTGAGACTTAGATCGAGTAGCCTACCCTTGTCCATACTCGAAAAGTTGTCCTCATTTTGCATTCATATAGATTATCTTGTACAGCATACTTATTTATTTTCAAATATAATGCATATTTACTGTATTCAAATTGGCTTGCTTCTATGTATCTTGTTACGTCCCTCTGAGGACCTGGTCCCTTTCCAGGTGTAGATGTTCATGACTTTTCACAGAAGCACGGATCAGGACTTACCACTTATCTCTTCCGAGGAGGTCTTACCTTCTGAGCATCAGTGATTATCTCTAGCGAGGGATCCCTTCGCTGATACCTTTATATCATCATCTCATTTATATTGGAGATTTATCCTTCTCTCTCATGTTAGTATTAATATAGTCATTGGTAGTAGATTTGTCTCCACCCGACTATTAGTTTTGGATTATTCAGACTCATTATTCTAGTTTAGTTATTTCTTTCTATGACTTATTGTGTGGATGAGATTAGTATTTTTGTGACTTGTAACACTATATTTATTCCACATGTGAGTTTATATTTATATTATAGCGTACGTGTGTATTATGGTATCCATATATTGGAGTTGCCATATACATACGGCTGGCATGCTTACGTGTTCCTAGTCCTACGTATTTTGGGACTGGGGCGTGACATATTTTTGTGGTGGCCCATGCAGGTCGAGAGCATATTGTCTCGATTACGTTACTGTACCGAGCAAGCCTGCGCATAGGATTAGAATATAGGATCTCATCCACTTATTTATCACTCCCTTGATTTTATTTCGTATTCTTATTTGATTGCTTGTATTGCATCTTGCTTGATCCATTCTCAATGTCAATCTCCTCTCGTGCTTAATAGGGGTTAGGAAGATGACTTGTACTAGGTATATACACTCTAGTATTCAATAACACTATTAGTTAAATTTTTGTAAGTTTGGTAGTATGTCTCATAATCTAGTATCACATAGTCCTTCTGACTAATTAATGAAATATAAATGGATAACACCAACTATAGGCTTGCATAAGAAGATAGTATTTATCTAGACTATAGAACTTTAGTATTTATCTAGACTGTAGAAATTAGAGGCTCATACACCCATTTCGTTGACTTTAGACTTAGACAAGAAATTAGTATGGCAATTGTAGAGGCCAACATCGATCTTCTTGGTGAACTTAGATTATTCTGTACCTTCCTCCATCATAATCAAACGTACTTATATTTTTACTACCTCGACTTATGCTGCTATTATAGCCTAGTTTTGCAAGCTTATTCTTTTATTGAGCTTGTTCATGACAAATATATTATTGGGGGCCCACACTAATACATTGTCTAAATCAGAATCGATGTATTATGGTCTGATCAACTGTAGTGCACTTGGTTCGATCTTTGTATCACTACCTTACGTGAATTGAGATATAATTGACTCAACTTGTTAGACAAATATACTTGCCCTCTAGACTGGTCAGAGCATATCATGTCAGGTACATAACTGTTCTGATGTGAACAAGAGAATATGAATTTACCAAAATAAGGTTTTAATCCACAACTGCCTTGGCAACTCCCTTTCGAATTTTCTAATCCCTTTGAATCCCGTATTTGTATTCTATTACCTCCTCCTTGAACTCTTTATTGTTGTTCTCCGTCTTCCCCTATTTCGGAAAGACGAACGTTCGTGCTTAGTATAAGTTGATACATGGATAGTACTAGATATACCCTATAGGCCAACTCATGATGACAAATAAGGAAGCGCAGGCACAGGAAGTCGTAGATACAGGTACGGCCTTTAGTTATATTTGTTATTGCATACTCATGATCCCCTTTATGACACGAGATCTTAGGTGCATAGTAGACGTAGAATTATATATAAGGTAGTTTAGTAGTTAGGAAGATATGTTGATATCCTAATAGATGGCATACACGCGATACTAATAGATGACACGAGTAGCAGTAGTAGTATTCTCCTCCTATCACCATCTTGCCCCCTTGGGAAGGCTTATCTTCTCTTCTATATCCATTCCTTATCTCGTGCTTAACTCTTCCTCTCATAATCGTATCCTTTCGTGACATTATAAATTATTTGAATTACTTTAGCCTTACCCTTATTTTGATAGTTAAAACACAAATGGTTTAGTAAATGATTAATAACTAAAAGATAAGTTCATAATGATAACCCTTATGTATATGCACTATAGCAATATCTTTATCCTCTTATTATTTTAAACCATGAAGAGCATCCCTTAGTCTAAACGTTAATTAGTTAAATTAGTACTTACTTCTAATAGTTTTATAAAGTTAGTCAAAACCTTAATTATTGTCCTAAAACTTAGACTAAGCTTAGGAAAGAGTTGAAGGCACTTGTTACAAACTGACAACTATGACAATTCGCTGGCGAAGTAGCGACAACTACAGCTAGACCGTTATAGTAAAGTAGTCAAAGTATTTGCAGACATACTGGTTAGGTGGCATGGCAGTACTAGACTACGATACTTAACGGTTACAAAGAAAAATCATGGTTGTGAGATTCCAGACAGGTATCCCAAGATTCTTGACCCAATAAATAAATTCGTCATACAACCTAGACAATAGCCACAAGAGACTTTGACTACTAGTAAAACTTTTGTAAGTTGGGTAGTATAGACGAGTTATAGGATGATAGAATAGTGTATGGACAATAAATAAGGAAGTGTTAAAATGGCAGACCATAACTTTTAGGAAGCACTGCTAGATAACAATGAAGTGTAATAGCTACAGTAATTTATTATAAATATGGATTAGTGTCAATTTCGAGGACAAAATTTTTGTAAGTTGCGTAGATTGTAAACTCCCTCACCCAAAATAGCTATTTTATGTATTATTATATTTTTTATATATTATTTTAAATATTAAATTACTTTAGAGTATTCTCTTAGTTAATTAGAAAATAAATTTCTTAGTATATATACTTATGTAAATATTTATTTAGAATCATTTTAGGTTATTTTAGATTTTTGTAGATTTTTTTAGAATTTTTAGGTAATTAAAACATAGGAAACCTAAATTTCTAGGACTTTTATGATTTATTTTGAGACCATACTTGCATGTTGTTCCTACCAAATATTTATTTTAGTTTAAAATATTTAATTATAATTTTCTGTAATTTATTTAGAATTTTAAGAAATTTATTTATATTTTTAAATTATTTAGGATTTATTTGGATATATATAGTCTTAATATTAGATATATGCTAATTTAGTGTTAATAGATATTAATAAGATTATATATAAATTATTTGTATTATCTTTAATTCTATTTAAGATTATAAATTATTAAGATAAACATAAACTCTATTTTAAACTAATTCAAATCCTGAGCCTACTAGGAAAGCAACTTCATGCATATCCTATTCTTATTTAAATTTATCATAATCATATCCAAATTAACCAATCCTAGCCGTATTCAATTAAGTAGTATCCACCATTATAAATACCTCATCCTTCATATTTTTTTCCCCAAATTCACCTCTTTTTCGTCCAAAAAGAGACAAAATTCGTCATAATTTCAGCCTCATTTTTTAGTAGTTATGACGACTTAAAAAGACGATATCTCCTAGCTCCGGACTCCAAACGCGCTCCAGTTTTTTTGTTAGAATCATATCAAGGTTAGTTTTCTAAATATATAAATTATTTTAATAATTTCAAAACCTATTTTTCCAAAAAATTCTAAAAGTGCCAACTGTCCAAAATCAGACGCGTTTTGGTATTTTCGAGATTTCGGGAGATCCCGAACTCGGAATTATGAATCGTTTAAAGTTTCAAAAAGTTGACATGATGAGCTTCTAGAAAAGTTTTTCTAAAATTTAAAATATAAGTTTATTCTACTATAAAATTTGTGCAACATAGACGTAAATAGGAAACCACCAAAAACTATCATCTGTGCGCCCTTATGGACATAACTCTTTACCGACTTATGATTTTATAAAACCGTCGATTCCAATGTTCATGTAGTACTGAAACCTATATAATTCTACACACAAATCAAAGATTTGAGTTAGTTGACTTTTTGGTCGATTGCCTCGATTTGCGTGCCATGGATCACAAGTCCGTAAAGTTGAATTTCGTTGGACCAAAATTAGGATTTAACAATAAAATAAGATTATAATAAGATTAAAAATACTATTTTAAGTTATTTTATTCAGAATTAAAATAGATTAAAATTGAGAAACCTATTCACCAACTTTTGTAACCTAACTTGTTTAATTTATGTGACGGGTAGATCGGACGATGCCTTGAGTTGAGACTTCATCCTTTTCAGATCAGGCAAGATATCTTGCCAAATTACTTATATTATTTTGCATGCTTAGTATATTTCTATATATTTCTGTATATTTATTGTATTTCTGTATATTTCTTGCATGTGTAGTTTTTTTCAGTCATTACTATATATTAGATATGTTGACACACACATGGCACCTAGTATCATGAGAGGACAATCATCAGGCGTATGGGCTTTTAACCACTCCGGTAAACCATAGTATATAGTTCGTACTACGGGCGTGTATCGCGCTGGTCGCTACCCCCGAGGTATGTCGATTTCTGTAGAGTCGCGCTGGTCGCTACCTCCGAGGTATGACGATTTCTGATGTCCACTGGCGGGTGTGTGAGTTGTGAGACTTAGATCGAGTAGCCTACCCTTGCCCTTACGTCAAAAAGTTGTCCTCATTTTGCATTCATATAGATTGTCTTGTACAGCGTACTTATTTATTTTCAAATATTATGCATGTTTACTGTATTCAAATTGGCTTGCTTCTATGTATCTTGTTACGTCCCTCTGAGGACCTGGTCCCTTTCCAGGTGTAGATGTTCATGACTTTTCACAGGAGCACGGATCAGGACTTACCACTTATCTCTTCCGAGGAGGTCTTACCTTATGAGCATCAGTGATTATCTCTAGCGAGGGATCCCTTCACTGATACCTTTATATCATTATCTTATTTATATTGGAGATTTATCCTTCTCTCTCATGTTAGTATTAATATAGTCATTGGTAGTGGATTTGTCTCCACCCGACTATTAGTTTTGGATTATTCAGACTCATTATTCTAGTTTAGTTATTTCTTTCTATGACTTGTTGTATGGATAAGATTAGTATTTCTGTGACTTGTGACACTATATTTATATCACATGTGAGTTTATATTTATATTACAACGTACGTGTGTATTATGGTATCCATATATTGGAGTTGCCATATACAAACGGCTGGCATGCTTACGTGTTCCTAGTCCTACATATTTTGGGACTGGAGCGTGACACTAGCCACGTGGCAATGGCCAACAACACACTCCAATGGACAAACCCAATTTAATAGACCCGTTAGAGTGTACTTAAGCTGTAAAATAAAATATAATGGTCTACGATATATGTCATAGTCTAATTCTAATCTCATCCATAGAAGGTAAACATAATTCAAATATCAAACTAATCAAAAAGAAATATAATCCAACAAGTCTCAATAACATGTCTCGGGGAACAACCCGATAATAAGTTTAGTACAATAATCCCAAAGACAGGAAATAGTGTATCTAAAAACAGAAATGACTGAGTATATAACAAAATACTCAGGAGAAATCCTCTAGCATCACCCCATCCTCTGGTGTTAGTACTGCTAGAATGTCTACTCATGTCCCGTATACCTCGGGGTAGATCTTCTCTGCTAAACCTGAGGACATAATCCGGATCCAGGTCCTCAGGGGGCATAGCAAGGTACAAGAATAACTCAAGCCAAATAAAATACAGTAAATAAAATATATCTACAAGACAAACTATGTAACCATCTACGTGAAATACAAATGAGAGCATTAATCATACTCAGACTGAAACTACTATAGGTTCCGGGAAACCCATAGCAGCATTTATTTTCTCGAAGGGTCAGTACATGTGCCAAAGCTCTGGTCAGATTCTAAGGCACTCCCAGAATATCTATATATATAACATAATCAGCCTTTAGTATGGAAGACTCTCACCATCCAATGTACTCATACGTCTCATATCCACGACGTCTCATGTCTATAACACGCAAGATCATGACCTCTAACTATTACAACGAGTCATAATGATATCTATGTATATGCAAGATCTATGTCACGAATCTTGTAAGTCTATACAGAATTACCATGAATAACTCAAAAAATATTATGTCACATAAATAGTGTCCTATGGTATGACATACTTGGTAAAGCAAGCACGTAAATATAGGATCGTAATATCAACTCTCAAAGTGACGTTACACGACTCCGCGTACGACGTCGACACCCGAATATTATTTGGACGTTAAGCAATGTCTCACGGTCCTAGGTTGAGCAGATACATCACAGAATAAATCAAACAATTATATTAAGTCAATTACTGCAAGTTTGGCAATGTACACTTGCTTGGGGTTTGAACTCCAATAGTTGCTTCGGTGTATATGGAATCTTCAGGTAAGCCTCCGGATGCTGAAATAAATATTACCATCACTCTCAGAAGATATGAAATAACTAGGATTGACTACCCATAAGTCCAATTTGGACACATGGGCAGAATTGACAGTTTCTGGTCAAAGCGGGGTCCACAGGTGGCCCATTTCGTACCAAAAAATATGCTATAGATAAAATTTTCTAAATTCGTCAAATTTAGTGTCTACGAGTCCAGAACGATGATATAAATCCAACAGAACATCCAGAACGATGATACGGACCCAACAGAATATTCAGAACTGGATTTCGATGAGCCGGTCACAAAATTGCCCGTCAAATAAAGCCGTGGGGCCTACGATATGGGGTTTCATCAACGTTCTCAAAATTGAACCAAACTTGGGTCACAGGACCAGCATGATGCTATGAAGTCAATGGCATAAGTTTTATTACAAAATGACAAGTACACACGAAGTTATAATGAGTGTCAAAATAGGTCCGATACGGGTTATTTTTTATGGATACGCGTTGATTCTGGTATGCACGCACATCCAAATCAACTTCCGTAAAATCCAATATGTCCGCATTGACGATACGCATCTTTTGATGCAATTCGCACACGATGAGGTCACCTCGTTTAGCAGGATGCACCCCATTTCTGGAAAATTTTAAGTTTTGAAAACCAAGTTTTTGGTCAACTTTACCCGCGAATAAAATAAAACATACAAAAAATTAAAATAAACTAATTTTAGGATTTAAAACTCGATTAGGTTATCTAATTTATTGTTCAAACATAATCTAAAAATATTAACCAGGTTGGGAGTAAATCGGCCATGAACATAGTGGTTCGGGACAGTTTCCTGAACTAGAAAATTGGGTTATTTTTCTGTTTTTGTGTCGCGGTTTGTGTAAACCCCCTCACCTAAAATAGGTATTTTATGTGTATTTTATATTATTATATTTATTATAGATTATTTTAAATATTAAATTTCTTTAGAGTATTCTCTTAGTTAATTATAAAATAAATTTCTTAATATATTTAGATATATAAATATTTATTTAGAATTATTTTAAGGTTATTTTAGATTTTTGAAGATTTTTTTAGAATTTTAGGGTAATTAAAACATAGAAAACATAAATTTTTAGGACTTTCATGATTTACTATGAGACCATACTTGCATGTTATTTCTACTAAATATTTATTTTAGGTTAAAATATTTAATTATATTTTTCTATAATTTATTTAGAATTTTAATAATTTATTTAGATTTTTGAAATTATTTAGGATTTATTTGGATATATATAGTCTTAATATTAGATAGATGCTAATTTAGTGTTAATAGATATTAATAAGATTATATATAAATTATTTATATTATATTTAATTCTATTTAAGATTATAAATTATTGAGATGAACTCAAACTCTATTTTAAATTTATTCAAATCCTGAGCCTACTAGAAGCAACTTCATGCATATCCTATCCTTATTTAAACTGATCCTAATCATATCCAAATTAGCCAATCATAGTCGTATTCAATTAAGTAGTCTTCACCATTATAAGTACCTATTAGACTTATGGAATAAACTCATATGTCATATTTTTATTTCCCAAACTCCTCTCTTTTTGGTCCAAAAATAGTCAAAATTTATCATAAATTCAGCCTTATTTTCTAGTAGTTATGACGATTTAAAAAGATGATATCTCCTAGCTCCAGACTCCAAACGCGCTCCAGTTTTTTTTGTTAGAACCATATCAAGGTTAGTTTTATGAATATATAAATTATTTTAATAATTTATGAACCTATTTTTCAGAAAATTCTAAAAGTGCCAACTGTTCAAAATCAGACGTATTTTCGTATTTTAGAGATTTCGGGAGATCCTGAACTCGGAATTACGAGCCTTTTGAAAAATATGACATGATGAACTTCCAAAAAATTATTTTTCTAGAATTTAATATACAAGTTTAATTTACTGTAAAATTTGTGCAACGTAGACGTAAATAGAAAACTACCAAAAACTGTCATATGTGTGCCATTGTGGCCATAACTCTTTACCGACTTATAATTTTATGAAACCGTCAATTCTGGCATTCATGTAGTGCTAAAATCTATTATATTCCACACACAAATCTAGAATTTGAGTTTGTTAACTTTTTGGTCAATGGATTGCCTCGATTTGTGTGCCACGAATCTCAAATCCGTAAAGTTGACTTTCTTTGGACCAAAATTAGGATTTAACAGTAAAATTAGATTATAATAAGATTAAAATACTACTTTAGGTTATTTTATTCAGAATTAAAATATATTAAATAGAGAAACCTATTTATCCACTTTTGTAACCTAACTTGTTTAATTTATGTGACGGGTAGATCGGACGACGCCTTGAGTTGGGACTTTATTCTTTTTCAGAGAAGGCAAGATACCTTGCCAAATTGCTTAAGTACTTTGCATGCTTATTATATTTTTATATATTCATTATATATGTGTTTTCTTTCAGTTATAATTATATACTATATATGTTGACACACACTTGACACATAGTATCATGGGAGGGAAGGACAATCAGTAGGCGTATGGGCTACCCACTCTAGTAAACCATAGTAACTAGCTGCACTACGAAAGTTATGTCGCGATGGTCGCTACCCTCGCGGTATGTCGATTGATGGTGTCACGATGGTCACTACCCTCGCGGTATGACGGCTGATGATGTTCATGGACGTGTGTGTGTGAGTTATAAGATAGATAGAGTATCCTATACCTACCCATACGTCGAAAGGTTGTCCTCACTATACATTTTTATATAGATTGTCTAGTACAACGTACTTATATATTTTTTGTCTATTATGCATATTTTATTGTATTCAATTGGCATACTTTTATGTATCTTATTACGTCCCTTTGAGGACCTGGTCCCTTTCCAACTGTAGACGATCATGACTATTTGCAGGAGCACGGATCAGGACTTACTACTTATCTCTCTTTCGAGGAGGTCTTCTTTTCGAGTCTCATTGATCATTAGATGTACTTATTTAGTTTCTCTTATATTCTAGTTTGGTAGTGGATTTGTCTCTATCCAACTACTTGTTCATATCAAGCATTTTATACTTGATTCAGTTATATAGTTGATTGGTTATTCATTTTTATTTGATTCTGTGGATGAGATCTAGTTATACCCTGTGACTTGTGACAATATATATACCATATGTGAGTTAATATTTATATTATAATGTACGTGTGTATTATGGTATCCATATATTGGAGTTGCCATATACATACGGCTGGCATGCTTATGTATTCCTAGTCCTACATATTTTGGGACTGGGATGTGATAGTGTGTGACTGACACAGGGTACGATACCCCAATCTAATTGCACAGGGTTTGAGAGGGTCACACAGCGAACATATCGTAATAAGCCGTTCGAGAATCGACACAGCGAGAAGGAAGAAAAACTCACCGGAACAGGGGTCGGTCGCGGTGTGCTACGCGTGGACGGGATGACGTGGCGGTGGTCGATCAAATGTGGTGCACGGCTGCTGTGGCTGCGATAGCAGAGTGGCGGTGTTGAGGCTGCTCGGTCGTCGACGGGGGTCATTGGCGGGGTTCGTCGGGGTGCCGGAGTTATCATCGTCGGACGAAGGCTCGGGGTGGCGGTGGCTGTGATGTTAATGGGGGTGGCGATCGGGTTTATATAGGGGAGGGAAGGCGGTTACGGGGAGAGGCCGGAGCGGAGGGGGGGTCATGGGGTGTCGCTGGGGTTCGCGGGGATGTCGCCGTGAACGGGGGCTCGTAGGGGAGTCGGGGGTGTAACGGTCGGGGAAGGGGGATCGTGGGCGTGCGGGGGGGGGGGGTGGGGGTGTAGCCACTGTAGCAGTAGGTCAGGTACGGATCGGGTCGGGTAGAATCTGACCCATTAGGGTTGGGTTGGGTTGGTTGGGTTCAGTTTGGTTTGGTTTGGTTCGGTTCAAGTCTGGTTCGGTCTGGTTTATCTAAAAATAATATTTTTCGCTATTTAAAAATAGTTTTTGAGCCCAATAAATTCTAAAAAATTTACACAATATCATATTATTAATTATACACTCAAAAATATAGTTTTTACAATATTTTAATATTTAATATAATACAAAAAATATTTATCCTTTGAAGAATATTTAATTTAAATAATTAAAGATCACAAAAAATCCTAAAGAATTTATATTTAAAAAAATTAAAAATTTGGGTGTTTACATACCTCATAACTGCTACCCCTACAATTGTCAAGCAGATCCTTAGAGTTTCAAAGACAGTGGCATTTTGATTTGGAATGGAGAGATATCCACGATAAGCGGTAGTGGTGGGATCCAGAGACTGTGATGTTTCGTCTCCTTTTAGGAAATTTTTATGTCTAAAATCTGATAGCATTATAAGATATGCATTTGCCTACGTCGCATCACCTACACCCACAACGCCAAACCTACTCCGTCCGTCTATGCCAAAAGTTGGGTGGAGGGGGGCGGCATAGTGCCTAGGTAGTCACCTAAGACTCCATTTAAAGCAGTGATTGATAGTTAAAAAATAAAAAATCCAGTCATATATATATATATATATATATATATATATATATATATATATATATATATATCAACCTCAAGTTCAAGTGGCAAGGAGGTGGAGACACATAAGCTTCATGTATGGGTGGTTCGATTCCACAGAGAAGCAATAATTTATTAACTATTAAATATCTTGATATAGGCCAGTATGGATTGGGGGAGTCGGTCTACGATCGTCTGCTTGCCGGAAGATTAGTGGCTTGAAGCGTGGGACTAACTTATGAACATCTGACATATATGCACATGCTTCATTAAAACACACACTCAACTCACTCTCTCATACCACACTCAGCATCCTCTACGATTTCCTCGGCTTTCTCTTTCACCACCACATTATGCATCCTCAATGGCATTCTCAACTTCCTTCAGAGCATCCAACCCAGCAATATCTCATCCGTCCTCCACGTCTGTCGATCCATCATCACCTCCAGACCTAGAAGGATCACTACAACCGTAATTGTTGACGTACACATCTATGTGCTAGGTGGCCCACGGCCTACCAACTCCCTACATAAATCCAAACGGGTCTGCCTTGGGAATTCTTCATAAATTATGCCTCCCTTGGGATCGAATATGTCAAGCTTGGGCACTTATGTCTCCACCTCCTTGCCTATATTTTTTTTACCCCTTTGCCTAAGAGGTGTTGATGGATAAAAATTTGCGTGTTTTCAGCTGTACTATTCTGTCATTATTGTGAAATTGTTGGATTTCTATTGTGTATGTTCTAGACAATTTTGTTTGATTACCCGAATATGAGACCGGATATACTGATATATTTTTATGGTTTCTTTAACTCCCCATCAAGTGAGGTATAAGTAGATATTGTTCATGTCGAATGTTACGATCCACTTTACTAGTTGGGTACGAGTACGCAAATACATCTAACATATATAGAAAACTCCTACTAAGACTACCAAGTATGTATACTATGATGTCTTTATCCATCAAGTACAAATATCCATCATATCCATAATATATATCATATGAAACATCCATAGAAATAATGACCAAGAAATAATAAGTACAACAATATGGCCTAAGGGTCTCATATAAGTAGGGTCTCATATAAATATCTAAAATTATCATCCAAGTAAATGTATCAACTATATCAATTTTTTGGAACAAACAAGCTAAAATGTAAATATATTAACTAAGAAAAGAGTCTGCAGAGTTAAAAGGAAAGAAATTTGTAACTCTAGATTATAGGTTTCTGGACAAAGAATAAAAAAAAGGTCAATAACATTATCGCTTCCTTATCGCTGTAAGCACCATATAGAATTCAGGATAAGAAACGTTTAAAGCTGTCATATTAATTCATCTAATCAAGATTGAAGCAAAGTATAAATACCAATAAAAACTATGACATATAAACTATATGTGCATGTAATAGCATCAACAAGGTGAACAATATGAATAATATTAGTAGCATGACCAATATGTATATATGACTAGATGATAACATGAAACGAGAATGTCAATGAATGATTATAACAATATAGAAAACTAAGTAGTCGTAACATGTGTTTTAGGAAACAACTCTTGGCATATGGATGTGTTGGGATAACTGTTAAGCCCCAGAACCAAAATTCTGGAGAGCGGGGGCCGACAAAGCCAACTACGTATACCAGAGTACACCAGTACCCCTAGATACGGTCACGGCTGTGAATAAACATGGGGGATTAATACTACAAGCCATCAGTCAACCTAAGTCAAGCAATTCTAGTATCTCAATCACAAGCAGAAATCCATAATATACAAAGAAATATGATCATCTGAAGCAAAAGACTAAAGCGTCCCAAACCATATATACATAACTGATCAAGAAAATAGTAATACAAAATTAAAAACTAGTAAGAGTATAAGTCATACATGATCAATACTAGCTATAGTGTATAATATGCTAACCATGACATGCCCAGTGGGCAATGTATCAAGTCAAAAATACAAGCTAACAGGTGCTCGGGGCTAAACGCCACCAAAGAATATGTACAATAAGTGGGAGAACAAGATAAAGTCCCACTCAATCGGTCTTGTGCTCCGCGTGGTCAGTATCCTCGAAAATGTATGAAAGATCCTCTGGCACAGCTACCGGATCTGGCCAAGCAAAACTAGTAGGGTAATACCCCAAATAGCAAGTACCACAAAGGAGGCAAATCTATGAACTAAAATCAACAATGCAACATAGAGCGACAAGATCCTAAGCAACATGTAACTACTAGGAAAAATATAAATATAAAGTGCACCAGGGAACAAGAAAATAAAAATAGAAAACCTGTAAAGAAAACTGGACGTGTGACATGTACGGGATCAGGTGAACATATACGGGATAATGCAAGACAAATAGTAGCATATAAATAAATGGGTACATGTAGCATATACATCAGCTGTCACGCCCCGATCTCCGGCAGGTAATTGGCCGTCCCCGCTAGGCGCTAATCACCGCGCCAGCGCTCCCTCGGGATGATCGCTTGACCCATCTGGGCGTGATGCTACACGAGCGTAAGCCGCGCCTGTGCAAGGCCATGATCCGAATAGGCGGTAAGAGGTATAGACCACAGGGTCACACAGATTGTCCGAGTATAGAGGAATAATAAACACACATGCGATTGGTAACAAGTTCATAGAGTCATCAATAGCGGAAGCATTGAATAACACAAGTATAGAAATAAAATAAGCTCTTTATTGAATGAACAAGTGTTACAGGTGGCGCTAGACCGAGATTACAAGTCGCTCAAGCCTCTCTCTCTGAAATAGTAAAATTATGCTAAATGGCTATATTTGTGGAATGATACATAGGTGATGTTCCAACATTATGTCTTGTATATGTGCTTCAGTTCCAGACGCAACGCTCCAAGGCTTCAGAGTGAACTCCACGCCTTAGCACACACGAATGGGGCATCCGTACCGAACGAGGTTCTTCCGTACCCTGTAAGCAATCTGGTGGATTATCAATACATGAATGCACTGGTGGAGAGGCTTCTCGCCCGCTTGAAAAATTCAAACACGTCATATAGGTTTCATGCACCATCTATTAAGTTATCTTTCTAGTCTTGTCTTAGGATCAGTTTCATGGCATATATGAAAATCCTAACTCATGTGGCAGTACATCGTGCAATATATATAAGGGAACATGAGGACACTTACCAACTTACCATCCTTTCTTTCCTGTCTAAGAAAAACCAAGTTAAATTAAGCACAAGCCTTTATTATGAAATCCAGGGGAAAATGGCATATGCAAACACAAGTGTCGTGAGTGAGATTATATTTCGGGTGCACGATTACACGAATTATCAGTTGTTTGCATAAGATATTCAAGTGTTTAATGGATTTCTCAGGTTGTTCAATTTGTATAGATGTCTTATACTCATATTATTCAGATGTTTCAGAATTTAGATACGATGCAATAACTCGCACGCGGATTATCGCTAAGCGAGGATGACTTATCTATATGAATATGAGGTCACTGGCATAGCCATAAAGGACGACATATAGTCTCGGACGAAGATAAGGCATAACGAAAGAGTCATTGGGCATTACCCATCATCCTGACCAAACATATTGGGACTACCATAGATCATAGAGTCAGCCGGGTATCCAAGTGTAGGATGCACTACCAAGGGCCCGACCACTGATAATATAGCCTTGCCCCAAACTGCGAGAGCATCCTACCGATTTGGTCACGTAATACCCATATTTCTCCTAGGAGGGTACGATCCTGGTGCCCCGGTGATCGTCCGAGGAATCCATGTTATTACCTCGTGCACGAGTTATCCGTGACCATGCAAGTCTCTAAGATTTTAGATTCACGGGATTCATGACATGACATATTAATTCTTGAATTATTAGATTCTGGATTCATGTTTAGTACGAGTATGCTCTATGACCTATGATTCTTGGATTCATTGACATGGTGTAAATCTCCTGGTTCGGGAACTGTCTTGGCGACCTAACGGTCCCGGATACTTTCAGGTTCATACTTTCTGGGGAGAACTAGATGAATGCATGACATGGATAGTATTACACAGTCGTGGCATAGATTATACGACAAGCATTAAAACGAGACAACAAATACAAGTTAACATATAAGCAGGCAAGTTTGCATTCATATAGAACATAAGTATTTACTTTTGGCACGGATCTGAGGGTAAAGCGAGGAGTAAAACCGTAAAGGAACATACCGAGCGACATTATCTATGAGACGTATAGTGTAAATGAGTGAACAGTATACTACAAAGAGTGTATATCATTCTACTTGAGGCATAGCAGGGTCTACTTGCACAAGGCAAATGTAGCATGCAAGGGTCCATTTATAAGCAAAGTTTTATTTCTATGTTCTAACACAAGCAATACAAGTTAGGATTATTCCCTTAGCTAGGTGCATTGTATTCTTTATTAGCATGCATGGGGTAATTCACCTAGCAACTAGCATATATCATCCATATTTTAAGTCTGCTAGCTAAGCAAAGATACATCATAGCCACCCACCTTAGCGATAATTCGTCTCGGTCGAATGATACTCCGAGTGAGCCTCTGAAAGTCTAAGTCTGAACTCCTAAAGGGCCAAGTCAGAAAATCCTTTTTCTCAAACGAGTATTCTCGCTGCGAAGTGGGTCAGGTCATTGTACTTGCGCCGTTTGAATCAGTTGTCCGCTTGAATGAAACGGGTCATCACATTATACACCACTCAGAAAAAGTCTCGTCCTCGAGACTTCCTAAGCGCAGATTGATCTATCATATTATCGAATCTATCCCAAGCCTAGCAATTGGTACCACTAGATCCATTTGAACACAATCTCCTACTTGTTTCTTATACCGTATCACGTGTATGCTGGGTCGATCTTAATTGAATGACTCTATCACTCAATCTAAGATCTGACTCGATCTCTATTATGCCTTAGTGTGGAACATATTGCTTAACGTAGGGTCCATTACAATCCAGCTTGAATGATGGTCTAAGGCTGAGGAAAACTTATACAAGTTGTTATACTTGTCTAGGTAAGTCTAATATTTTTACTTGCACTATCATTAGAGATCAGCATATCGTAAGTCTGGATCGTGCACATATTTAAAGCGTCCTTCAAACATATGCATGTCAACCAACTTAGTGATAGCGAAGTCTTAGCACTCGAATTCAACATATCACTGGTCTTGGATTGTGCACACGTTCAAGGCATCCCTCAAACATATGCATTCTACCAAATTTAGCGATAGTAAAATTGGACAAGCTACTTGCAAAAATCTTAAGGGTTCTCATTTCATGAATCAAGGATACTTTCGACAGGGTCAATCAAATTTAAAGTCATTTCTATTCCAACTCAATTCAAGTATATTGTACTACCGTTAGGCATGATCTATCTGATTTATCGATTAGCGTTCATCCGTTCGGGTTAATCATAGTAAACACTTACCGTTCTAAGTCTAACTCTAATTCTTGCTGCCCCAGTTCTATGGCATATTCAAGCAATATGCTAAAGTCGGTCACACATATTCTTTTACTTGACACAGGGTCATCTGTCTAATTACTAGGTTAGCTCATAGGGTCATAGGTACAAGTTCAAGCACACGATTCATCATACAAATTCGTCGTACAATGCTTGTCCCTTTTTCTAAGGTTAAACCATTATTCGTTTGCATGGGACATTCTACCCAAGCTTGTTTCACTCAGATTTCTAAACATCAAGCACGGATCATCCTAAACATACTAGCACGTTCATTGCACAGGGGTCAAGTCCATTCAGTAAAATCCATGATATATCCAAGTTATAGGACAAACCTAGTAATTTACATAGTCTATCTCCTTAAGTATGTTTGATAGAATCCTTATATCCATTCTAAGTCTAGATCACCAAGCCAAGATTCAATTCTAAACTTTTTGATTATAACTCTAAGTCATCCAATAAGATTCATGTATCCATTCACGAAACTATCAAGCATGATTTACTCTAGGTTCTAGGCTAACTTATCCATAAAATACTTCTGATTCACTTGCATTCCCAATTTGTCTTATCGTGTCGAACCAAAAGTCAAGACGATCTATCAGTTGTCATGCTCTGGTCTCATGAAGTTCGATCACCCTCGTTGGGCGTGAGATCACCACGCCAACGCTCATACTGGATAATTATCCTAATCTGACGTGAAGCATGTACGAGCATAGAGTTACGCTCGCACAAGACAAAAATATCGAACATTATGGTTATCTTTGAAATGATCGAGATACCTTATTATTTTATATTTGCTCCATTCAAGTTATATATATAATCTATCAAGTTATATATGTTCAGGCAGTGATTATAATTCGTCTAGCAAAATCATTAAACTTTAATGTTACCGTTCGGTAAATCCATAGTCTACTTCTAGCAATCCTAAAACAACTAAGTTTCAAATATTCAAGCCCAAGACTATTCACTTTTGATATATTTCATTCATTGAGTTCTTTAGAATAATCATCGAATATATTCTCGTGAGTTCGATCATCCCCGCAGTACATGAAATTACCATGTCAGTGCTCCCGCAGGATAATCGTTCTCGTTGGAACTAATTTTGAAGGTTATTTTTAAGAACTAGATTTCAAAACCGTTCATCAAAACTCCAGGTTAAATCCGTTATCGCCTATCTCTTTCATCGAACCACAATATTTTTTCTCAGGCTAACTTTTATTCAAACAATATTGTATTCAAGTATCAATCTGAAATCGCTCCCATGATCCTCCAAGTTTTTAATAATTTTTTCTAACCGAGATATCGATTTCCATTTCCATGAATCCCTATTCGATATAAGCCTTATCATTTAGTTCAAGACACTCTCCAATCGTTCAATCCAACTATCGCATGAATCTATTTGGACATTTTTAAATGATCCATACACCACTCGGAATTGAGTCACCCAATTAAAATCCTCAATCGGTGTTCGCATCAATCGCTAGCATATCCACCAAGTTATTCCTTAGAATTTCCTATACGATACCTAGCATCGTCTGATAAATTTTAGTCTCGTATATATGCTTCTTACAATCATCCAAGTAAACCATATCTGATTTATATCTTCCGACACGAAATACCGTTCGAACTATTTTCCAAAATTCAAGCACGATTTTTTATATTTTGTGTGTATTTTATATTATTAAATTTATTATAGATTATTTTAAATATTAAATATCTTTATAGTATTTTCTTAGTTAATTAGAAAATAATTTTTTTGATATATTTACTTATATAAATATTTATTTAGAATCATTTTTAGGCTATTTTATATTTTTGGAGATTTTTTAGAATTTTTTGGGTAATTAGAAAATAAAAAACGTAAATTTCTAGAACTTCCATAATTTTCTATGAGACCATACTTGCATATTGTTTCTACCAAATATTTATTTTAGGTTTAAATATTTAATTATATTTTTTTGTAATTTATTTAGAATTTTAAGAAATTTATTTAGATTTTTGAAATTATTAAGGATTTATTTGGATATATATAGTCTTAATATTAGATAGATGCTAAACTAGTGTTAATAGATATTAATAAGATTATATATAA
Source organism: Iris macrosiphon (assembly GCA_036927795.1). Classification (NCBI taxonomy): domain Eukaryota; kingdom Viridiplantae; phylum Streptophyta; class Magnoliopsida; order Asparagales; family Iridaceae; genus Iris; species Iris macrosiphon. The sequence goes on from JAYESA010000013.1 coordinate 28,439,209, forward strand.
ATTATTTGTATTATCTTTAATTATATTTAAGATTATAAATTATTGAAATAAACTCAAACTCTATTTTAAATTAATTCAAATCCTGAGCCACTAGGAAAGCAACTTCATGCATATCATATCCTTATTTAAACTCATCATAATCATATCCAAATTAGCAAATCCTAGTCGTATTCAATTAAGTAGTCTCCACAATTATAAATACCTATTAGACTTATGGAATAAACTATCTTTCATAATTTTCTTCCCCAAACTCCTCTCTTTTTCGTCCAAAAATAGCCAAAATTCGTCATGAATTCAGCCTCATTTTTTAGTGGTTATGAAGAATTAAAAAGACGATATCTCCTAGCTCCGGTCTCCAAACGAGTTTCAATTTTTTTTGCTAGAACTATATCAAGGTAAATTTTATGAATATATAAATTATTTTAATAATTTTTGAACCTATTTTTCCAAAAAATTCTAAAAGTGCCAGCTGTCCGAAATCAGACGCGTTTCCGTAATTTCAAGATTTCGGGAGATCCCGAATTTGGAATTATAAACCGTTTAAACTTTCAAAAATTTGACATAATGAACTTACATAAAATAATATTTTTATAATTTAACATATAAGTTTAATTTACTATAAAATTTATAAAACGTAGAGGTAAATAGAAAACTACCAAAAATTATCATTTGTGCGCCCTTGTGGACATAACTCTTTACCGACTTGTGATTTTATGAAACCGTCAATTCCGGTATTCATGTAGCATTGAAATCTATAGAATTCTATACATAAATTAAGGATTTGAGTCAGTTGACTTTTTGGTCAACGAATTGTCTCGATTTGCATGCCACGAATCACAAATCCGTAAAGTTGACTTTCTTTGGACCAAAATTAGAATTTAATAATAAAATCAGATTATAATAAGATTAAAATACTATTTAAGGTTATTTTATTCAGAATTAAAATAGATTAAAATAGAGGAACCTATTTACCCACTTTTGTAACCTAACTTGTTTAATTTATATGACGGGTAGATCGGACGACGCCTTGAGTTGTGACATCATCCCTTTTCAGACCAGGCAAGTATACCTTATCAAATTGCTTACAGTACCTTGCATGTTTATTATATTTTTATACATTTACTGTATGTGTATTTTCTTTCAGTCATAATTATATACTATATATATGTTGTCATGCACTTGACACATAGTATCATGGGAGGGGAGGACAATCAGTAGACATATGGACTATAACCACTCTGGTAAACCGTAGTAACTAGTACTCACTACGGCAGTTGTGTCGCTCTGGTCGCTACCCTCGCGGTATATTAATTTCTGGTAGTTGTGTCGCGCTGGTCGCTACCCTCGTGGTATGTTTATTTCTGATGATCCTGACGTATGTGTGAGTTGTGAGATTAGATAGAGTAGCCTACCCATGCCCATACGTTAAAAAGTTATCCTCATTATGTATTTTATATAGATTGTCTTGTATAACGTACTTATATATTTTCTGTCTATTATGCATGTTTTACTGTATTTAATTGGCATGCTTCTATGTATCTTGTTATGTCCCTCTGAGGACCTGGTCCTTTGCCAGGTATAGATGATCAGGAGTATCCGTAGGAATATGGGCCAGGACCTGACGCATTATTTTTCGTCGATGAGGTCTTACATTTGGAGCACCTTTGATTATCTCTAGCGATGGATGTCTTAACTGATACACTTATATCATCATCTTATTTTATATTAGAGATTTACCCTTATTTTTTATTTTAGTTTTGATATAGTCATTGGTAATGGATTTGTCTCTACCCGACTATCATTTTTGGATTATTCAGACTCATTATTCTAGTTAGTTATTTCTTTTCTATGACTCATTGTGTGGATGAGATTAGTATTTCTGTGACTTATGACAATATATACTACATGTGAGTTAATATTCATATTACAGCGTACGTGTGTATTATGGTATCCATATATTGGAGTTGCCATATACATACGGCTGGCATACTTACGTATTCCTAGTCCTACGTATTTTGGGACTGGGCCATGACATAGTTTTGTGGTGGCCTATGCAGGTCGAGAGCATATTATCTCGGTTATGTTACTGTACCGAGCAAGCCTGCGCATAGGATTAGAATATAGGATCTCATCCACTTATTTAATCACCTCCCTTGATTTTATTTCATATTCTTATTTGATTGCTTGCATTGCATCTTGCTTGATCCTTTTACAACGACAATCTTATCTTTTCTTTCGTGCTTGATAGGGGTTATGAAGATGACTGGTACTAGGTATATACGCTATATTATTCAATAATAATATTAGTTAAATTCTTATAAGTTTGGTAGTATGCCTCATAACCTAATATCACATAGTCCTTTTGACCCATTAATTAAGTATAATTGAATGACACCAACTATAGGCTTGCATAAGAAGATAGTGTTTATCCATACTGTAGAACTTAGAGGCCCATACCCCAATTTGGTTAACTTTAGACTTAGACAAGAAGTTAGTATGGCAACTGTAGAGGCACAACACTGATCTTTTTGGTAAACTTAAATTATTCTGTACCTTTCTCCATCATAATCCAGCGTACTTATATTTTCTGGACTACCTTCGCTTATACTCCTATTTTATAGCCTAGTTTTACAAGCTTATTCTTTTATCGAGCTTGTTCATGATATTTGTGTTATTGGAGATGCCTACTAATACATTGTCTAAATTAGAATCAGTGTATTATGGTCTGATCAACCTGAATGCATTTGGTTCGCTCTTCGAATGAGTACTTTACGTGGATTGAGATATAGTTGACTCAGCATATTAGACGAATATACTTGCCTTTAGATATGTCCGAGCATATCTTATCAGTTATATAACTGTACTGATATGAGCATGTGAATAGGAATTTACCAAAATAAGATTTTAATCCACAACTACCCTTATAACTCGCTTTTTGAATTCTTTAATCGCCTTGAACCTCGTACTTATATTCTATCTCCTCCTCCTTGAATTCTTTATTACCGTTTTTCGTCTTTCCCTAATTCAAAAAGATAAAATCTCGTGCTTGGTATAAGTTTAATACACGGATAGTACTATATATACCCCATAGGTCAATCATATTACTTGGTGACTATCTTTTGTAATTAAGGGCATAAAATATATGATATATTTTATGGATTGAATAATACGATTAAATAATTTGAGGATATTTTTCTTAAATGTATAGCCTATATGATAGATCGATAAATTCTAAGTTGGATAGATATTGCATTGTCAACTTGAGGTGAATTTTTAGATTGTGATCAAGTAAAATTAGATTGAGAGATTTAAGTCATTTTAATTTTGAGAATTTTTAGAAGAATAATTTAGATGATGAGGATTTAACTTTAAAGATAAGAATACCTTATAGAATAAATTTTAAATTTTGATATTTCGGACCAAATATTTATAATTTGAGCACATGATTTAAATTTTGAATATTGGAGATTAAATTAAAATTTTAAATCTTGAGGAAAAAAAATATAGAACTCTAAACATGAACATTGATGGATTAAATTCAAAATTTTACAATTTAATGATTTAAATTAAAAGTTAAATTTTGATTGTTGGATCACCTATTTAAAATATTGATAATAAAAATTAAATTTAAAATTTGAAGAGTACAAAATTCTTAAGTTGAAATATAGGAATAAGATTTGATTAGAATTGTTTAAAATTTATAGGAGATTATGATAGTTGAAAATTATGATATAAAATTTGATGTGGGTTATTTAAATATTCAAGATATCATATAGATTTGAATTAAATTTGGATATTGATTATGTAGAAGAGATTATGTTAGGTTAAATTTTAATTTAAACAGTGGTTATTTTAATTTTGAAGAGATTATGATGGATTTGAATAGATTTTGTCATTTAAATTTTTTAAGAAAATTACGGTTGACTTGCCTTAGATACGAATATGAAAGATTTAACAAATTATTCCTTATTTTTAATTTCGAGGATAAAATTTTTATAAGTTTGGTATATTGTAAACCCCCCACCCAAAATAGATATTTTGTGTGTATTTTATATTATTATATTTTTATAGATTATTTTAAATATTAAATATATTTATAGTATTCTCTTAGTTAATTGGAAAATAAATTTCTTGATATATTTAATTATATAAATATTTATTTAGAATTATTTTTAGGCTATTTTAGATATTTGGAGATTTTTCTAGAATTTTTTTGAGTAATTAAAACATAGAAAACGTAAATTTTTAGAACTTTCTTAATTTACTATGAGACCATACTTGCATATTGTTCCAACCAAATATTTATTTTAGGTTAAAATATTAAAAAAATTGTAATTTATTTAGAATTTTAAGAAATTTATTTAGATTTTTGAAATTATTTAGGATTTATTTGGATATATATAGTCTTAATATTAGATAGATGCTAAGTTAGTGTTAATAGCTATTAATAAGATTATATATAAATTATTTGTATTATCTTTAATTCTATTTAAGTTTATACATTATTGAGATAAACTCAAACTCTATTTTAAATTAATTCAAATCATGAGCCACTAGGAAAGCAACTTCATGCATATCCTATCCTTATTTAAACTCATCATAATCATATCTAAATTAGCAAATCCTAGTCGTATTCAATTAAGTATTCTTCACAATTATAAATACCTATTAGACTTATGAAATAAAATATCTTTCATAATTTTCTTCCCCAAACTCCTCTCTTTTTGGTCCAAAAACAGCCAAAATTTGTCATAAATTTAACCTCATTTTCTACTAGTTATGACGAATTAAAAAGACGATATCTCCTAGCTCCGGTCTTTAAAAGTGATATAGCTTTTTTTGTTAGAACTATATCAAGGTATGTATATGAATATATAAATTATTTTTATAATTTATGAAACTATTTTTCCAAAAAATATTAAAAGTGCCAGCTGTCCAAAATCAGACGCGTTTCCGTAATTTTGAGATTTCGGGAGATCCGAAATTCAGAATTATGAACCGTTTGAAGTTTCAGAAAATTGACATGATGAAATTACATAAAATAATATTTTTAGAATTTAACATATAATTTTAATTTACTGTAAAATTCACGCAACGTAGAGGTAAATAGAAAACCATCGAAAACTATCATTTATACGCCCTTGTGGACATAACTCTTTACCGACTTATAATTTTATGAAACCGTCAATTTCGGTGTTCATGTAGCACTAAAATCTATAGAATTCTATACACAAATTAAGGATTTGGGTCAATTGACTTTTTGGTCAACGGATTATCTCGATTGATCACAAATCCGTAAAGTTGACTTTTTTTGGACTAAAATTAGGATTTAGTAATAAAAATAGATTATAATAAGATTAAAAATACTATTTTAGGTTATTTTATTTAGAATTAAAATAGATTAAAATGGAGGAACCTATTCACCCACTTTTGTAACCTAGCTTGTTTAAATTATGTGACGGGTAGATCGGACAACGCCTTGAGTTACGACTTCATCCCTTTCAGACCAGAAAAGTATACCTTGCCAAATTGCTTACAGTACCTTGCATGCTTATTATATTTTTATATATTCATTGCATGTGTATTTTCTTTCAGTCATAATTATATACTATATATATGTTGACACACACTTGACACATAGTATCATGGGAGGGGAGGACAATCAGTAGGCGTATGGGCTATAACCACTCTGATAAACCGTAGTAACTAGCATGCACTACGGTAGTTGTGTCTCGCTGGTCGCTACTCTCGTGGTATATTGATTTTTGATGTTCCTGATGTGTGTGTGAGTTATGAGATTAGATAGAGTAGCCTACCTTTGCCCATACGTCAAAAAGTTGTCACTTTCGTGGTATATTGATTTCTGATGTTCCTGATGTGTGTGTGAGTTATGAGATTATATAGAGTAGCCTACCTTTGCCCATACGTCAAAAAGTTGTCCTTATTATGCATTTCATATAGATTATCTTGTACAACGTACTTATATATTTTCTGTCTATTATGCATGTTTTACTGTATTCAATTGGACTCTCGTGGTATATTAATTTCTGATGTTCCTGATGTGTGTGTGAGTTATGAGATTAGATAGAGTAGCCTACCTTTGCCCATACGTCAAAAAGTTGTCACTCTCGTGGTATATTGATTTCTGATATTCCTGATGTGTGTGTGAGTTATGAGATTAGATAGAGTAGCCTACCTTTGCCCATACGTCAAAAAGTTGTCCTTATTATGCATTTTATATAGATTATCTTGTACAACGTACTTATATATTTTTTGTCTATTATGCATGTTTTACTGTATTCAATTGGCATGCTTCTATGTATCTTGTTATGTCCCTCTGAGGACCTGGTCCCTTGCCAGGTATAAACGATCAGGAGTATCCGTAGGAATATGGGCCAGGACTTGACGCATTATTTTTCGTCGAGGAGGTCTTACCTTCGGAGCACCTTTGATTATCTCTAGCGATGGATCTCTTAGCTAATACACTTATATCATTATCTTATTTTATATTAGAGATTTATCCTCCTTTCTTATTTTAGTTTTGATATAGTCATTGGTAGTGGATTTGTCTCCACCCGACTATCATTTTTGGATTATTCAGACTCATTATTCTAGTTAGTTATTTCTTTTCTATGGCTCATTGTGTGGATAAGATTAGTAGCACAGAAAATTATCTCATGTCGGTAGTTCCACGAAGATATCTCATTACATGTTTAATGCCATTTTAATATCTGCGAGTTGGCACCGAGCTATATCTAGCCAACAGATTGACAGAGAATGATATGTCTAGCCCTATACATTGTGATAGATATATTAATATTTCAATGGCACTAAGGTACGATACTTTGGGTCCTAGCATCATTTCAGTGTCATCCTTAGGACGATATGGATCTTTATTGATATATAAATATCGAACAACCATTTGAGTGCTAAGGGGATAAGTTTATCCATATTAAACTGTTTTAATATATTTTTTTGTGTATTTGGATTGATGCACTAAAATCTTATTAGTGCAATGCTCAATTTATAATTCGAGATAATATTTTGTGTCTCCGAGATCTTTTATCTCGAACTCCTTTTTCAGATAGTTTACAGTCTCATTGATTTCAAGTCTTGTCCCATCAAGTTTATGTCATCGACATATACTACAAATATAGTAAAATCCTCCTTAGATTTCTTTATGAAGACACATAGGAATATAGGATTATTCTTATATCCCTCCATTTTTATATATTCACTAAGACGATTGTACCATATCCTTCTGAATTATTTTAAACCGTACAATGAACGTCTTAGCTTTATGGAATGCATGTTCTTAGCTTTTGAGCTGGGTAGGTTAAATCTATCTGAGATTTTCATATAGATATCGCTATCTAAATCACCATATACATAGGTTGTTACAACGTCCATAAGTCTCAGTCTAGCTTTTTCTCAACTATCAGACTTATCAAATAATGGAACATTGTTGCATCCATTATGAGAAAATACGTCTCTTCATAATCTATCTCGGGTCTCTGAGAAAACCCTTGTGCCACTAATCGTGCCTTAAATCAAGCGATTTCATTCTTTTTATTTTGCTTTCTTATAAACACCCACTTGTAACCTACCGGCCTGAAGTCTTTTAGTATTTGTACTATAGGTCCGAACACTCAACGTTTATTAAGGAAATATAATTCTATTTGAATAGTATCCTTCCATTTTGGCCAATTTTTCTTTGTCGACATTCATCGATGCTACGTGGTTCAGTGTCATCAATTCCTTTAGATATTTTAGTAGCTACTGTGAATGAGAATATCTCATCTATTGTTATATCTTTGCGATCTCATACCTCTCTTGTATATGTATAAAACATAGAGATCTCTTTGCTTTCAGGTACCTGAGCCTCCTCTTGGGCTTATGTCTTTTCTAAGACAATAACCTCTTCTGGTTTTTCAGAGAGTATGGATCTATCTTTCATAACCTCTTCTTGAGCATTATGTCACGTCCCAGTCCTAAAATACTGAGGGACTAGACACGTGGCAATGGCCAGCAGCACACACCGATGTGCAAATCCAATTTAATAGACCCATCAGGGTATACTTAAGCTGTAAAACAACAATAAAGGTCGATGCTACTAATCGCATCCACAAAAATAATACAATCAATATGGAATATAAAGCAACATTAAGTCTCAATAAAATATATCTCGGAGAATAACCTGATAATAAGTCTGATACAACAGTCAATAGACAAGAAATAAAAGAGTCTAACAACAGCAAATAATGAGTATAGATAAAACAAATACTCAGGAAAAATCCTCGATGATCACCTCGTTCTCTGGTAATGGTACTGCTCCAATGTCAGCTCTGGTCCCGTATACCTCGGGATAGATCTCCTCGACTAAACCTGCGGACATAATCCGGATTCCAGGTCCTCAGGGGACATAGCAAGGTACAAGAATAACTCAAGCCAAATAAATGTAGTACAGTAATAAATGAATCAATAGGGCATAATATGTAACCGGCTATGTGATATGCAAGTGAGAGCATTAATCATACTCAGGCTGAAACTACTATAGGCTCTGTGTCGGGGAAACCCATAGCAGCATTTTCTCGAAGGGCCAGTAAATGTGCCAAAGATCTTGTCAGAGTCTAAGGCACCTCTAGTAATATATATATATATATATATATATATATATATATATATATAATCAGCCTTTAGTATGGTAAAACTCTCCCCACCCAATGTAATCACACATCTCATGTTCATGACACGCAAGATCATATCTAATGCAGCAAGTCATAATGATAGCTATGCATATATAAAGTCTATGTCACGAGTCCTGTAACTATACAGAATTACCATGAATAACTTAGAAGATTCTGTCTCATAAATAGTGTCAAGTTTCCTATGGTATGACGTACTTGATAATGCAAGCACGAAAATGTATAGGATCGCGATATCAATCTCTAAGTGACATTACACAACTCCGCGTATGGCATTGACACCCGAATATTATTCGGATACTAAGCAATGTCATACGGTCCTAGGTTGTATAGATATATCATATAATTAAATTAAAGAAATAACATGTAGTAAGTACTGTAAGATTGACAAGGTACACTTGCCTGGTGCTTGGATTCCAACAGTTATTCCGGTATTTGTGGAATCTTCAAGTACTCCTCCGGTTGCTAAAATAAATATTACCATCATGTTCAGAAGATATCAAATAGCTAGAATTGCCTGTCCATAAGTCCAATTTGGACACTGGGGCAAAATTGACAGTTTATGGTCAAAGCGGGGTCCACATGTGATCCACTTCGCACCGAAAAATGTGCCAAAGATAAAGTTCTCCAAATTTGTCAAATTTAGTATCTACATGTCCAGAACAATAATATAAACCCAACAGAATTTCCAGAACTAGATTTCGATTAGCTGATCACAAAATCGCCCGTCAAGTAATGCCGTGGGGCCTACGATACTAAATTTTGTCAATGTTCTCAGAATTAAACCAAACTTGGGTCACAGGACCAGCATATTGCTACAAGTCCGATGGCATAAGTTTCGTTTCGAAACAATGAGCATACACAAGGTTACAATGAGTTTCAGAATATGGCCAATATGGGACGTTGTCGACGGATATGCGTTAATTCCGGTGTGCACGCACATCCAAATCAACTTTTATAAAATCTCACACATCCATATTGATGGTGCGTACCTTTCGGTATGATTCACATATGATCAAGTCGTCTCATTTAGTGGGGCGTACCCAGTTCCGAAAAAAATTAGGATTTTAAATACCAAGCTTTTTGGTCATTTTACTCGCAAATTAATTACAAACTACAACACCATAAATTAAACTAAAATAGGGTTTTAAAACTTGGTTATATGGTCTAAATTATTTTTAGGTAAATTTTGAAAATATTAACCAGGTTGGGATTAAATCGACCATGAACTTGTGAGTTCGGGCCAAATTTTGAATTTTCAAAAATTGAGAAGTTTTTCTTGTTTTTGCATCGCAGTTTGTGACCTACACAGAATACGATACACGAACAATTTATACGAGTTTTGAGAGGGTCACGAGGTCTACGTGTATGATTTGACCGAATAAAAATTGGATCTATGTACAGAAAGTTACGCGAACGGGAAAATGGGTACCTCACTGAGGTTCGTGCACTGGGAGGGTCGCGGTGAGGCCGGAGGATGTTGGTGAGGGCGGTGATGGTGGTGGTGTGGTTGTGGCAGCGGAGGTGGGTTTTATAGGAGGAGTGGCGGCCGTTGGCGGGGAGGGAAGTGTTCGAGGAGGCGGAGAGGCGGCCATTGGGCGGTGAGCAGTCGCGGTGGAAGCCGGAGCGGCAGCGGAACGGCCGCGGGAAGTCGGGGCGGCAGCGGGGGTTACGGGATAGGGTTAGGTTACTATAGCAGAGGGGTAGTAGGTCGGGTTGCGGGTTAACAGGTCAGCGGGTCCGACCCGACCCATTAAAGCTTGGGTTCAAGTTGGTTTAAACCGATTTAGTCTGGTTTATTTTAAAACGTTATTTTTTGGTCTTTAAAAATAGTTTCTTGGCCCAATAAATTCCAGAAAAATTACAGTATGACCAATTATTTATTTTACACTCAAAAATATTATTTTATAATATTTTAATATTTAATAAAATCACAAAATTAATTTAATACCAGAAAATATTGATTTTAACTAGTTAAAAATTATGAAAAATTCCTAAAAATTTATTTTTAAATTTCTTAAAAATTTGAGTGTTTATACATTATATGTAACCTCCTTAAGAGTGTTACATGAACATTTTCTCTTTCTAGGGATTAAGTCCTTCGAACCTATAGGTCTACCACGCTTCTGGCGTACAGTAGATTCATTAGCCACTCTGCTATTTTTTCCTACGGGAATATCAATTCGAGCTGGCGTATTTAAAGATGGCACATGTTATTTAATTACTTTAGCTGCATTAGTAAATGTATCTGGCATTTGATTTGCAATCTCCTATAGATGCAATATCTTTCGTACCTTAGTTTCACATTGATTAGTACGAGGATCTAGATGAGACAGAGTAGGATTATCCAACGATAATTTATGCCATTTATTTATGGTGAATGGTTCTCTAAGAATATTCTTTTCTTTATTATCTTTCCCTAACGACAGAAATTTAGTCTCATTAAAATGAAAGTCTGCGAATCTAGCACTAAAAATATCACCAGTTAAAGGTTCTAAATATCTAATGATTGAGGGCGAATAAAAACTAATTTAAATTTCTAAATGGCACCGAGGTCCCATTTTAGAGTGCTGAGGAGGGGGAATAGGAACATAAATAGCACAACCAAATTTACGCAAATAAGAGATGTTAGGTTGATGGCCTATTGTAAGTTGTGATGGTAAAAATTTATGATATACAGTTAGCCTAACAATGATCAATTTAGCAACATATAATATGGCATATCTCCAAGCTAAAACGGGTAAGTTTGATTGCATGAGTAAAGTCCTTGCTATGTGCTAAAAATGCTTAATCAAGAACTCCGCTAAACCATTTTGGGTATGAACATGAGGGACAGAATGTTCAACTTCTATTTCTACGGAAGCACAATAATCATCAAAAGTACTGGAAGTGAACTCAGCTGCATTATTAAGTCAAATCATTCTAACATGTTGGTCAGGAAAATGAGTCTTAAGCTTAATCAACTAAGCAAGTAGCTTGGAGAAGGCAAAATTTTTAGATGAAAGTAATAAAATATTTGACCATCAACTAGAAGCATCTATTAGAACCATAAAATACCTGAAAGGTCCGCTAGCATGATTAATTGGTCTGTAAATATCACCTTATATTCTCTGAAAGAATGGTGGTAATTCAAAAGCTATTTTGAGAAGTGAAGGTCTTGTAATGAGTTTATCCTGTGAATAAGCTACACGCAAATGTTCAGTAGGAAAGGAAAGACTTTGGTATTATAAATTATGCCCATTGGTATTGTTGATAGCCTTTCTCAACATAGTCAATCCTAAATGACCCAATCTGTCATGCCAAAGGATTAGATTTCTTAGATCCTTTAGCCTTTTGCTAGTGATGGGGTAAGATTTTACTACATTCAAAGCAGTTTGATATAGTCCCGAGGAGATTAACTTGTACTTTTCTAATGTGAGCTTATTGCTTCCAACATTAGAGGTGATACAAAGATATTCTTTGCTATCATCGTTCATGATTTTAACATGAAACACGTTCATTCGAATATCTCTAAAGCTGAGTAGATTTCTATTAGATCTACTAGAGAATAACGTATTTCAAATGACTAAGTTTATTCCATTTGGCAACACAACATCGGCCTTACCAAAACCTTCTATAATCTGTACGGGTCCAGCAATGGTGGTCACATTGGCAGTGTTTGAGTCATATGTTGTAAAAAACTTTCTAGTTTTTAATATAGTGTGAATTATTGTACTATCTATCAAGCATATACCATCATCAAATTCTATACCTTTCAAAAACAAAAATTAATAATATATTAATATGCTACTAAATGGTTAAACTTGGTATATTGTCAATTATTATAACTTGATCTAAATCTAAATAAAACTGCTTCAAAAAAGTAAACTACCTAGACTATTGATCATATAATGACCAATTTATTCAAAGTAGAAAGTAAATAAACTTAGATAAGCATACAATAACTATTCATTGACTTCGCCTATCGTGACATTGAACTGGTCTTCCGAAGTTGTGTTTCCATCCTTATCTTGGAAGAAATCATTAAAATCTATTTGTGTTGTACCCTCCATGATATTAGTCTTTACACCCTTTGAGGCTTCATATTCGTCCACTTTCTTTTGTGAGGTTCGACAGTTTCACATCCAATGACCAGTTTTTCCATAATATTTGCAAATATCAGTTGGAGCAGCTGGATTAAAAATTTGGATATTGTTTCTTCGAGGATAAAATTATTTATTTTTGAACTGTGTATCGTTCGTTGGACCCGGATTATAGCCATTTCTTTGTCTTCCACGACGTTCATGCCCTCGACCTCTATGATTTCTTTGACCCCTAGTATTGGTCATATTTTTTTGAGCACTAGTCGTATTTACTTTAGCTGGAATTGGTGCAGATCCAGTTAGTCTACTAGTGTGATTTTTGATTAATAACTCATTATTTTCTTGACCATAAGTAAGACAGTATTGAGATCAAAATACTTCTTAAAATTCTTTCCCCTATACGTCTGTTGTAGGGTCATAATAGTCGCATAAAATATGATAAATATTTTCTCTAGCATGGAATGCTCTGTCACTTCTTCACCATATAACTTTAATTATGAAGTAATCCTGAACATAGCTGAATTATAGGCTGCAACTGTCTTATAATCTTGGAAATATAGATTGAGCCATTCATGGAGTGCACCTGGTAGTATGACCATTTTTTGGTGATCATATCTCTGAGCTAGAGAATTTTATAGCACCAAGGGGTCCTTGACTGTTAAGTACTCAGCCTTGAGATCATCATGAATATGATGTCTTAGAGAAATTAAAGCCTTCGCTTTATCTTGTCCAGATATTGGCTTATCAGCCACAATTGTGTCACCTAAGCTTTTGGCTTGAAGGTGCAATTCGGCATCCAATCATCGGTTGAGAAAGTTTTGGCCTTCTAAGTTTAGAGGCTTAAAATCATGTTTTGTGAGGCTCGACATATTGCTGTATAAGATCAATAATAACAAGTTAACATAAGAACTTGGTAACCAAATAATTCATGTTCGTGGTGTATGCTTCAAACAATGATGTTTCAGATGTTTATTTATATCAAACAAATCTTGTTCATGGTATGCTTCGAACAATGATGTTCTAAAATTCGTAAGTAAATACCAAACACTAAATGTTCATGGTATGCTTCGAACAATGATTATGTTCAAGAAGTCTTTCAAAAATACCATATATTGTTTCGAACAATGATGTCCCAAAAGTCTTATATATATAGCCCAAATAATTTATGGTCATCAGATCTCTGATGGTTTTGATCTAAATGTATTAACATATATAAAAGAAATAAATAAATAAAGAATAACTCCAGCGTTCTCTCCGAGAGATCTATATGTGATTAACATCAGAGTGCCATCAGAGTTAACTAAAAGAAGTGAGATGAATGAATAAAAATTATTCTTTTTGCCCTAGCGGTATGCCAAGAGATGTATAAACATTAACATCAGGTTGTGCCTAGGATAAGCATATGCAAAAAAAAATAAACATAAATAATTATACTTATTACCCAAGTGAAGAATCCGCAAATAATGGCTTTACTGAGATGCTCTCATTTATTTTCTCCAGTTAGAGCTTCGTGCTGATGATGTGTTAGAATAAATATAGAAGAAGGAAGAAGAAAATAGGAGAGAAGATCTCTTATTCATGTAATTATGTAGTGGAAGGCAAATACCTTATTTATACAACTCAATGAAAGTGTAATACTAATCAATAACCAATATGGGACTAAAATACAAAGTGAGAATCCAACCCTTTAGTAACCCACGTTATAACACTTATAACACTTTGGAACCAAATAATAAGGTAATCTATATATGATTAATTATTAATTTTTGTGTTTGTATATGTGTTCTTGATTAGGCCTGGATTAACACTTAAGCAACTTCAGGACCGCAAGCAAGATACCTTGTTATATTTAATGTCTATTTGTTTTTATTTCAGCATTTTATTTTATTTTTGCATAATTTATTTTCATATAAACTGTGCGTCTAAGCTTGACTTGGGTGCAAACGACGGTGTTCGTCGTCTTTCGTAGCTTTTATTATTTATATGCATGTTGACTTAGTTTTAACGGACTACCTCCTACTTGTGAGATATTTTTATATCTCCTTGGGCTATGACATACACATGACACAGGTTATGATATTTTATTAGGGACATGGACTATATATTCGACTTGCTACCGGTACGTAAGGAACGTGTAACGGTTATAAGAGTAACTGTTATGACTAGTATGTTAGAGACTCATACAGTTACAATACTGGACATGTTGTATATGCGATTTGGTCAGTACGGGGATGAGGGGGAAGACAATCATTATACGTATAGCCAAATCGGTGAGCCAAGTCTCCAAATAGAACTTGGTATGATAATATTATATTATTAGATACCTTGTGATTATATGTACATGAGCCAACAATCACACTCATATGCGCAAAGGTGTCTTCCAAATTGCACTTTATGTGGTTAGAAAATCCTTTGCATATTTACTTACTGTAGTTTATATAGCTTGCTTCTATATATCTTGTTACGTTCCTCTGAGGACCTGGTCCATTTTTAGTTATAGATGATCATGACTATTAGCAGGACACTACTAAAATATAGAGGAATAGTGACGTCATTTTTTGTCACCAAAATAACGCTATTCACTATGAAAAATATTCATCGGTAAACGCCACTTCGCTAAAAGATTTCATCGCCAATCAGTCAAATTTTTTACTACAAACTGGCATAATTGTGACATCAATTTAGTTGACGTTTATGCGATATTTCAGCAACGGATTCACTAAACGACGCTTTAGCGACGTATATGCGACAGTAATTTAGTTTATAAAGACGTCTAGATAGCGACGAATTTGCATCAAAAAAGGCATCGGGTTAGCAACGTTATAGCAATATTATTTATGCTCCTGATACTAAAAAAAAAGTCTGATACTCAAGTTGGCGATGGAATAATGATATTACTTACTGTCGGAAGGAAGTCGCCTGTCCGTCGACGTATGTCGGTAATCTATCGCCCAAGAATAGAAATTTACTTGGCGACGGTTGTATCCGTCGCTAGTATATCAAAAGTACGTCGTAGATAGCCGCTAAGTCGACGGATATCCGTCGCTAATATGCACATAACTGCAAAAAACTTTTAAATACAGATATCCCAGCATATTTAGTTTATATAAAATATGTTAAACACTATCAATATATCAACCACCTAGCACAACCCGCTGTAGAATTTTGTCCAACCGGACCTTCAACGACACAAACGCACGCTGGAAACACACACGAGACATAATTCAAAAAAGACATATAATTAACATAATAAAATTAATCGCATACATAAACAACATCCACAAGTCCACGGTCACAAGTCCAAATAAAATAATCAAAGTACATGAACAACATCCACAAGTCCACGACCATGATAACATAAATAAACAATATCCATAAGTCTGCGATTACTATAACACAAACAAATATTAAATATAAAGAAAATCACCGATCCGGCGGTGTTCCCTGGTCACGCAAACGTTCAAGGACATCCGAAGGAATTTTATTCACTAATTCAGATGGTATTGAACCTAACGCCTCCGAGGACAATAAAATTAGGAGTCTCATCACTGCATCAGCAGATAGAATAGTGCTAGAAGCAGCAGCGAAAGGAGCAGAGGCACCAAAAGGACCAGATATCGTGGTGCCAGGGACAACAATGGGAGAAGCACGAACACCAAAAGAACCATGCTCCGTAGAGTCTAGCATATTGTTGATCGACCACCACTGTGGCCTGCAATGTGGTTATCACTTTAACAATTTGTTCTATCCTATCAGGTTGTGCCACAGCAGAAGACGTCGGCGGTAGAGATCTCGAGTATGCCAACATCTGCGACGCCAAGGAGTCGGTGCCGTAGACGTGTCCGCCTTTCCCTCTTCCATCAGCGGCCTATACAAAAAGATCATTCGTCCGAGCGACCATAGAATAGGACGTTGTGGCGGGCGAAGACTCAGCGACACTCTCTCCCACCCTATCCTGAGTAGCCCGAGAGGAGATCTAAGTCTGCAGAGACTGGAACGCAGCCTATCCAATGACCCGTGCTTAATTTTTTAATGGACTTCTAACTCGTAATATAAATTCTAATATCTCATATTATTCTAAATTATAATATAAATTAAAATACTTACAACAGTCTTGCTAGCCTTCTCGTCCACGTAGCTCCCGTCCTTCCTCCTCTTGTGGGTATACTCAAAAATATCGACAAAACTGATACTAAGGGGATCTCCCCCCTCATTCTCCAGCTTCTCTGCATGTGTAAAAAATATTAAGAAAATATATTAGCTTGATAATTAATATTATTTAACTATATAATAAAAATATTTAAGTACTTCGCGTTATATTATTAGGTTTTGATGGTGCGTAGCGATGGGGGTCGATCTACCAGTATGTAGACTCCCATGAGATTGTGCCTTCTTTCCTTGCTCGTACCTCTTCTTGAACTCAGGAGTATCGAGCCCCTTCTGCATCTTCTCCCAAAAATTATCATGGATCCAGGGTTTCTTGCCATTTCCAGCATTTACCCTTTTTTGTAAATTATTTTTTGCATCCCGCATCTTCTAGCTACAGGCGCCATGATATATTTTTCTGATCTCCGCATCGCGATGCTCGAGCCACCAGTAGTTTTTTTATATAAAAATTTAATTAACAATTAATATAAATAGATTAAAAATAATTAATAAATAGAATAATAGAAAAGATCACATATACCTTTATCTGGTCAAGCCATATATACTGCATGTCGGGCGGCACATCGGAGAATCTAAGGTAAGGGGCCGTGGTAATTTCCCCTAAAAATTTCCCCAAGTGCTGGAGTAGCAATGTAGGGAAAAAACCTACAAAAAAATAATAACAGATTATTTAGTTGAATAAATAAATAAAACATATAAAATTAACTGCATTAGATGAAACATATAAATTTACTTACAGCTCTTTGGTCGCAGGCCAAAGCTCCTTTCTGAAATGCCCCTCCGGTCTCTCTGGTTGTTTTAGAGGACCACTCGGTCGAGGAATATAATGACCACTAGCATCATACTTTAAGTCTGGATACTCCGGGGCCCATCGTACAGCTGCCGGAGTATCTGGTGGATGAACTGACGATGGGCTGCCGGGATCTGCATCAGATGATGACGTAGGCATAGATGCCGATGATAGAGCGCTGGGGACGTATGTGATAAATGGTGGAGTATTTGTGCCTAGAGTCGATGGCAGAGTGGAGATGCCTGCGATCGACGAGGGAGGATCGGGATCACATGATCGAGGAGATAATCCATCCCTGAGTAGTATAAGATCACGACCACCTCGATTATATCTACGACCATGATCACCACGATAATGACCACGATCACCATGATCACCACGACCACGACCACGACCACCAACCATCTATGATCATGATTCACATATATATAGATCTAATAAATAGAACTAAGCAACATAATTGACATCTAAAAAATAGAATTAAGCAATAAGATAGACATCTAATAAATAGAACTAACCAATAAAACAGCTATAAAAACTGAGATAGAAGTATTTTCAGTAAGAGATAGAAGTCTTTTTAGTAACAAAATCAAACTCCATCTCTAGGTACAGCATATAGGCAACATAGATAATCTAATCATCGCCATCGTCATTGTCGTCATCGTCATCATTATCGTCATCATCGTCATGATCCTCATCCTGCTCTTCTTCCTCTTCTTCTTCTTCAAAGGCATCTTTCATGTCGTAGACAAGGCCAATTATCTGGTTGTGAGCTAAGTCTTGTATATCAACCTCTTTTTTCCCTCTATTTTTTTGACAATAGCTTCAACATCAATATTATTTACGGCATCTTCTTTCAACTATTGTCCCAAATATTGAGGCTCTTCGAACGTATTTATAGCTTTAGTCTTACATGCCGCCTACTAGTTAAATTGATCTCTACGATGCCTTGGGTAACTTATATAGTAGACTTGAACAGCTTGACTTGCTATCACAAATGAGTTGGACCCTCTATATCTCCTACGATGGTTTATATCGACAAATCTAAATTATTTATTAGTTTTTTTATCCTTGATTTGGTGTTGTGTCAAACCAATCACATTTGAACATCACAATATTCAAGTCATATGAGACCGGATATTATACTCTATAATATCTCGAAGTACACCATAATAGTCAAAGTCTGGCTCATCATCGTAGATGGCCCCTCTTATACAAATATCAGAATCTTTTGTATATTCAAGCCGTCAGTAAGAAATTTAGTATTTATAGGATTTTTAGTTGATTTAAACTTGAAGCCATTAATGACATAGTCTGGCCAAGTCCTTGATTCCTTAATCGGTCCAATGCCAAATAATGAAGGCTCTCATTTATGAGTGTTGTTCCAGACAAGAAAACCTGTAAACACACGTCAATAATAGACATTATTAGCGACATATACAAAAATGGAAGCAACAATATATTTAACATATTATCTAAGTTGCTTACATATTTGCTAAACCAGCACGTAAAGTTACAATCGACCTCTCTTTGAAGTTCTTCCTCATTAATATTGGGTGTCCTTATTTTAACTTCATCTCTAAATACACTGAGAGAGAGAATCAAAATGAGTTAGTATATTTCATTGAAGATATTAGAGATAACTTTCAAAGTCTTGTCACTTACATCGCCAAATCTCTCACTTCTTGTATGTAATAATTTAACAATATATTTTGATGAGCTGCATCCAACTCATCGTCACCCAACTACCATTTATTACTATCCCCAATAGGCTTTCCCCTTACAATGAATATCGATAAGCCTCTATTGTAGCGTGCATCTCCTACGTTTTCGTCATTCCTTGGAGTTTTATTTTGATTTATCTCAATATAAGTATTAAAATAAATTGAGCAGAAGTTTGAGACCTCCTCGATAATATATGCTTCACATATCGAAGCCTCTATATGAGCCTTGTTTCTAATTTTCTTCTTAAGATGGTGTAGGTACCTAGAAAGACACATTATTTTGAATTAATTTAAAGTAAAAAATCTACTTAATTTGTTAATTAAAATACGTCTTATATTAATTTTTACCTTTAAAATGTATACATCCATCAATACTGAACAGGTCCGCCGACACATGCTTCGTACGGTAGATGAATCGACAGATGCTCTATACTATCGAAAAAGCAAGGAGGAAGTACTTTCTCTAATTTGCAAATTGTTAAGACAATTTTTTTCCTCAAGTTCAACCATATGCTACACCGTCAACTTACTTGAATAAATATCCCTAAAGAATATAGATAGCTTGGCCAACAAAATCCATACAACATGAGGCAACAACTCTCTAAGATCAATAGATAATAACCTTTTCATGAACATGTGGCAGTCGTGACTCTTCATTCCCGTTAGCTTGCATTCATTAAGATCAACGCATCTAGACAAATTTGATACATAGCCGACGAGAAATTATAAACTGGATATCCAGTTGTATATTATCAATCTATCTTTCCTGCTTAATGTGAATGACGTTATTGGCTTCACAGGTCCACTAGCTCCCCTTTGTATTAAGTTTAACTGAGGACGCTTGCATATATCAGCCATGTCTTGTCTTGATTTGGGATTGTCCTTCGTCTTTCCTTTAATATCCATAACGGTATTAAAGATATTATCGAACACATTCTTTTCGATATGCATGACATCAAGATTATGTCTTATAAGATTCTCTCTCCAATAAGGTAAGTCCCAGAAGATACTCTGCTTGGTCCAATTATGTTTATGTCCAAATCCCTCAACACGATTATTCGATATTGGATCTTCTATCACGGTCGACAAATCCTTCACATCTCCCCAAATATTGTATCATGACAATCTGGTCGGTGGACAAGAAAGTTCTTGCATTCCAGCTCTAAATGCCTCCTTGTTCTTTCTCCAAGGATGTGACGTGGGTAGAAATTGACGGTGACAGTCAAAGAATAAGGCTTTTTCTCCATGTTTAAGACAGAACGCCTTACTTTTTTCTATACATATCGGATAAGACTTAGTGTTGTGGGTACTCTATCTCGATAACATAACATATGCAAGAAAATTATTGATAGTCCACATAAGTGAATCTCTTATCTGAAAGTTTTGTTTCTCGAAATATCGTAGGTCGTGACATCCAACTCCTACAGCGATTTTAGTTTATCCACCAACCACTGCAAATATATATCGATATTCTTTATCGAATTTTTGGGACCGGGTATGATAACTGTCAAGAACATATAATGATTCTTCATACACATCCATGGTGGTAGATTGTAAGGGGTGAGAATCATCGGCCAACAGGATTATTAAGATCCCGGTTGTCCAAAAAGAGTAAAGCCATCAGAATATAGCATCAATCGGACATTTCTAGGCTACACAGTAAAATCTAGATAACACCGGTTAAAATAATTCTATGCCTTTCCATCAGAAGGATGTGACAATTCTACATCATCCTTTGTACGTTTCTCGTTATGCCACGTTATGTGTTCTGCTATATTAAAGGACATAAACATCATCTGTAAGAGCTTCGTGATTGGCAAGTAATATATGTACTTGTACGGACGTTATTTTATTCTAGTTGACTTTTCTTTTTCCTGAACTAGCTTGTAACGATCTGCGTGACAGAAATCGCATCTTTTTTGTCCTCATTCTCCTTATAGTACAACATACATCCGTTACGATAATAATCTATCTTTTCTACCCCAGTCTGAGCTATCGGACCATCATCTTTGATTTGTAGAAGTTTTTAGGAAGCTCTTTCGATTCTTTCGATAACACATCTTTGATTAATTGTGCAATCACATCTTTGATTAATTGTGCAATCAGATCATAGAAAACTTACGGTAAGTTAAAATCAGATTTTATGTTCAACCAGCACATCACTACCGATGATCCTGAATGAGTCTCACAACCAGGATATATAGGAGTATCTGTATCCTTAAACATATCATAGAACTCATTTGCATCGGGATTCGGATCCTCCGGATTAAAATTAGGCCCTGCCGCATCATACACCATATCTCGTGCCAAGTTGTAGTCTCCATATTCAACATAGTCTACATCATCTTCGATGGCAACATCCGTAGCAACATCCACAACATAAGCAGACTTTCTTTCCGTATAAAGTTCACCTTACGATGCCCATAGGTCGTAATTACGTATAAAACCCTTAAGGGTCAGATGCTTCCTCATAATTACCACTTTTTTGTAATGTCTATTACGACAATGAGCACATGGACACTTGATTTTTTGACCATCCATGTAATCAGGTTTACTCATGGCATACTTAAGAAATACTTTAATGCCTGCCTTAAAATTGTCACTCAAACCAATCATGCTCTCGTGTTGTCGCCTATACATCTATGTATGATCAACCAAGTAGTGATCCATTGCTTGATGGGTGTAAAAAATTATGTATCATAAGATAAAATATACAGAAGCAATTAGATGTACATACAATATTAGATGGACATTCTATGAGTATTATAATTCATACTTTGCGTATTCTACAATAGCAAAAAGTAGAGAAACAATTAAAAGTTACGACATCGACATTTATTCAATATGATACCTTTTTGCATAGTATCAACATCAATTTGGTTATCGATGGCTTAGAACACGACCCAAAATTTATTCTAGCATACATTAGTGTGAATCATCTAAGTTATGTACATTAGTATAGTATATGTTCTTATCAAGTGTAGTATCTGAAGGATATAACAGAATTAAGATGAACCCACATAATGTAATGCTAATACATCAGCTCGCAATATAAAATATAGTGATGGATTAGGGGGCCGAAGGAAAGCCAATGTTATCTACGGCTGCATGGTCTCTACCTCGCCAGTCAAATAGCTGTATGGCAAAAAAATAAGCTAAAGCCAAGCGAACAAGGTAATGTCAATTAAACAACTCGAGTAAAAAAGCCAGGCGACGTTTGGATCCGAGAAGGCAATTGCTCGGATGACTATGCATCATCGTTATTGGGCCAAGTCCTTGCTTCCTAGAAAAGTAATGCAAATTTTCTAATTAGTTTGTATTATATGCTTTAGTTGGAGCTAGGACATGCTGTGATAATCTAAATTTTGACCTTATGAACTCATTTTTCTATGGTGGTTGTTCATCCAAAGTTGCAAACACCTACAGACCCGAGTTCTACCCCCAAAAGCTTAGTACTCACTGATACTACTTATCCTCACACTCATACACCCATAAAACACTGTGCCATAGACCTCTTATCTTTCCCACATCCACGTATCATGGATATATTGATACATAGACACTCATATTAAATCTGTACTGCAAGCCTCAACAAGTTCTACGACAAATATGATAAAAAAATTTCGATCACGTAGTTCGAGCAATAACAAGAAATTATCATAGAAATTATTCCTAAATGTCGAGTAGTAACAAGAAATAATTACATAAATTATCCCTAAATGGTATACCCTAAATGTCAACAGCAATATATATTGAGAGATCAAATGATCTATAACTTAGAGTGGGAGGGGACACGTTGGAGGAGGAAGAGAAACGACGGAGGAGGAGGGGGTAAAGAGGAGCTGAGAGGAAGAATAGGCACGAAAGAAAGTGGGCACGACCACGTTGGAGCTGAGAGAGGGGACCAGGGGAAGCGAATCGTCGGAGAAGAGGGGACCACGGGAAGGGGGTCGCCGGAGAGAGGGGATAACGGAAAGGGGAACGCCAGAGAGAGGGAGAGAGGAAAAGTCGAGTGGGAGATGAGAAAGAGAGAGAGAGAGAGAGAGAAAGAGAGATCGAAATATTAAATTTTGATTGGCCGCATTTTTTTTAACTTATGGGACAAAAATAGGCAAAGGACCAGCGACGTTCTAGTATATTGTCGCAATCGAGTAGCCGTCGTCAATCTGTCGTAAAGGTTTACCGCATAGTTACCGCGTAATATGGCATAATTCGGTGACGACATAGCAATGACCTGGCGACAAAATCATATTAAATTTATGATATATTATATTTGGTCGTTATAATACTACTTAGACATCGCTATTTGGCATAAGATATCAGTTGTCGCAATATTCCGTCACTAAATCTCTGTATTTTAGTAGTGGAAGCACGGATCAGGACTTGCTACTTCTTTCTCTTTCGATGAGGTCTTCCCTTCAAGTCTCTCTGATCACTAAATGATGTGCTTATAATATTTTCTTTCATATCCTTGTTTGGTAGTGGATTTGTCTCCACCCAACTAGTAGTTCTTCTCGACTATTTCATACTTGGTTCATTGCCATATTTGGTTATTTATTTCTATTTTGTTTTGTGGATGAGATTAGTATTTTCTGTGACTTATGACATTATTTACCACTTATGAATTAATATTTATTTTATAGCATATGTATGTTTTATAGTTTTTATATACATACGACTGGCATGCTTACATATTTCTAGTCCTACGTATTTTGGGACTGGGATATGACAACTAGCCAAGCAGTAACCGTACTAGGATTCTCAGTACCCTTGAAAGGCGAAGGGTTCATCTGCAAAAAATTGTCTATAGTTCCTCCTTACTTCTGGTTCAAACTCTGTCGCATCAGCTCATTTTGTTACTATTGGGCCTGCATCATCCCCTGGAAGAACTGGTACATGAATGCTAGACTGTCATGCGGTGGTGCCTGCTGACCAAACTGTGGCTGAGAAGGGACCGAATACCAGTAAGTATATTGAGTCTTATTGATAATAACTCGGGTTCTAAACCAACTCGTATAATAAATCGTACAGACATAAAAGAATATGATGCACCATAATCGAATAATACTGAAGCTGAATGAGAGTTGACGAGAATGATACCTGCCACCACCTCACCTAAAGTCAACTGGTCTTCCACGGTGAGTGTCATAGCTTGACCTCATCCTCTCGGTGCTGGTCCTCTCTGTTGCAGACCTCCTTGTCTGGCATATACTTGAGTTTGGGCCTGTACATACTTTTGTGGCATCTGCTGCTGGAATACTTGAGATTAGGTCGCTAAAGGCCTCTGATGATGATAATAAACTAGTCTTATATGGACAAGATCCTCTTCTGTGGCCTAGGGCTCCACGGGCTAAGCATAACCCTTATGCTCTGTGACACTCTGATATTATGCGTCCTGGCTTTCCACAATGACAACACCCTACTAAGGAAAGTGTCTTTTGCTGCTGAGTTTAATTTGGGGCTGGTTGTTGAACTGGGCTGTCAAAACAGGTCTCCTCGAAGATCCAATGGTTAAAGCCCTAACTGTCGGGGCTGGTGCTGAAGACTGGGTATAAGAACCGTCGAGGTATGGGTTCTCTTACGACCTCCAATCCTATCCATAATTCTCTAGGAGGTATACTCATGCCTCCTCGCTGCTCTTAACACAGCATCAAAAGTCTGGAAGTCATGCTATTCTACTGCCAATATGATCTCCAGGTGAAGCCCCTGCTGGAATCTCCTGGCTCTATCCAATTCAGTTACCACCAAAGTGGGAGCTAACCGACTAAGTCGGTAGAACTCTGTCTGTAACCATCACTTTTTGGGCTAGGAGTATTTATATCATTGGTATTATATTATTGAATTTAATTATAATTGGTATGGTTGTTTATACATAATTAATTAATATAGAGGATGATGCATGACTAGTCCCTTAGTTAGACTAGTTGCTAATGAACCCAACTAGACTTGAACCCAACAAGACTTGTCATGACAAATAGAGTAACCCAATAAATTAGTTTGGTTAATTAGTTAATAGAGGGAATGAATAGAATCCTCATCCATTTAATATTGAACCTTCATTAATTAAACTCATCTTTAGCTAAACCCTTCATAACAACCATTGAAGGACATTTTGGATATTTTGCATAGAGGAACCCTAACCCTAGAGTGGTCGGCCTATTTAGGAGGAGGGAGCCCCCTTCTTCTTCATTAGTTTTTTATGAAGAAACCCTAAGTTTAGTTCTTCCCTCCAAGAATTCATTCATCCACAAAATTTTCTTAAATCAATCCCAATCCCTCTTATTTTTATCCCCAACGAGAGCTAGAAACTTGAAGGTTGCAAAAGGCTTGAGAAAGAGGAGTTTGGCTAGAGATTGGTGCTCATTTCTCACTTTTGTGTTCATTGAAGAAATTACATTGAGAATCCATCTTCTAATAGATAAAAACCATATTTTTCATTGTCATTTCATATTTTAATGGTTTATTAAACCCTTCTTTGGCTTAGGGCTACCCATAGGAAGAAGAACTAGGTCTATAGGAGTCCTATGGAGGAAGTTACATTAGATTTTATGTCCATTTGTAGAAAACTCTGAGGTGGCACACCAAGTGTTTGATGTAATGCCTAATGAGTCATTCCTTATTATTTTATGTTTTATTTAATATATTAGGATATGTATGATGCATTTTGAGTAATGGTATCACACTAGAACGGGTATTTGGAGAGAGTATCATAGTTACCAAGATACTTGATATTTTGCCTATCAAGCATTTGATACTTTGCCTTAGAGTAAGTGTACCTATCTAAAATACATATTTGATGTTAGATGTATATGTATACTTGTATAAATATTAGTTGAGGTACATTTATGTGTTGGTATATGGATGTTGTGTGGTGTGCACTGTGTTGTGCACTATGTATCAGAGTATGTCTATAGGTGTATGTGTAAGTGATAGTGAGATAAGTGTGAGCATGTGTAGGTGACTATAGGGGATTTGAATGTGTATCAGTGTGATGAGAGGGGGGATCAGGTTGTGTGCAGCCTATGTTTCATTCAGCACTGTACATAGGGTGTGGGAGGGACTTGAGTTCAGTGATCAAGTGGGAAGTTACAGTTTTTAAACTGTGCAAGAATAAGTAATAGATTGCACAGGTGACTATGGAAGTCTGGCTCAGTTTTGAGCAGTAGCAATTCATGTGAGGGAACTGATATCAAGGATATCGAGTTACAGCAATTGAGGGAACTGCATCTTTGCAGATTTAGGTGCACGGGTCCCTGTTCAGTGCTAGGTTGGGAACTCGAGTGTAGGCACTGCCTTGTAGCAGCAGTGAAGGCAATGCACTAATAGGTGGAAACTGCAATATTGCAGTAGCAACTGCAGGTAACAGGGAGTCAAGGGGTGGGTTTGAGTATCCACACAACAGTGCTGCAATAGGATAGTAGGGGTGCATCAATTGCACATTGTAGTACAACTGCAGGTGCAACAAAAATTAAGTGGGGCTCGGGTTCAGTTCCTCACATCTGGGTATTGGAGTGCAACCTGTGTGCAGGGTGTAGGTTGTGGTGTATCAGAGGAGATCATTTGGGTATGTACTTATTGTGGTGCTGTGGTCCAGGTTGTATAGTGTGTGCAGGCATAGGTGGGCAGTCGGGCAAAACCAAGTATGCAGGCAGTGCACCCTGATAGATGCAATAGACTGAGGGTGTCCTAGCAGTGTTAGTACAGTTTGCAGTGCCTCAGGGTATAGGTATTCAGATCAGTTGGTACAATTTATGATTGTATGTGTGTGTAAAATATATTGGAATATGTGTTAGAGGTTGAGGTAGGTGTTTAAATCAGCAATGGTTGGCAAATATAGTGAGTGACCAATGGCTTGTGTATTCAAAAGGGAAGAACTAGATGTCAGTACCAGTGTCGGTAAGTACTAGTAGTTGTGTTGCAATTCTGTGAGGGTAACAGTGTATGATAGGAAGTGGTTGTATCCTAGTGAGTCTAGTATGAGTGTATATCTGGGGTGTCAGTGAATTGAGTGTTAGGATTTAGGGTATGTGTCAATGTATATATAGATAATTTGGTATTAAGTTAAGAGTATAGGTATTAGAGTAAGGTTTTGTGAATAAAGTATCAAGGTATTGGTATGTGGACCAGATAATGTATAATAGACAGGATTTTAGCTAAGATACCAAGTTCTAGTTAGGATTATATTTGAGACAAGGTTATATATATATATATATATATATATATATATATATATATATATATATATATATATATATATATATATATATATATATATATATATACCAGTTTTAGATACCTAGTACCCAATTATGAAGTTATGACCTAGAAACTTAGAGTTGACCTAGTATTAGCTTGTATGATTCTAAGAACCAACATAGAAGTTAGGTATGGACCTAAAATGAGGATATTGACCTAGTTTGACCGTGGTGACCTAAAAAACTATATTTTTACTTATTTTAACTTTTTTCTCTTCCATTTATACAAAGTAACACGTAAATTCATATATAGGTCTGTATGACACCAGTTCAGATACCGTTTTGTGTGATTTGCTCAAGACCTCAGAAGAGTACATTCTCTGTTAGTTTTTAGTACTTGATAGTGTATATATCGCATATTCTAGATCTATTTTACTTGTACCTTATACCATGATTACACGGACTGGTATTATATGGATCGAGTCAGGAGATGCTATTTTTTGACGTGTGCATCGGATACTCCTAACACACGTACTTTATCGTGTGCTTCGAGTATTCCTTAAGTTTGTACCTATTCGTGTGCTCCATGTGCTCATATTATATTTGTGTGCATAACGTGTCATGATTTGATCCATGAATATTAGTCGGGGCAGGGGAGTAGGAGTTGGTTATGTGATCAAGCATTTAACGTATTCGTGTGCATGCCAATTATTCGATACACGTATAATTGAGCTACCATAGTATAGACTTGTTCAACCCAACCCAATCATATAATGAACTTGTACTCTAAATTACTTGGATAGTATCACTAGTTCTCTTGTTATAGTTTACCTCATTTTTTTGTATCTATTTTTCCAGTTATCCTTGTGATTATATGCCCAGTTCAGCTGTATTTTCTATTTTATAGTACATGTGCATCTTTTATTTTTTTTATTGCTGTTATATATTCTCTACTATGTATATAATACTGCTTTCAGAATATTCTACTTTGCTCCAATCCTAACTGGATATATTTTTTCAGACGATTATTTAGAGGATTGGTGTCCTACTTATTGCGACCCGTAGGACGGAGAGCTAGCTGAGATAGCACCCTTAGCCCAGGACGATCAGGCATCAGTTGTCGAGGAGACACACCTAGCTATAGCAGACCCTTAGCTAGTATTTATTATACTGGATATGTCTTCAGCATTAGACTATGGCATGTTGATTATATTGAGATAATTTATGTTTATTGTTGGACTCTAGACTTTTTATTATTATGACTAGTGATTTCTCTTATGTTTATGACATCGTGCCATTATCTATCTCTAGTTTGATTGATTGAGTATTGATGATATATATTTATCTTGTCCTCCTTTTGGAGTTAAGTTAACATTGACAGGTTGCATATATATCTTGCGTGAGTTTGTTAGATAGTATTGTGGACCTTTTACAGCATTCTACCGTCGATACTGCAGCGTAGGCTGGACGTACCCACGACTCATGCCTAATTTTTGGGTGTGGGTCGTGACACATTTTAGTGGTGGCCCATGGAGGTCGAGGTCGCAACTAGTGGGATATCGTAATAGTAACCCAAGTTGGAAACTATTACGAGACTGCGATAGGATATAGGATTTAGGATATAGTACGAGGGAATACTCAATCACAACTAGGAAATTTCTAATCTATTAAATTTTGCTAATGCTCATTCATTCTAAATATTGTTTTCCTTGAATATTATTGTCCTTTCTTGATGATATTATATCTTGTACTTATTAAACTCTTCTTTCGATCTGTCTTTATGATGCCTCTGAAGACCAGGTCACAGCGATCATCATCAGCTCCGGAGAGGTCGACGACTTCTTGATCCCCTGTCCGAGTAGCAGCAAAAACTGTTCTGCCTCCACAAGTTTGTAGGGCTGCCTCACCAGTTCAGGTAGGAGCCTCAGCTATTTTTAGGGGTCCTCCTCCCTCACCTATTCAGAGGATTGTTCCAGCCAGTGTGAAGGTTTATCCTCCTTCTTTTTTAGCAGTCCAGACAGCTACTTCAGCCGAATCGAAGGGTCTTCCATCCCTGCCACCAGTATCGACTGATGGGGCATAAATATTCGCCATATTCCTAGAGATAATGGCGGTATAGTAGAGGTAGGCGGATGTATTACACCAGGGCATTGAGAATGGCCACAAGGTTGTATTGGCTGCAGTGGAGAAGGTGACGTTGCCCCATCCACATGATGCACAGCCCAGATTGGGCAACATACATGGTTTCAAGAAGTTGGATCCCTGCAACTTCAAGGAGACAGAGGGTATTATCTATGCTGATGACTGGCTTGAGCACCTCGAGTATATTATGCGCTTGTCCCGTCTTGTCGAGGACCTGAGGATAGATGCGATTGGATTACAGATGTCGGATATTGCTAGTACTTGGTTCCGGAATGAACCATAGATTTTTGATCCAGGGTTAACATAGGATGACTTCAAGGATCTATTCAAGAGAAAGTTATTTCCACGCTTCGAGAAACTCAACCTGGAGCGACAGTTTTAGAACCTCCATCAAAAGGGCATATCGGTAGAGGAGTATACTGCAGAGTTCGGCAGGTTGAGCAGGTATACGAGGAACATGGTACAGGATCCGGAGGACAGGGTGAGCCATTTCTGGGAGGGCCTAAACTGGGATGTGAAGGCCCTTATTTCTTTGAGCCATGAGACATACGCGACGATTATTACGAAGGCCCGCAAGGTCGAGAGGGACCTAAGTTTGAGGCCCAAGAGGAACCGAGAGACGTTTGGAAGCAGTAGCGCGGGCCCATCTAAGAGGCCCGTAAGATCGTATTGTCACACCCCAGTCCCAAAATATCGAGGGACTGGACACGTGGCAATGGCCAGTAGCATACACTGATGGACAAACCCAATTTAATGGATCCACCAGGGCGTACTTAAGCTATAACAACAATAAATAGGTCCAATGATACAAGTCACAGTCTATTCTAATCTCATACACAACAGATAATCACAGATCAAATGCCAGAATAAATGCAAATAAATATAATCTAACATATCTCAATAAAAGTGTCTCGGAGAACAATTCGAGAATAAGTCTGATACATCAATGCAATAGATAGGAAATAAAGTAACTAGAAACAGAAATAACTGAGTATATAAATCCAATACTCAGGAGAAGTCCTCTGGCACGATCTCGTCCTCGGGTTCTGGTACTGCTCCAATGTATGCACCTGTTCCTGCTTCTGCTAATGCTTCGATCCCGTATACCTCGGGATAGATCTCGTCTGCTAATCCTGGGGACATAATCCGGGTCCAGGTCCTCAGGGGACATAGCAAGGTACAAAATAACTCATGCCAAAATAAAATCAGTACAGCAATAAATAAAATATCAGGGTAAATATATAACCAGCTAAGTGATATACAAGTAAGAGTTTTAGTCATACTCGGGCTGAGACTACTATAGGCTCTGTGTTGGGGAAACCCATAGCAGCATTAGTATTACGACTCCAGTATATATGCCAAAGCAAGTAGTATCACGACTCCAGTATATGTGCCAAAGCACCTTCAGACAATAATATATGTAATATAATCAGCCTTTGATATGGTAATACACTTCCCACCCAATGTAATCACACGTCTCATATCCATGACACGCAAGATCAAAACTAATGCAGCAAATCATATAATGTCTATGAATATAATGTCTATGTCATAAAACCTGTATCCTATATAGAATCACCTTGAATATTTCAGGAAGATTATGTCACATGAATAGTGTCCAGTGTCCTGGGTTATGATGTACTTGATAAGACAAGTACGTGAATGTAAAGGGTCACGATATCCATCTCTAGGTGATATTACACAACTCCGCGTACGGTGTTGGCACCCGACTATTAATCGGACGCTAAGTAAAGTCACACGGTCCTAGGTCAAGCATGTAAAACATATAAATAAATCAAGGAACAAGAACTGCAAGATTTGACAAGGTACACTTGCCTGGGGTTCTGGCTCCAATTGTAGCTCTGGTCTCAGTGTAATTTGCAGGTACTCCTCCGGTTGCAGAAATAAACATCATCATCAGATTCAAAAAATATCAAATAGCTAGAAATACCTGTCCTTGAGTCCAATTTGAACACAGGGACAAAAATAACAGTTTCTGGTCAAAGCGGGGTCCACATGTGGCCCGCTTCGCACTGAAAAATGTGTCAAAAACAATGGTCTCCAAATTTGTCCAACTTAGTGTTAACAAGTCCAGAACTATGATACGAACCCAACGGAACTTCCAGAATTGGATTCCGATGAGCCGATCACAAAATCGCCCGTCAAGTGGAGCCGTGGGGCCCACGATACGCGATTTTATCAACGTTCTTAAAATTGAACCAAACTTGGGTCACAGGATCAGCGTATTTCTACGAGTCCAATGGTGCAATTTTTGTTTCGATCCGATGTATGTACACAAAGTTACAACGTATTCCTGAACAGACGGATACGGGGTATTGTCGGCGGATACGCGTTGATTTCGGTGTGCACGCACATCCAAATCAACTTCTGTAAAATCCTGCATGTCCGTATCAACGGCATTCACCTTTCGGTGAAGATCGCACGCGACCAAGTCGTCCCGTTTGGCGGGGCGTACTCAGTTCCGAGGGAAAATAGGATATTATTTTTCCTGTTTTTGGATCACGGTTCGCGATCGCCACAGGACGCGACGCACCGAGTGGATTACACGGACATCTTGAGGGTTACACAGCCTACACGTCATAACTGACAGAACAAAAAATGGAGCAACGAGAAGAGAGAATGGGCTACCTGAACGAGGCTACGCAAAACGGGGTTTCTCGTGTCCGCGAGGAGATGTGACACGACACTGTGTCCATTGTAACTAGGGTTAGGGTTCCGGTACTGGGGTTGGGGGATTCACCAGAGTCGGGGTCGTCGGTCAGTGGGGCGGCCGGAGAGAGGCGGCGCTGGGCTCTGGCTGTTGTTGGAGATGGCGAGGTAGGCTGGGAGTTCGTCGAGGTCGTCGGCTGAGGGCGGCCGGGGCTAGGGCAGGGGAGATGGCGAAGTCGACTGGGAGTTCATCAAGGTCATCGGCTGAGGGCGGCCGGGGCTAGGGCAGGGGAGATGGCAAGGTGAGGCGGCGGGGAGAGGGTTAGACGGGGACGACGACGGAGCGGGAGGCTCAGGGCGGAGGAAGGAGGAGGGAAGGCGGTTCTGGTCGTCGAGGGCTGTGGGGGTTCGTCAGGAGGCTATGGTTCTGGAGGAGGAAGGCGGAGGCGGAGATCAAAGCGGGGCACTGCGGGGAGGTTCTGGACGGAGGAGACGGTGGCTAGGGTTCCGGCGTCGAGGCGGAGAGGGGATTAAATAGGGCGCCGGAACAGTAATTTGTTTAGGATTAGGGTTCCAATCGGGTAACGGGTCCGGGTCGGGTTCAATTCGGATCCGACCCGACCCGTTAAGAGTGGGTTCGGTTCGGTTTAACTGCGGTTCGGTTCGGGTTGGTTTGGTTCAATTGAACCGGATTTATTTTAGGGTTTATTTTGGTTTATTACAAACTTGGTTTTTAGGGTTTTAAAAATGCTTCCGGGGTCCAATAAATTCTCGAAAAATTATCCTATGTCTAATTTTTATTTTACACCCTAAAATATTATTTTCATAATATTTTAATATTAATTAACATTATTTAAAAATCATTTAATTACAAAATATCTTAGTTTTAATTAGTTAAAAATCCCAAAAAATTACAAAAAAATATGAAAAATCTATTTTAAAAATTCCTAAAAAATTGGGAGGTTTACACGTATCCCAACAATTTGGTGATACGTGTTGATTTGGCAATTTTTTCTCCGACATGGGACTTTGTACATGTCATATTTTGACACGGACACGTAGATTTGTGTTTGACTCTTTGTATTATTCATAAATAATATATTAGACTTGCTCGTGTTCTTTGGGGTACGTTTGGATGTGTGGTAGACTCGTGTCGCAAGCGTATCCTAAATCTAGTGGGATACGGGTGTGATACGCTCCATGTGTTTATGTAATTTAATTTTAGATCTATTTCTCCATTGTTCTTAGTCATTGTGATATGTATTTATATGTATGTATATATATATTATTGTTATATATATATATATATATATATATATATATATATATATATATATATATATATATATGTATTAGATGTCATAGGTCTATATATCTATTTTACCTATATGTATATATATTTATGTAGCAATTATTCTACATATATAAGAGCTATTAATATATTATAGTATATATATTTATATTGTGTATGATTATATATACGTATACAAATATGTGTTATTATATATATATATTACTATATATATATATATATATATATATATGTATGTTATTATTATATGTATGTGTACATATATATGTTGTGGAGGTGTGTGTATGTTTACATATATTTTTATATAGTTGTAAGTTATATATATTAGTAATTATATATTGTGTTATATATATATATATTATATATTGTGTTATATATATATATTATATATTGTGTTATATAAGAGATGGGAGAGGCGACAGCAGCTATGGCGATGGTTCAAACGTCACCAAACAAAAATAGCAGCAGGGAAATAGCAACAGCAACCGCAGCAGCAATAGC
The DNA here is from genome assembly GCA_036927795.1 of Iris macrosiphon. NCBI lineage: Eukaryota > Viridiplantae > Streptophyta > Magnoliopsida > Asparagales > Iridaceae > Iris > Iris macrosiphon. The sequence continues at coordinate 28,473,497 of JAYESA010000013.1, forward strand.
AACAACAGCAGCAGTAGCGATGGCTGTAGCAGCAACAACGACAGCAGCTCAGCAACAGCGATGGCAGCAGGAAACTATCGCAATAGCAACAGTAACAGCAGCGGTATCAGCAGCGTATCAAAGGTTTTTAGCGACAGCAGTGAGGGGCTTCAGCGACAGATATGCGGTTTATATAGTTATTATGTATTTTAATTATATTAGATATATATGTGTATATATAGGTATTAATATATACGTATATATATGTTCCTAATTGCTAATTGTGTTTTAGTACACTATATGTACAATATTTAGTTGTTAGCATATATTATTTATCGGTAGTTAGTATAAGCAAGGTTTTTGATATTACCTTGAAATGCTAAGGTAAGTATCAAGATATTTGGGGATACCCAAGGTATTGGGTTTGGGTATCCAGATTGAGGTTTAGTGTTGCGATACCAAGTTGGTTCAAAACCAAGGTATCCATTTAATGTTTGTAAATAGGATTTTATATAATTAATATTTGTTTGATATATATGTGTGATATTTTACCTATTATTTTACGTATCCTGAGATACGGTATCCTAGTATCCTAAGATATAGCTTTTATGACCTAGACTCTAGTGTTTGAATCTAATATTCTTGAGATAGACTCATGCAACCTAAAAATATGTAGTTTGGCATAATTGACCATAGTTTGACCATAGTTGACCATAGTTTGACTTAGAGTTGACCTAGTTTGACTTTTGACTTAGAAATGGTTTGTTGACCTAGTTATTGACTAGTTTAACTTATTTTTTTCCGAAACCTTGTATTAATGTTATATTCCATATCTAGGTCTTTGAGGCACCGTATCAGACATCTATGAGACTGTTCATTGGACTTCAGGTGAGTATATTTTCTGATAGTTTTTTATTTATGATATCCTCTATGTTCATTGTATTTAGTGTAGATATTCATGTTTCTTGATACGATGGTTACACGGATTGGTATATTCGAATCTCGTTATAAGATGTTATTCCTTGGTATATGGTGTATCTTGTGCAAGCCTTGTTTTATTGATTATCTTGTACATGTACAGACACTGATTCTCGGGGAGATTTACTACCTTCCTAGCGAATCCCGTGCCATAGCATACCATGGTTGGATCTATTATACCAGTCAGGATGGAGAGTATTTTAGTATAGATATATGATCATACCCTCCTTGTATCAAGTCTTGCTCTTGAATAGTGTTAATCATACACCGTACATATGATTAGCCATGCCATAAATCTTGTATCATATTCCTAAGCTGATCACATGTTAAGCTAGTACTCACACACTTGGCCATTAGTATTCTTGTTCATTGACATATTGCTCATTATTGTATTTATTTCAGTATTTCCTTTTTGTATATATCTTATTGTATCTATTGTGCATCTTGTATATTCATATCTATTTACTGTTACATAGTTTTTTATCATTGATTAGAACTGCTGTTAGAGATGTACTCTGTTCCTTTCCTGACTGGATATATTTTTTTCAGATGATACTAAGGACTGGTACCCTACACATTATGGACCCCAGGATGTTGTGGGTTTAGAGTCAGAGATACTGGCGCAGGAGGGACTTATCCCGACTGAGACAGATGACCCAGGACTTGTAACTTCTTAGTATTCTTGTACTGGATTTGTCTCCAGCTTATTTTGTTAGTATTCTTTCAGACTCATTGATGTATTATTTAGACTCATGAGTTGTATGTGACTATTCTATTCTTTATCTTATTCATGCTCGTTTCTATCTTAGATCTGTGATTGAGTATATTATTATTATTAATGGTTCATTATATTGAAAGATAGATAGATTATCCAGACAGCGTTCTACCACCGATTCTGCAGCGTAGGCTGTGCATTGTTCCCAACTTGCATCCCTACCTTGGGTGCAGGTCGTGACATACTCCGATATTATTTGTACCGAAGAAGGATGGGACCGTACAAATATATATCGACTACAGTGCTCTAAACAACCTCATTATCAAGAACAGATATCCACTACCAAGGATAGATTATCTCTTCGATTATTTGAGTGGAGCGATGGTATTCTCGAGGATAGACTTGAGGTCAGGCTACCACCAGGTGAAGGTGAAGAAAGAGGATATTCTGAAGACAGCTTTTCGGACTCGGTATGACTAGTTCGAGTTCATGGTGATGGCGTTTGGGTTGACCAATGCGCCAGCAGTATTTATAAACCTGATGAATAAGGTATTCTACCAGTACCTTAATAAGTTCATGGTAGTGTTCATCGATGATATCCCCATGTATTCGAAGATGCCGGAGGAGTACAAGGATCACCTGATGAAAGTTCTGGAGACTCTCAGGAAGAATGAGCTTTATGGGAAGCTTTCAAAGTATGAGTTCTTCCTAGACAAGGTTAAATTCCTTGGATATGTGGTGATAGGAGATAGGATCTCAACTGACCCTAGGAAGATCGCGGCAGTAGAGTCATGGGCTACTCTAAGTTCGGTGGCAGAGATCAGGAGCTTTCTGGATCTGGCAGGATACTACAGAAGATTTATACAGGACCTCCAGGGTTGCAGAGCCGATGACCAGGCTAACCAAGAATGACGTGGAGTTTGTGTGGTCAGAGGAGTGTCAGACCACTTTTGATGAGATAAAGAAGAGATTAACGATACCTCCAGCATTGACGTTGCCATCGGGGTTAGGTGGTTACACTATTTATAGTGATGCTTCAGGAAAGGATTTAGGTTGTGTTCTGTAGCAGAATGGGAAGGTGATTGCCTATGCTTCCAGGAAATTATGTCCCTATGAGAAGAACTATCCCACCAACGATATGGAGTTGGCAGCAGTTATTTTTGCTCTAAAGCGGTAAAAATACTATATATACGAAGAGCGTATGGAGATCTTCACAGACCACAAGAGCTTGAAGTAGGTGTTTACATGAAGGAGCTAAACATGAGACAGCGGCGGTGATTGGAGTTGATGAAGGACTTCGACATATTATTGGAGTACCATCCAGGGAAGGCCAACGTAGTCATCGATGCCTTAAGCAGGCATCCGGTGACAATATTCTTGACATCAGATATACATTTGTTGGCCGACCTTGAGAGCTTAGGAAATAAGGTAATAGTTCCCGATATTGAGATACAGATGTGGGGATTACAAATACAGTAAGAGCTGATGGATAGGATCAGGACTACAAAGTATGATGATGTGACTCTGAGGAGCATCAGAGCACAGGTTCAGGCTGGGCTATTGGATGACTTCACCATTGCTGAGGACGGTTCCTTTCGGCACGGTACGAAGTTATGTGTACCGAGTGGAGTGTTGCGTGAGGAGGTTATGTAAAAGCCACATCACTCTTAGTACTCTTTGCATCCGGGTGCCAACAAGATGTATAGGGATATGAAGGATCATGTATGGTGGTATGGTATGAAATGAGAGGTGGCGCGCTTCGTATCCAGATGCTTAGTGTGCCAGCAGATAAAAACAGAGAGGTAGATGCCAGACGGTTTACTTCAGCCCTTATCCATTCCAGAGTGAAAGTGGGAGCTTGTTACCATAGATTTTATTTCGGGGCTTCCACGATCTCCAGAAGGAAAGGACGTAATTTGGGTCATCGTAGACAAGTTGACCAAAATAGCCCACTTCTTGCCATTTAAAGTTGGTACGTCTACAGATAAGCTTGCGGAGATGTACGTGCGGCAGATTATCATATTGTACGGGGTCCCTATAATAATAGTCTTAGATCAGGATAGTCGCTTCACATTCCATTTTTGGAGGAGTTTGCAGGCTAGCTTGGGCACCCAACTCAAGTTCAGTACCGCATATCACCCCCAGACGGACGGACAGTCGGAGAGGACTATTCAGACTCTCGAGGATATGCTACGCACCTCAGTTCTAGACTTTGGAGGTTCTTGGGAGGATCATCTCCACTTGGTATAGTTTTCTTACAATAACAGTTACCAGGCCAATATTGAGATATCACCATTCGAGGTATTGTATTGTCGGAGATGTCGTACTCCTTCATCTTGGGATGATGTTGGTGAGAGAGCATTATTGAGACCGGAGATGGTGGTGGATGTAGCCGAGAAGGTGAAGCTTATCAGAGATAGACTTTGGATGGCGCAGGACAGACAGCAGCATTGGGTCGACAGCAACCAGAGACCTTTAGAGTTTGAAGTAGGTTTTATTTTGTATTACTTATGATTGTTTTATTATAGATTAAGTGTTAAGATGGTGTTTTGTTCTAGGTTGGCGATCTAGTGATTTTGTGAATTTCTTCAACACGGGGCATGATTCACTTTGGTGGAGGCAGAAAGCTTAGTCAACGATACATCGGACCCTTCGATATTCTTGCTAGGGTCGGTATAGTGGCCTACAGACTAGACTTGTCGCATGTACTAGAGGCAGTACATGACATGTTCTATGTGTCACAGCTGATATGATACATGGCAGATCCTATTCACGTATTAGATCACTCGAAGATCGAGGTGGGTTCGACTCTCAGCTATCCAAAGCAGCCAGTGGAGAATCTGGATCGCCGGAAGAAGGTGTTACAGAACTAGATGATTCCTTTGGTACTCGTCACGTGGAGGCATCACTCTCTGTGATAGTCTACCTGGGAGAGGAAAGCCGAGATGCGTGAGCGGTACCCTTATCTTTTTAAGCCGTGAGGTATTATCTTTACTTGCTTTTATAGTGCTATTTCTTTCTTAAATTTTGAGCAAATTTTTTTTTAAGGAGGGTAGGATTGTAACCATCACATTTTGGGCTAGGAATATTTATGTTATTGGTATTATATTATTGAATTTAATAATAATTGGTATGGTTGTTTATATATAATTAATTAATATAGAAGTTGGTGCATGACTAGCCCCTTAGTTAGACTAGTTGCTAATGAACCAAACTAAACTTGAACCCAACTAGACTTGTCATGACAAATAGAGTAACCCAATAAATTAGTTTGGTTAATTAGTGTCACGCCCCAGTCCCAAAATACGTAGGACCAGGAATACGTGACACGCCAGCTACGCATTCGACCAGACTCTGGTCTGACTCGAATACGTATAAGCTGTAATATAAAAGGGCACTATCTAGATATCTCATAAATGTAAACCTCTATGTCTCAATCCACAATGTACAACAGTATACAAGAAAGAGCTATATGTGCTAGAGTCGGCCGCCCAATAACACACTAACTCGAATAGACTCGAGAATAAGTATGAGTCTATAAAAACTAGTCTACAACAGCAGATGAAATAAACAAGGTAAAATAACTATATTGCCGGTAGATATAATGTGAGTACCTGGTACCATGCCCGCAAGACTTGCAACTCCAACAGCAACTCCAAATGCTCCGTAATCATCTATGCTGCAAAACTGGCAGGGAACCAGGTCCTCAGAGGGACGTAACAAGGTACAGAAATACAACATGCCAAGTAAACAGAAAGTACAAGTGCACGACAGGGTACTCTATCATAACCAACTAGTGTGACACAGTTTAAAGACAACGTTCGACGCGTGGGCTGTCCAAAATAAAATCGTAGCTCCGGACACGGAAACACACGGCACGTACCGCAGCTCCGGGCAAAGAGTCACACGGGTGAAACAGGCTACACTAGAAACAGGTATCACTAGAAACAGGTATCACTAGAAAATACTACATATATATAAGCGCGTGCAGAGTAGCCCAAACGTCTAGTAACTGTCTTCCCCTTCCCAAGCGGTCAACGATTGTGCGTTGAACCTGAACCTCTAACTACAGTCTCGACACAAGGAATAACTCAACAGACGCGACCCTAAGGTCGTCCCAGTCTCTGGTCATGATGTCAGTATCAGGATACAGGAATCTGGCACGCTCACAGTGTATGAGTGTGTCCTGGGGTATCGATGTACTCTGGTACGTGCATCGAGGTGCTATGAAGCATCTAGTATTTATTCTAAGACGTTAAGTCGAATGTCAACACCCGGTTGCGATCCGGACGTGAAGTATCGAACGTCAACATAACTACGTGCACAATGTACATAACGAAACAAGAAATATCTGTAAACTGAAATACAGGGTGGCAAGGTACACTTGCCTGCGTGCGGCTGCTGATGACGGGGATCTGGTACCGCGTCCAAGTCCTCAGGTCCCGCAGTACCGAACCAGCTAGCCTCCTCAATTTCTCTTGGATTAGATATTAGATAACTGAGAACTGACGATAGTTGATATCGATGACAATAGTAACTGCAATCCGAAATGTGTTGCAGTCGGTTCACGTTTACTTAGGTGGTTGCCCATACGGCCCCAGTGTTCACAAGTTTACCGTAGGCATTCCTGAAATCATCGAAAAAACTGTACTTCATCGCCTGCATAAGTTTCAATCCACCTGAAGCACTCATCATCATCCACAAGTGCTCGATCTGATGGCAATCCTACCATAGCTGACATGCCACGAGAACCCTTTCTTTATAAATATTTTCTTCAAACTGGGAGCATCCAGCGATTCCAGAGGAAGTTTCCCTTGAGGATCAGGGATCCTCACATCAAGACGGCCTAGTTGAACTGGAATGTTCGGGCCTCCACACAATGCTACAGCTTCTGCACCAGCAACAACAATCAAGTCCGCCCAAGACACTTGCTGGATTTTATCAATTTCCCTCTTTGCTTTCTCCAAAATCTTGAACGGTTTACTGAGACCAATATTTTTTTGGCCTATCAAGTTCATAGACGATAGAGCCATTCATACCACCAAAATTTTCATCCATATCAAATGTCCCTGCATCATGGAAAACCATCCGAAGCACACCAGCAGCCTTGGCCTTGGACAAGACATTCCTCACTCCATCTTGAATTATTGACAACTCACCTGTGGCTACCTTATCTGCACGCCAATAGAGAGGAAGCATGACAGAAATTGCGGTCATAAGTGCAAATCCTCTTCTTCCGTGAGACTCATAAGAGCAGCTTCCCGCAGATGGAGGCTCTTCCGTGCTGCTGCTGATTGAGGGGAGGGGAGGTTGAGAAGGAGAAGGGCTGGTCCTCTTCCTTTGTCGACAAACCACAAATAACAGATGAGGAGCTAGGGTTTCGACCCCTTCTCGATCTCTTTTTCCCAGCGATGGTTAAGAGTTGGTAACGGTGAACACTCGTCACAGTCGACATAGCCATTTGTCTCTTGAGAGGATGGCTCGGTTTCCAATGTAGAGGGGAGAGGAGAGAGAGGGGGGTGGTTTCCCAAGCTTCTAGGGATTAGGGCCGGCCTTGGGGTTTGTGTGAGGGTGAGGTGATGTTGATGTTTTATAGGGGAGTGTGGATGGATGGAGGGTAGGGATGGTGTCATTCAAAATGGAGGGTGGAGATTTGTCATGAAGAAAAGTGGGTTTCTTCATGAAGGGGGGGTGTGATTGGGACCCTATTTTGGGACCCTCTCAATTATTCATGACCAATGAGGTGTTGCCAACAATTTGTTAATTGCAAATAAGCTCCCGTAAATTTGGGAATTTGCATGGACACATGAAATGACGTAAAATTTGCGGAGAAAATTATATTTAGAAATTTCATGGTGAGAGGGAGTTGTGCGTTAGGCACGGGTTTAATTAGGAAGACATTTGGATTAATTTAAGGATTGAAATGGAATTAACAAAGTTGGTAATTCTGACTTAAATAGAAATAAAGTGTCCCGCAAATTTAATTTAATTGGGGCCCTTGGGGTCAAAATCCGAAAACGGCGCACAGGCCATAAATAGTGGGGGCTTGGAGTCGGTCTTGGACCCTTTAGTTGGTCCGGCTCAACGGGTTAAGTTGGTACCCCAAAATCGAGGGTAACAACACAGGTGTCCGACACGGAATAAAAATACGGGTTACGACTTTCGGAAATGTTGCGCAATTAATTTAGAGCACACAAAAGTTGATTTTAACGGTCAGAAAAGTCCAGTGCCTAATTTGGCGAGTTGAGTCGAGTGTACAATATTTGTACGGTATTTATGGGCTGATAATGGGCTCCGAATAAATAGACAAAGATAGGGTGTCTCAAAGTTTTAATTAATTGGATTTAAAATTCCAGGTAAATATCCTCAACTCTAAACCTCAATATCTTCTATCAAAATTTTTCCTGGCCCACTCTAACTATCTATAGAATAAATTGAGGGGGTTTACATTCTTCCCAACTTAGAAAAATTTCGTCCCCGAAATTAAAAGTAAAGCACGATAATATCTAACAGAATTTAAAATAACTAGTAATTAAATTGCCGTACTTAAATTCGTACCTTGCTCCTCAAATAAGTACGGGAATCGCTGCCGAATAGAATCCTCGCGCTCCCAAGTAGACTCGCCGGGTGAATGGTGCTTCCATGCCACTCTGACCAGTCGAATCGTCTGTCCTCTCAAAGTCTTCTCGCTGCGATCGAGAATCTCAACTGGCTGCTCTACGTAAGACAGGCTGGGCCTGACTGTAATCTCCGAATGATCAAGCACGTGGCTAGGGTCTGCGACATATCTCCTCAGTTGCGATACGTGAAATACGTCATGTACTCCCTCTAATGATGGAGGTAATGTAAGACGGTAAGCCACTTCGCCAACTTGTTCCAGAATGTCAAAAGGTCCGATATACCTCGGACTCAGCTTGCCTCTGCCTCCGAATCTGATGGTACCACGAGTGGGCGATATCCTCAAAAATACGTGGTCACCCTCCTTGAAATCCAATCGTCTGCGGTGCGCATCTGCCCAGTGTTTCTGTTTGTCCTGTGCTGCGCGCAGGTGGCTCTGAATCTGCTTGACCTTCTCTACTGTCTGTGTCACCAATTCGGGCCCAAGTATCTGACGCTCTCCCACGTCACTCCAACAAACTGGCGACCTGCATTTCCTGCCATACAGTGCCTCATAAGGTGCCATCTGTATGCTGGCCTGGTAACTGTTATTGTAGGAGAATTCCACCAAGTGTAGATGGTCCTCCCAAGATCCTCCAAAATCAATCATGCACGCTCTCAACATATCCTCTAATATCTGTATCGTGCGCTCTGACTGTCCGTCAGTCTGTGGATGATACGCAGTGCTGAACTTGAGACGAGTTCCTAGGCTCTCCTGCATACTCCGCCAAAAATGTGACGTGAATCTGGAATCACGATCCGATACGATGCTGACAGGCACTCCATGTAATCGTACTATCTGCCTCATATACATGTCAGCTAGTATCTCTGTGGATTGCCCAACTCTGAAGGGCAAGAAATGTGCAGACTTGGTGAGTCTGTCTACGACAACCCAAACTGCATCCTTCCCGCTAGGGCTTCACGGAAATCCTGTGCAAAGTCCATGGTAATGTGTTCCCACTTCCACTCGAAAATGGGGAGTGGCTGCAATAATCCTGCAGTCCTCTGATGTTCAGCCTTGACTTGCTGACAAACTAAATACTTCGCCATAAATCTTGCAATTTCTCTCTTCATCCCATGCCACCAAAAATGCTGTCTCAAGTCTCGGTACATCTTCGTACCCCCGGGATGAATGGAATAAATCGAGCTATGAGCCTCGGTCATCAACTCTTGACGTAGCTCGCCACTCGGAACATATAGGCGATCTCCGCACCTCAGCGTTTTGTCTTCATGAATCCTGAGTCCCGTCTGCAGGCCGGCTTCTGTCCTCTCTCGCAGACACCGAAATCTCGCATCTGTAGGCAATGCTGCCTTGATCCTCTCAATCAAAGTAGACTGAACCTCAAGACTGGCCATCTGTCCATCCATGCCTGGCAATACAATCTCTATCCCAAGCTCCTGGAGATCCTCTAGCAATTGTCGCTGCGTCGTCAGAAAATATGCCATGGGCTTCCTGCTTAAGGCATCTGCGACGACGTTCGCCTTGCCAGGGTGGTACTGTAGCTCAATGTCATAATCTGTCATCAGCTCTAGCCAACGTCTCTGCCTCATGTTGAGCTCCTTCTGCGTGTATACGTACTTCAGGCTTTTATGATCTGTATAAATCTCAACACGCTCACCATAAAGGTAATGTCTCCATAGCTTTAGTGCAAATATCACTGCAGCTAGCTCCAAGTCGTCCGTCGGATAGTTCTTCTCATGAACTCTCAGCTGTCTCGATGCGTAGGCTATCACCTTGCCGTGTTGCATCAGTACACATCCCAATCCGCTCCCTGACGCATCACTGTACACTACAAATCCTCCTGATCCTGAGGGTAATGTCAAAATCGATGCTGATGTCAGATGCTTCTTCAGCTCATCGAAAGTCGCCTGACACTCGTCGGTCCAGATAAACTCTTCGCCTTTACGCGTCAGTCGCGTCATAGGCGCAGCTATCCTCGAAAAGTTTTCCACGAACCTCCGGTAATATCCGGCAAGTCCGAGGAAACTCCTAACCTCTGTAACTGATGTAGGGGTAGGCCAGGTCTCTACTGCAGCTATCTTCTCCGGATCCACTGATAGTCCGTCTCCGGTTATTATGTGTCCCAGAAATGGTACTCTATCCAAGCAAAACTCTCATTTGCTGAGTTTGGCGTACAGCCTCTCATGTCTCAGCGTCTCCAACACAATCCTGAGATGTCTCTCGTGCTTCTCCTGGTCCTCGGAATACATCAAGACGTCGATGAACACCACCACAAACTTATCCAAGTACTGGTGGAAAACCTTGTTCCTCAAGCTCATAAATACTGCCCATACTACATCTGGAATGTCGCCTTAGGAATGGCCTCTCTCCGAACCTAGATCTGATGATAGCTGGATCTGAGATCGATCTTCAAAATACATATGCGCCACTTAGCTGATTCAAATAAATCTTTGATGTGCGGCAATGGGTACTTGTTCTTTACCGTTACTGCATTAAATCCTGTAATCGACACACAAATATACCGTCCCTAAAATCAATATGCAGACGTACCGTCTCGTCCTTCTTCGATACTATAAGATGGTTGCTTCTCAGGGAAAAATACTTAGTCCGACCGAGACCCTTGTCTAAGAGGTCCTCTATTATGGACTTCCAACTCAACCAAACTCTGTCGGTGCTAGTCTGAAGACAGAAAAATAATCGGCTCGGCTCTGGGAGTCCACTCTTTAACAAACTCCATCTCTCTGTCAGGTGGCAGGCCTAGAAGATCCTCTAGAAAAATATCCTCAACTCTGATATAACATGGTGGTACACTGGTTCACCTCCTGCATTAAGTGCTTCTAAGGTAGATGGGCACCATGCTCCCGGGCTCCCCGGAGTAATTCAAACTTAGGTAATCTGGTGGTCATAAATAATGTAATCACGTCGACAATCTAGCGTCGCGTGGTGTTGGCTCAACCAATCCATGTCTAGGATCTAGACTTTAACCTCAAGATAAATTCTCCTGTTCTATTTTCAACATCAATCCTCAAAAGAAAATATTCCCTTGCCTAATGTATAATTTCTCTTCTCCTCAAGGTTTTCCCTAAAATTTTATTCCTCAAATTTCTTCTTTTCGTTATTCATCTCTCCAAGTCACAAGTACAATAATGGTATCACTCAAGCACATACTAGAATTCCTGGGATCTGATCATTATCTTCCAAGTGAGACCCTAACATTTTATCTCCTCTAGCTCATAATCATCGTCCCTAGCATTGCTATCATATGCAACCATTAGTTTCCACCATCAGGCTATGCATTCCCTAAATTATTCTAGGTCATGATCAACAATCCTTCCAGCTCTCAGTACTTCCAAGATCACTGCTATCTCAAGCATGGGTAGCGTACTACTAGGTCCAACTCTCTTGCCAGACTTCCACTATAGTTCTAAAATTCAAAGATCCTATCAATTTGTCCTGATAAGGTAGCACTCTTCTCCAAGAAAGGTATACGAATTTTGTCTCCTGTCGTCTGGTCTTCGAGTTTCTTCTGGAGGGAAGTCATCAGTCACAAGCATTCGTCTTCCCGAACAATAGGGGACGAGAAACAAGGATAGCGATATTGACGAAGATTGAACGAATGCAAAGTAGAAGTCCAAGGGCGATAATCACAAACAAAGAGTTTTAAAATCGATTATGGATTGAGATCCTATTCAACAATCATAACATCTATCCCTAATTTGCAGGCTCGCTTGGCACAGTCAGGTGACCAAGACAATTTAAATCGGACCTGCATGGGCCACCACAAAAACATGTCACGCCCCAGTCCCAAAATACGTAGGACCAGGAATACGTGACACGCCAGCTACGCATTCGACCAGACTCTGGTCTGACTCGAATACGTATAAGCTGTAATATAAAAGGGCACTATCTAGATATCTCATAAATGTAAACCTCTATGTCTCAATCCACAATGTACAACAGTATACAAGAAAGAGCTATATGTGCTAGAGTCGGCCGCCCAATAACACACTAACTCGAATAGACTCGAGAATAAGTATGAGTCTATAAAAACTAGTCTACAACAGCAGATGAAATAAACAAGGTAAAATAACTATATTGCCGGTAGATATAATGTGAGTACCTGGTACCATGCCCGCAAGACTTGCAACTCCAACAGCAACTCCAAATGCTCCGTAATCATCTATGCTGCAAAACTGGCAGGGAACCAGGTCCTCAGAGGGACGTAACAAGGTACAGAAATACAACATGCCAAGTAAACAGAAAGTACAAGTGCACGACAGGGTACTCTATCATAACCAACTAGTGTGACACAGTTTAAAGACAACGTTCGACGCGTGGGCTGTCCAAAATAAAACCGTAGCTCCGGACACGGAAACACACGGCACGTACCGCAGCTCCGGGCAAAGAGTCACACGGGTGAAACAGGCTACACTAGAAACAGGTATCACTAGAAACAGGTATCACTAGAAAATACTACATATATATAAGCGCGTGCAGAGTAGCCCAAACGTCTAGTAACTGTCTTCCCCTTCCCAAGCGGTCAACGATTGTGCGTTGAACCTGAACCTCTAACTACAGTCTCGACACAAGGAATAACTCAACAGACGCGACCCTAAGGTCGTCCCAGTCTCTGGTCATGATGTCAGTATCAGGATACAGGAATCTGGCACGCTCACAGTGTATGAGTGTGTCCTGGGGTATCGATGTACTCTGGTACGTGCATCGAGGTGCTATGAAGCATCTAGTATTTATTCTAAGACGTTAAGTCGAATGTCAACACCCGATTGCGATCCGGACGTGAAGTATCGAACGTCAACATAACTACGTGCACAATGTACATAACAAAACAAGAAATATCTGTAAACTGAAATACAGGGTGGCAAGGTACACTTGCCTGCGTGCGGCTGCTGATGACGGGGATCTAGTACCGCGTCCAAGTCCTCAGGTCCCGCAGTACCGAACCAGCTAGCCTCCTCAATTTCTCTTGGATTAGATATTAGATAACTGAGAACTGACGATAGTTGATATCGATGACAATAGTAACTGCAATCCGAAATGTGTTGCAGTCGGTTCACGTTTACTTAGGTGGTTGCCCATACGGCCCCAGTGTTCACAAGTTTACCGTAGGCATTCCTGAAATCATCGAAAAAACTGTACTTCATCGCCTGCATAAGTTTCAATCCACCTGAAGCACTCATCATCATCCACAAGTGCTCGATCTGATGGCAATCCTACCATAGCTGACATGCCACGAGAACCCTTTCTTTATAAATATTTTCTTCAAACTGGGAGCATCCAGCGATTCCAGAGGAAGTTTCCCTTGAGGATCAGGGATCCTCACATCAAGACGGCCTACTTGAACTGGAATGTTCGGGCCTCCACACAATGCTACAGCTTCTGCACCAGCAACAACAATCAAGTCCGCCCAAGACACTTGCTGGATTTTATCAATTTCCCTCTTTGCTTTCTCCAAAATCTTGAACGGTTTACTGAGACCAATATTTTTTTGGCCTATCAAGTTCATAGACGATAGAGCCATTCATACCACCAGAATTTTCATCCATATCAAATGTCCCTGCATCATGGAAAACCATCCGAAGCACACCAGCAGCCTTGGCCTTGGACAAGACATTCCTCACTCCATCTTGAATTATTGACAACTCACCTGCGGCTACCTTATCTGCACGCCAATAAAGAGGAAGCATGACAGAAATTGCAGTCATAAGTGCAAATCCTCTTCTTCCGTGAGACTCATAAGAGCAGCTTCCCGCAGATGGAGGCTCTTCCGTGCTGCTGTTGATTGAGGGGAGGGGAGGTTGAGAAGGAGAAGGGCTGGTCCTCTTCCTTTGTCGACAAACCACAAATAACAGATGAGGAGCTAGGGTTTCGACCCCTTCTCGATCTCTTTTTCCCAGCGATGGTTAAGAGTTGGTAACGGTGAACACTCGTCACAGTCGACATAGCCATTTGTCTCTTGAGAGGATGGCTCGGTTTCCAATGTAGAGGGGAGAGGAGAGAGAGGGGGGTGGTTTCCCAAGCTTCTAGGGATTAGGGCCGGCCTTGGGGTTTGTGTGAGGGTGAGGTGATGTTGATGTTTTATAGGGGAGTGTGGATGGATGGAGGGTAGGGATGGTGTCATTCAAAATGGAGGGTGGAGATTTGTCATGAAGAAAAGTGGGTTTCTTCATGAAGGGGGGGTGTGATTGGGACCCTATTTTGGGACCCTCTCAATTATTCATGACCAATGAGGTGTTGCCAACAATTTGTTAATTGTAAATAAGCTCCCGTAAATTTGGGAATTTACATGGACACATGAAATGACGTAAAATTTGCGGAGAAAATTATATTTAGAAATTTCATGGTGAGAGGGAGTTGTGCGTTAGGCACGGGTTTAATTAGGAAGACATTTGGATTAATTTAAGGATTGAAATGGAATTAACAAAGTTGGTAATTCTGACTTAAATAGAAATAAAGCGTCCCGCAAATTTAATTTAATTGGGGCCCTTGGGGTCAAAATCCGGAAACGGCGCACAGGCCATAAATGGTGGGGGCTTGGAGTCGGTCTTGGACCCTTTAGTTGGTCCGGCTCAACGGGTTAAGTTGGTACCCCAAAATCGAGGGTAACAACACAGGTGTCCGACACGGAATAAAAATACGGGTTACGACTTTCGGAAATGTTGCGCAATTAATTTAGAGCACACAAAAGTTGATTTTAACGGTCAGAAAAGTCCAGTGCCTAATTTGGCGAGTTGAGTCGAGTGTACAATATTTGTACGGAATTTATGGGCTGATAATGGGCTCCGAATAAATAGACAAAGATAGGGTGTCTCAAAGTTTTAATTAATTGGATTTAAAATTCCAGGTAAATATCCTCAACTCTAAACCTCAATATCTTCTATCAAAATTTTTCCTGGCCCACTCTAACTATCTATAGAATAAATTGAGGGGGTTTACAATTAGTTAATAGAGGGAATGAATAGAATCCACATCCATTTAATATTGAACCTTCTTTAATTAAACCCTTCTTTAGCTAAACCCTTCATGACAACCCTTGGAGGGAATTTTGGACATTTTGCATAGAGGAACACTAACCCTAGAGTTGTCGGCCTATTTAGGAGGAGGGAGCTCCCCCCCCTTTCTTTATTAGTTGTTCATGAAGAAACCCTAAGTTTAGTTCTTCCCTCCAAGCATTCATTTCTCCACTAAATCTTCTCAGATCAATCCCAATCTCTCTCATTTTTATCCTCAATGATAGCTAAAAGCTTGAAGGTTGCAAGAGGCTTGAGGAAGATGAGCTTGGCTAGAGATTGGTGCTCATTTCTCACTCTTATGCTCATTGGAGGAACCACATTGGGAATCAATCTTTCAATAGATAAAAACCCTATTTTTCCTTATTATTTTAGATTTTAATGGTATATTAAACCCTTCCTTGGCTTAGGGCTACCCATAGGAAGAAAACTCACTCTATAGGAGTCCTATGGAGGAAGTTACATTAGGTTTCGTGTCCATTTGAAAAAACTTTGAGGTAGCACAACAAGTGTTTAATGTAATATCTAATGGGTTATTCCTTGTTATTTTGTGTTGTATTTAATATATTAGGATGTGTATGATGCATTTTGAGTAGTGGTATCACACTATAAGGGGTATTTGGAGAGAGTATCATAGATACCAAGATAATTGATATTTTGCCTATCAGGCATTTGATACTTTGCCTTAGAGTAAGTGTACCTATCTAAAATACATATTTGATATTAGATGTATATGTATACTTGTATAAATATTAGTGAAGATGCATTTATGTATTGGTATATGGATGTTGTGTGGTGTGCATTATGATGTGCACAGTATATCAGAGTGTGTGTATAGGTGTATGTGTAAGTGATGGTGAGATAAGTATGAGCATGTATAGGTGACTGTAGGGAATTTGACTATGTATTAGTGTGATGTGAGGGGGGATCAGGTTATGTGCAGGCTTGTGTGCAGCCTATGTTGCATTCAGCAGTGCACACAAAGTGTGGGAGGGACTTGAGTTCAGTGATCAAGTGGGAAGTTGCAATTTTTAAACTGTGCAAGGATAGGTAATAGATTACACAGGTGACTGTGGAAGTCTGGCTCAGTTTTGAGCAGTAGCAATTCATGTGAGGGGAATGATATCAAGGATATCGAGTTGCAGCAGTTGAGGGAAATGCATCTGTGCAAATTTGGGTGCACGGGTCCCTGTTCAGTACCAGGTTGGGAACTCGAGTTTAGGCACTTCCTTGTAGCAGCAGTGTAGGCACTGCACTAATAGGAGGAAACTACAATGTTGCAATAGCAACTGCAGGTAACAGGGAGTCGAGGGGTGGGTTTGAGTATCCCCACAACAGTGCTGCAATGGGATAGTAGGGGTGCAGCAATTACATACTGCAGTGCAACTGCAGGTAAAGCAGAAATTAAGAGGGGCTCGGGTTTAGTCCCTCACATCTGGGTATTGGAGTACAACCTGTGTGCAGGGTATATGTTGTAGTGTATCAGAGGAGATCAGTTGGGTATACACTTGCTGTGGTGCTCTGGTCTAGGTTGTATAGTGTGTGCATGCATAGATGGGTAGTCGGGCACAAACCAAGGATGCAGGCAGTGCACCTTGGTGCATTATAGACCAAGTAGATGCAATAGACTGGGGGTGTCCTAGCAGTGTTAGTGCAGACTACAGTGGCTCAAGATATAGGGTATTAAGATCTATTGGTACCATTTATGATAGTTTATGTGTGAAATATGTAGGAATATGTGTTAGAGGTTGAGATAGGGGTTTCAATCAGCAATGGTTGGCAAATACAATAAGTGGCCAATGGCTTGTGTATTCAAAAGGGAAGAACTGAATGTCAGTACCAATGTAGGTAAGTACTGGTAGTTGTGTTGCAATTCTGTGAGGGTAATAGTGTATGATAGGAAGTGGTTGTATCCTAGTGAGTCTAGAATGAGTGTATATATGGGGTATCAGTGAATTGAGTTCGAGGATATTTGGGTATGCGCCAATGTACATATAGGTAATTTGGTATTAAGTTAGAGTATAAGTATTAGAGTAAGGTTTTGTGAATAGAGTATCATGGTAATTATATGGGAACCAGATAATGTATAATAGATCGGATTTTAGCTAAGATATCAAGTTTTAGTTAGGATTATATTTGAGACAAGGTTAGATGAATGTATATATATAGTATTGATACCAGTTTTAGATACCTAGTACCCAATTATGAAGTTATGACCTAGAAACTTAGAGTTGACCTAGTATTAGCTTGTATGACTCTAAGAACCAACCTAGAAGTTAGGTATGGACCTAAAATTAGGATATTTGTCTAGTTTGACCGTTGTGACCTAGAAAACCATATTTTCACTTATTTTAACTTATTTCTCTTCCATTTACACCAAGTAATATGTAAATCCATATATAGGTTTGTGCGATCCCAATTCGGACACCGTTTCGTGTAATTTGCTCAGGACCTCAGGCGAGTATATTATATGTTAGTTTTTAGTACTTGATAGTGTATATATCGTACATTCTAGATCTGTTTTACTTATGTCTAACACCATGATTATATGGGTTGGTATTATATAGATCGAGTCAGAAGATATTATTTATTTGACGTGTGCATCGGATACTCCTTACACACGTACTTTATCGTGTGCTTCGGGTATTCCTTGTGCTCATACCTATTCGTGTGTTCTGTGTGCTCATATTATATTCATGTGCATAACGTGTCGTGATTTGATCCATAAATATTAGTTAGGGCGGAAGAGTAGGAGTTATTTATGTGATCAAACATTTAGCGTATTCGTGTGCATGCCAATTATACGATACACGTATAATTGAGTTACCATAGTATAGACTTGTGCAACCCAACCCGATCACATAATGAACTTGTACTTTAAATCATTTGGATAGTATCACTAGTTCTCTTGTTACAGTACACCTCACATTTATTGTGTCTATTTTTTTAGTTATCCTTGTGATTATATGCCTAATTCAGGTGTATTTTTTATTTTATAGTACATATGCATCTTGTATTATTTTCTATTGCTGTTATATATTCTCTACCATGTATATGAAACTGCTTTCAGAATATTGTACTTTGCTCCAATCTTGACTGGATATATTTTTCTATACGACTATTTAGAGGATTGGTGTCCTAGCTATTTTTTCCCGTAGGACGGAGATCTAGCTGAGATCGCCCCCTTAGCCCCAGACGATCAGGCACCCGTTGTCGAGGAGACACACCTAATTATAGCAAATCCTTAGCTAGTATTTATTGCACTGGATATGTCTCTAACATTAGACTATGGCATGTTGATTACATTCAGACTTTATTGAAGATCATAACGCGACACAGCATCAAAATATCTAATCTGAAATCTCTCCCTGAAAATGGCCCAAGGGACGGGCGTTGCTAAAGAAATTATCTGTGTTGCCCACCAGTCTCGGGCTAGATCCAGCAACTGTAGGGGAACTACCGACACTTGATCTCTGGTCGGTACTCATGCTGCCTCTAGGATAGCTTCAGTGTCCTGAAGTCACGCATATGATACAATCGGATCCTCAGTGCCAAAGAAATACGATGGTTGCAGATGCTTGAAGTTGCTTGCTGGATTGTTGGCACGAGGTCCTCCTCTCTCTAAAGCCTCCTGCAATGACTGAGTGAGTGCATTATCTCGTCGTCTCTGGGATGCTAAAAATTCCCTGAGGATACTAAGTAGCACATTATTATCTCCTCCAATATCAGGTATTGGTTGCACAGGTGGAATTGCTATAACAGGAGACACTGCCTGGGTCTAGGGTTCCTCATTCTGAGCTATTCTTGACCCAACTCCGGAATACTATGGCTGAACCTTAAGGATTAGCTGGTCGACTGGATGTTGTCCTGCCACTGGAGGAACTCGGGTTGGAATCAGAAAGACCAGGAACAGTGTCCATGAAAGATAGAGGACACAAGGATCAAATCAGAAGGACATAAGTGATCGAGGATGAAGGCATTATCAGGTCAAGATTCGGAGATATAGATTAGACATTGGAGGAGATCAAGGAGTGACATGATCGAGACATCTAACTCTTGGTAAACCCCTACACTTCTAAATTTCAGGCCTGCATGGGCCACCACTTAAACCATGTTATATCCAAAAACCAGAATACTGGAGAGCGGGGGAAGACAAAGCCATCTTCATATACCAGAGTACTTTATACCCCGAGATACGGTCACGGCTGTCTAAGACATGTGAGGGTTTACTCTATAATCCATTAGGCAACCCTGGATCAAGAATTCTAGTTGTCTCAATCTCAAGCAGGCAAGTTACAAGATGTATGATCACCAAACATATAATAGTAAGGCGTCAGCAACTGTAGGGGAACTACTGACACTTGCTCTCTGGTCGGTACTTATGATGCCTCTAGGATAGCTTTGGTGTCCTGAAGTCAAGTATATGATACAACCGCATACTCAGTGCCAAAGAAATACGATGGTTGCAGATGCTTGAAGTTGCTTACTGGGTTGTTGGCACGAGGTCCTCCTCTCTCTAAAGCCTCCTGCAATGACTGAGTGAGTGCATTATCTCGCCGTCTCTGGGATGCTAAAAATTCCCTGAGGATACTAAGTAGCACATTATTATCTCCTCCAACATCAGGTATTGGTTGCACAGGTGGAATCGCTATAACAGGAGACACTGCCTGGGTCTGGGGTTCCTCATTCTGAGTCGTCCTTGACCCAGCTCTGGAATACTGTAGCTGAACCTCAAGGGTCTGCTGGTCGACTGGATATTGTCCTGCTACTGGAGGAACTCGGGTTGGAATCAGAAAGACCAAGAACAGTATCCCTGAAAGATAGAGGACATAAGGATCAAATCAGAAGGACATAAGTGATCGAGGATGAAGGCATTATCAGGTCAAGATTCAGAGATATATATTAGACATTGGAGGAGATCAAGGAGTAACATGATTAAGACATCTAACTCTTGGTAAACCCCTACACTTCTGAATTTCAGGCCTGCATGGGACACCACTTAAACCGTGTTATATCCCAGAACCAGAATACTGGAGAGCGGGGGAAGATAAAGCCATCTTCATATACCAGAGTACTCTATACCCCGAGATACGGTCACAGTTGTCTAAGACATATGAGGGTTTACTCTACAATCTATTAGGCAATTCTGGATCAAGAATCCTAGTTGTCTCAATCTCAAGCAAGCAAGTTACAAGATGTATGATCACCAAACATATAATAGTAATGCATCCCAACTATACATGCATAGATAATCATGAAGCTAGTTTCATAAAATAGAGAAATAGTAAGAGTACAATATTATATGATCAGCTCTAATTATAGTCTAAAATATGCTTTACATGTAGGCCCGTGGGTAGGATATCAAGTTCTAAAACATGAGCTAAACACGTGCTTGGTGGCTAAATGCCTCAAAAGTATAATATACAAGATCAAGTGGGTGATGAAGAAGAAACCCACTCATGTCCTCGAGTGCTCCTGATGTTCACTATCTTGAGGAGAAAAGTATGGGAGATCCTGCGGTTCTTTTTCAAAATCTGGCCATACAAAACCAGTGGAGTCAGACCCCAAAAATGGCAAAGTACCATAAGGGAGCCAAACTCATGAACTAAAATCAGCGTACAAACAATCAAAGAGAAATAGGATAAGAAAAACAGTAAAAAAGTGCAACGGGTATAATCTTGCAGTTAAAACTAGTTCTAGAGAAGTATTCAGGGAGTATCGGGAATCACTACTCAAGTTGATACTCAGGTTCAGCAACTGGATGAAGCAAGACAAGGCTAGATTAGAAAATCAAGCAATCATGGGCAATCATGTCCTATGGCTTGCTATTATTAATTAACTAGGGTTATCACAGCTCTAATTACTAGCACATGCAAGTTGAGATTCTATACGGCCACATGCCCTACAGACTATCTAGGTTATCCAAACTAAAGGATACATAATATAGATTTATCATGTATAATTATTTTATTGGTAATGAAATACTCAAAGGCATGCTAGAAGTGTGTCCCTTATGACAGAGAGCTCCAAATCCATCAGGTATCGCTGGAATACCAGGATTGCATGTAGCCAGAAAATCTCTCTAGATATTTTTATATTATTATCCTAGTTATTAACCTGGACAGATTATCAAGAATTACTGACCATGGTGCCCATGAATTTGCCTTAGACATGATGCAAGGTGGGATAGTAGCTTGACAAGTACAATCAGGACAAGAACAGGCAATCAACCACGAAAATTATCTTTAACATTTTAGGCATTCCATTCCAGGAATCTAGCATATCAGGAGTGCGCTTTGTCGAGCCACTATCAAGAATATCAAGACTTATCGGGTAGCAGGAGTCTGGAGTTCATGATTAGCAATATACTATAATCCATGTTCAGGTAATAATTCACAATCGGGTTCTAAAGCATATAAAAAAACTTGCATTCACTAGAATTCACAATGTGCACCAAGCTCAGGGAAATAAGTAATCCATGGAAAAATATATACCAACAAGAAGAAACAGGCAACACAGCAATAACATATGCTAAGATGGATCTGCTACGTACTATACGCTAAAACAATACTGGCGTATTATTACTAGTCAGGGCAAGCTTGGCGTACTCTGATACAAAAGCATGCTGGACAAGGATGGCGTAGTTTTATATTAAAGTATGCTCGCGCAGCTACGACGTGCGACCATGAAAGTACGTGTACTAATAACTTGGCGTACTTTCATGAAGTAGGCTAGTAACTAGGTTGTCGAATCCTGATAAGCGTGGGAAGGTCTACTAAAAGATAAGGCACAAAAATTCCAGCATGGCACATTAGTCGAGAACACATAAATCGAGGAGTGCAGAATTCAAGCCTTGCCTATCGAGGGAAGCATACAAAGAAATTATACGCCAACAAAAGACTTGACATACTATTTTCGGTCATTCGACGAGCCTTGAGGGATCAGGGAAATTATACGCACAAGGGGATTTTATTAAGAGTACGCCCAACACTCTGGGGTTGGCGTACTTTTGCTTTTGTTAATGCTGCCATTTATGAAGGGGACTGGCATACTTTTCTCTGAATTTGAGGAAAAGCTTGAGAAGCATACGCACGTGAGTGCGGCCACTGTCTAAGCCCTTGGTGTATTTCTATGGGAGAGATGAATGCAGTACTAAAGTACGCAAGTAATAATAGGTCATCACATAGTGCGCCCAAGGGTATTTGACGTATAAATACGCCGTCAAGCCTCCTGCGCATTTTAGCATTGTCTCTTCTCTGGTCAGTACTCATGTGCTCTGACTTGCTTCTCGAAACCCAATTCTCAAAAGAACTTCAAATCAAAGGCAACCAAAACAAAAGTTATAGGGAAAGAAATTCTAACTACAACATGCAATTGATCACAGTTCTAAACAAGCCAAAAATATGTAAATAGCTAAGTTAACAGTTAAATACGAGTTTTAGGTTTATCATGAAGCTCCTAATCAGGGGTTCACTCAGTTGGCAAGATGTACTTGCCTACGGGTAAGTCTACAAGCAACTAATACCAAGGTTTCAACCCACTGTCAAGACCAAGCTCGGCTGCTGCTACTACTCTCGGCTGAAGGAAGAAGGAAAGGAAAAGAAAAGTGTAGGGAAGAGAAGGAATGGGTTTATATAGCCAAAGGGTTGACTTGTGGCCATTGTATCATGATCCATACCCCTCACACGGGTGCATCCTAGTCTCTTATAAGAAAATAAAATACCAAACGTTCCAAAACATGCATTCAAAAAAACTTTACATAAAGATCCCAAACAATATATGAAATGGCAATAAGCATAAAGCATTATACACGCGTATAATACGCGTACCTCAGGTAGGTATATGGAACAGTGAGATGAGTCTCACAAAAGATAAGGCATCTGGGATGAATTACCTGAAGACAATCAAATAGCGTCCGTCACATCACGAAGATATGACCAGAAGATGGATGTGTTGTTGGACACAGACATGGCACACTATTACAATCAATTTTGATCGATCAACTTCTTCGTGGTAGCACCAAACTCACCATGGTCATAGGAGAACATGCCAATAAAACAATGGTGAAGACTGATCACAAAAATGGTTGTTGGATCTTGCATAGTGAGAGTGCAAAGTCCCTGCTACAAGTGTTTTCGTGTCTTGAAAAACTGGACACAAGGCTTCTAGGTCGGTATGGAGAAGTCTGGGTTGGCTAGAATAGGGTTCTGGTGATAAAGGAGGGTGTTATGTTTAGGGCACTGGAAGATATCGGACACATCCCGTATACAGGTATTGGATGTTATGAGGTTGTGTCCAGGTTTTACTATACACAAAGGTCTAGAAAATGTTATTGGTTTAGGTTGGGTTGGGTTCGGCTTTGGGCTTGGTCTAACCCGACCTGATGACTAAGAATTAAAATTGGTTTTAAAAAAATAAATATATGTTTATATATACAAAAAATTATTTTAAACTAATTAATTAATTCCTAAACTAGTATTTAGGACTAAATAAATACTAAATTGTTTTTATAAAATCTATAAAAAAAAATTAGAAACTATTCTAAGCTATTACTAACATGTGGGTCAAGCTTAGGGTCAAACTAATATAGGATGTGGCTACAAAAATATTAGAAGTCTATAAAAAAAATTATTTTCTTTATATATAATTCCTACACAATTCCAATAATTCTCATAATTCCAAAATACCATAAAATTGCCTCTTATACAAATCTAGGGTCTTACTCTACCAGTTGTAAAAATATTAAGTGTCTCTAGGCCGTATAGGTTAACATCACATATCCTTAATTACGAAAACTTCGTCTAGTCGAGTTCAAAATAACCCGAATTCTCCTCACGTATATTTTAAGAGTATTAATATGTATTTTGCAGTAGCGAATGTTATATATATAACTACATACAAATATATCTACAAATAAAAATATAAACATCTCATTAAAAAAAATTATAATTTAAATATATTTAAATTACATCTATAACAAATTCTAATTTAATCTATTTTTCAACAATATTAGAGTTTTTTTTTACGTGCAATGCACGTTCATGTGTGTGTGTTCAAATATAACCGATTTCTAGTTGTATTGTTTATCATAATTGTGAAATCCGTCGAATTTTTGTCTTGTTCAGATATCCGGATGTATCGTTCTGATTTCTTCAACAATCATAAACCGACAACAACATATTCTACTGGTAATGCTTTCGTACCTCCAAAATGTTTCGTCAAAGTGTTCCTCCTTATTTGACAGCTGACATGACATATTAAATAGCATTATGTGGTATCTAACATGACATCTAACATGACAAATATAAAAAATTAATTTTTTAATTTTAATTTTAATATTAATATTAATATTTAAAAAAATTGCATCAACGGTCATATTAAATGTCACGTTTGTCACATAAGAAGAGAAGAGTGGTTCGAAGGAACACTTTGGAGAGAGAAATAAAAACCAAACACAGAAAACATTGTAACATTTGTCGCAATAACAATACTCATACAGCACCACACATATTTTACTTACCTTAAATAATTCAATTAAACTAGTCAACATGCGGCTTCTGGTCCCGGGATTGTAGAGGTGTAGGTATTTATATTTGTTGTCATATGGGAATTTCTTAAAAGACATGGGAGTAGTCGATCACTTTGTCCAAATTCCCAACAGCCATACGTGTTCAGATGGACATGGTCCGGACCGTGACAATTGTTTGGTTGGCCACCAGCTCTAATGTCTTCGTCTCATAAATCTCACCAACCAATTTGTGTTCCGTTCCGTTTAAAATAATTGGCACTCACGTTGGAGTTTGGAGTGACCGAAACCTATGTGGGCCTTCCTTGTACCCATTTAATGCATAGGGATTTCTTCGAAGACCAGAAGCCGGAACTTTCTGAGTAATTAGGCTATTCTACGATATGGTGAGCATTTAATTTATTCGGATTCAACCTAACCTAATTGATATAGTTAAAATAAAATAAACCAAAATACTAAAAAAATTAAAATTGAATCGGAACTGAAATAAGTCAAAATCGAAACCGAATCGAACCAAACCGAACCGAATAATCTATTATGTTTATTCGGTTTGTTCGGTTGGACTATTGCAATTGTTTAATAGATCGAGCTCAAAGTTGTAATCGTGGTTAAATTATAATTTTATACACACATTTGTTGTATTTCAAAGTTGTGTCCAAGTTGGACTTCAAAACATATAAATAGGATTGTTATTTTTTAAAATGTATACATTTTTAATCACAAAATATACATAGAATTAGGATATTTAGATAATTGCATAAGTCTTATTCGGTTTTGGACCTAAACCGAAATCCAAAATCGAAACCGAAACCGAAATCGAAACCGAATAAGAAATTTTAGTATTTTTAAAACCGAACCGATTTTTTTTTCAAACTAAACCGAATCTCTTATTCGGTTTGGTTCGATTTTCGGTTCAAAACCGAATAATGCTCAGCCCTATTCTCCAATGGAAATTTCTAAAATTGAGTTTCTATCCACTTGGCGTTGTACTTTAAAAAAAAAAATTATATCCTAGTTGATAGAATTTTTACATAGAAATTGCACCCAAAAAAATTTACTCTCCATAGTTCTCCATTTCTATCATACGTGGCAGAAAATAAAATGATCAATTTAATAAATTAGTTTGAAAGTAGAGTCCAATATTAAATTCTATGAGAGATGGAGAATTTCTGTGAGAGTTACTACGTATAGAAATCCTCGTAGAAAATTTGCATCCTACATCAGTGACATGTTGTATAAAAATTAGAATAGAAATCAATGTTGGGAGAAGTTTTCTCTAAAAAGGTTTTCTACCTTAGAAATATGGGAGGTAGAAATCCTCATTGGAGATGACCATAGGACGAGCGTGCTCGCTAGTAGAGGCAGAATTTCGGGGGATGGCCAAGGGGTTGTGTGAGCTCCTTTGGCTGAAAAGACTACTAGCCGAGATTGGTTTTGCTCCCAAGTCTTAAATGAACCTCTTTTGTGACAATAAAGCTGCTATAGACATTTCACACAATCCGGTTCAGCGTGATCGAACCAAGCACGTAGAGTTTGATCGACACTTCATCAAACATAATCTAGAGAATAATACAACCTAGTTCCCATTTGTCAAATCTGAGGATGAGGACCAGCTTGCAGATATACTTACCAAAGCTGTGGCAAGCAAAGATTTCCACAACTCACTGATCAAGTTGGGCATGAAGGATCCATTGCATCAACTTGAGAGGGGGGGAGGGGGGGTGTGAGGTGTATATCAAAGAAAAATTGGAGTAATTATAGGAAGTGAAGATGGAAAGAAATTATTTCCTTCACACGTTAGCTTAATCATAGGAGCAAAATCTGTATAGCTTAGAATAAAAAGTAAATTCTGATATCTACTCATAAAAAGGATGGTAACCGTGAGTAGAAGAAAAATAATATACATTGAGAACTTTTTGACAGTACGGATGGTACCATTTCGATGTGTTTTAATTTTCCACTTCATTATTTTTATTAAATTATTTTTAGTTTTTATTTTTAAACAATTATTTATATTTTATAAACTTTAAGGTTGTCCAAAACAAAAAAATATAAATGTCAAAAGGATTTATCTGATACAAATAACGGCTATTATTTCGTTACATTATATGGTAAACAAAATATTTTAATGTAATTGATATTATATTCTATAATTAGAGTATATATTTCAACTAAATATGATAATGTAATTAATTATAATTCTATTATATGGTAAACTCAATTCCATTACGAATACAGTTACTTTAAAATGAACGAAACACAACCATAATCCTCCAGGATTTGTAACTGTAATCTTGGTGGTAAGTAGCTGCAATTTGGCAGATGGTAAGACTCAATCCAATAGCATGAACCTGAAGTCTAAGTTTAGTTTGTGAGTTTTGTTGCTTAAAGTGGCAATCGAAATATACTTTGATTGCATGTAGGAAAGTTATGTCAAAAGTTATCACAAAGTTGAAGTGGTGTTAAACCATAATTGTTGTGATTTTATCATATAGCTTAATAAAATAATACGAGTAAATTCTGATCAGATAACAAAACTAATTAAACTAACTGGACCGGTCCAAAGGCCCGGTTTGGGTCTAGTTCTTGCAAGACTACGGTCAGGATGGACCAACTTTGGGCCCAATTTAGGTCGGAGTCTCGATAAATGTTATTAACGCACACATCCATCAATCTTTTCAACTGTACTCTAATTTCACGATATACTTTCTATATTCTTTAAGAGAAAAGATACTTTTAAGTTTTCATCTGGTCACAAATCAGAATTTACATCACTAGCTCTACCTATTTTCATTCTTTGTGAATTGTATTAGTCCTATATATATGATCCGCGTCCGTCTTTCTTTCTTTTTTTCAATGGAATCCATTTCATTGATCAGTGGATCTCATTTCCTGTTTTTGGAAGCCATGCTGCAAAACTGTTACTGGCCGTGTAAGGGAGGACGGAACCAAAAATTCGTGATGGAATGGACTGTAAGAAGGCTACGACGGAGTGACTGATATGGAAAAAAAAAATATTTGAAAAAAGAAAGAAGAAATTTTTTTACCCTAGCCCCTACATGGTCCGGCCTACGATTTATGTGTTATTTATCTATTTTTAATTTTTTAATACTAATGTTTGGTGACTGGAGATAACTTTCTTCAATTATTTATGGGATTGGAGGGAGTAGGTCTTACTTCTTATTCGTTAGCCCATTTCTAGTCTTTCGAAAAGGGGTAGGTAGTTTGCATGCAGGCAAAACTGATTAGTGAAAGGCGATGCCATTGTGATTGGGTCAGAGGAAGTTCATGGAAGCAAGTTATTCTTCTCATTCGGTTTCTCGACCACGTGCGTCCAATACGACATGTGAGCGACACGACGCCACATGAAGTGCTTTTGAGACAGAAACTGCATTAGCGTCGTCTGGTATCAAAGCTACTAGTTTTGGTTCTGGCAACTATGTCTACGGAGCAGATGAACACTCGTATGATCACCCTCATAGGGAGGAATTTGGCGATTTGGAAGCCAAAGATGGAGGATCTACTCTGGTGCAAGGACTTGCATGGTCCGTTGGAGGGCTACAACGCAAAGTTATCGGACAAAGCTGCTGAGAATGGAAACGACTGGATCGGAAGGCTGTTGGATTCATCCGCCAATGACTGGACGGCTCGGTGTTTCACCACGTGTCCATGTAGAGTTCGGCAAAAGCATTGTGGGAGAAGCTGCATTCGCTGTACGAAAGAAAGACGACTGACAATAAAATGTTTCTGATTCGCCAACTCGTCAACTCGAAGTACACGGAGAGTGCCCAGTGGCACAACATCTGAACGAGGTTCAGGATATTATCAATCAGTTGTCTGCGATGAAGATAGTGATTGATGATGAGCTTCAGGCCCTTTTGCTTTTGAGTTCTCTGCCAGAAAGCTGGGAGACGTTGGTGGTGTCGGTGAGCAACTCCACGCTTAGTGGAGTTGTCACGATGGAGGCAGTCAAAAGCAGCTTATTGAACGAGGAGATCGGGTGTAAACAAGTGGTATCAGAGCCAGGTTACAGGCTACTTTGAGCGGCTCTAATTGGTTCGAGACATATGGTACTGAACGTTCATGGATTATACGGACTTTTCTCAAGGTGGAGTAGTAGCATCAACTACACGAATTGGCTTTAAAGGTGGATCTGACGAGTCCAAGGTGGAGCAAGACGTTGTGGTTGGCACACAATGATGGTGTGGATGAACGTGTCAAGTTTGGTTCTATGGTCGAACAGATCGAGATGGCAATATGTTGGATCTCCTAGGTGTTCGGTTAGCAGGAATGAACAAAGATAGCCGGAGTGTGCTAAGGTTATTTGGCTAGCGAAAACGAGCTAAGATGGAGATTGTTGGATTGTATCTCGTTTTCGGTTGAGCGCTCAAAAGGTGGGAGACAAGGAGTTGGTAATTTAGTCCCACATCGGGTAGGACGTAGGATCATGAGGTGTAGATAATTTGGATTGGTTCAGGCCTTACATGGGAATTCCCTTTTAAGGCATATGTGTCACGCCCCAGTCCCAAAATGCCGAGGGACTGAGCACGTGAGCAATGGCCAGCAGCACGCACCGATGGACAACCCAATTTAATGGATCCATCAGGGCATGCTTAAGTTGTAGTCTAGCAGGACTAAGTACAAGTCTCAGGTATTACTAATCTCATCCACAGAATAACACAGATTAATTGCCAGAAATAATGCGATGGAAATAAATATGCAATATCAAATAAGGTTATCTCGGGAAACAAATCCGAGAAATATTCTGTTACATTTAAGGAAAATACAGGAAATGAAATGCTGGAAATGGAAATACTGTGTAGTAGAAGCCGGTGCTCAGGAGAAATCTTCGGCCACTACTTCGTCCTCTGTTCCTTGTTCTGCTCCAAGGAGTGCTCCGGTACCGTACACCTCGGGGTAGTTCTCTTCAGCTGTACCTGGGGACATAATCCAGATCCAGGTCCTCAGGGGACAGCAAGGTACAGAAAAT
This sequence comes from Iris macrosiphon, assembly GCA_036927795.1. Classification (NCBI taxonomy): domain Eukaryota; kingdom Viridiplantae; phylum Streptophyta; class Magnoliopsida; order Asparagales; family Iridaceae; genus Iris; species Iris macrosiphon. The sequence continues at coordinate 28,503,332 of JAYESA010000013.1, forward strand.
ACAAGCCAAAATAAATACGGTGCAGCAAATGAAATAATCATCAGGGTAAACTAAGTAACCAACTATGTGATATGCAATATGAGAGCAGCACTAGAACTCAGGCTGAAGCCACTACAAGCTCTGTGTCGGGGAGCCGGTAGCGGCAATAACTATGAATTACACTATGATATATACTATGTTTATATATAATATCAGCCTGTCGTCTGTGTGTCTCTCCCCACCCAATGTAATCCCACGTCTCATGTCCACGATGCCTCATGTCCATGTCACGCACGATTATAACTAATGCAGCAAGTCTGATAGCTATGATTCAAATGTCTAAGAATGTAAAGTCTACGTCATAAAACATGCATCCTATACAGAATCACCTTGAATGTCTCAGGAAGACTCTGTCTCATGAAATAGTGACAAGTGTCCTGAGTTCTGGTGTACTTGATAAGACAAGTATGAGCATTATCGGGTCTCGATATCCATGCCTATGTGACGTTACACAACTCCGCGTACGGAGTTAGCATCCGACTATAATCGGACACTAAGCACGTCACCCGTTTCCTAGGTTAAGCAGTTAAAACAAGTTTATATTTAATTCCACAAGAAATCCATTAAGATACTATGTCAAGAATTACTGAGATTTGGCAAGCTTTACTTGCCCACTATTTCATAATTAAGTCCAGAAAATAACTAGCAAGCTGCAGGGTTTGGCAAGGTACACTTGCCTGTGGTTCCTGTTCCAATTGCGGCTCTGACCTCAGCTGAAATTGCAGGCGGTACTCCGATTGCTGAAACAAACATCACCATCAGATCCAGAAAATATCAATCAGCTAGAAACGCCTGTCCTTGGGTCCAATTTGGAGACAAGGACAGAAACGGCAGTTTCGGGCCAAAACGGGGTCCACCGGTGGGCCCGCTTTGCACCGAAAAATGCGTCAGGGTCAAAGGTCTCCAAATTCACCAAACTTAGTGTCAACAGGTCAGAAATGCTGATACGAACCCAACGGAACTTTCAGAATTGAATTCCGATGAGCCGATCACAAAATCGCCCGTCGAGCGGGGCCTGTGGGGCCCACGACACGCGATTTTGTCAACGTTCTCAGAATCGAACCAAACTTGACCCACAGGACCAGCGTATCGCTACGAGTCCGATGGCGCAAGTTTTGTCTCGATCCGACGTGTGTACACAAAGTTAGGTCGAATTACAGAAAAGTCGGATACGGGGCGATGTCCGCGGATACGCGTTGATTTCGGTGTGCACGCACACCCGAATCAGCTTCTGCGAAATCCCACACGTCCGTATCGACGAGGCGCTCGTGTCTGTGAAGACCGCGCGCGACCAAGTCGTCCCGTTTGGCGGGGCGTACTCAGTTCCGGGGTGAAACAGGGTCTGGTTTTTCCTGTTTTTGGATCGCGGTGTGTGATCACCACAGGACGCGATGCCCCGAACGGTTGGTCCGGACACCGAGAGGGTCATACAGGCTTCGCAACGTAATTTGCGGAATCAAAAACGGAGCTACGAGTAAAAAGTTACACGCACCTGAAGGGGACCCGAAAACCGGGGTCGAACCGTGTCCGACACGTGTCCGGACACAGGGAAAAACTAGGGTTAGGGTTTTCAGCCGGCGGAGCTGGGCGGCTCTGCGGCGGCCTGGCTGAGGCGGAGGGGGCCGGAGGCAGCGGGGGATCCGGGGGTCGGGCTCGTCGGCGGAGGCAGCGGTGTACGGCAGGCGGCCGGCGGCGGGGAGGAGCAGCTGCTACTGCTTGCTGTGGCTGCGGTGGCCGCCGGAGGGGAGGAAGGAGGAGGACGGGGAGAGGCGGGAGGTGTCACGCCCCAGCCCCTCCCGGGCCGCCGCTCTGCCCTGCCCCGCCCCGTACGGCCGGGATTTAACGAACCGGGCACGAATCACCGTGCCTCGGCGCGCCGGACGCGAATCACCGCGCCCGTCCCGCGGGCGCGAGGGAGGAAAGGAGCCAAGCGAATGGCCCGAGTCGAGCTTTCGGGGGACGTGATGCCGCACGGGCCTGGGGTTGCGCCCGTGCAAGGCCAATCGTTTAAGTTGATAGTTGGCTATCATCGCATCAATCGAGTAAGCAGCGGAAAGGGACTTGTTGCAATGCAATGCATTAGCCAACTGAGTGTTCGGGACAATCGAGGCAACTTGGGTTTCCTTTAGCAAAGGCACACGTTCGTTCCATACATTATGCCCCCTTATACGATAGCATTCTCGGGGCAACAATCGAAACCAGGATTTCGGGTCTTCGGGACTGTGGCACGCCTATCGCTCCCTCGGACGATCCAGTACCTGCAAGCAAGTAAACTGTTGGTGGGTCAGCACTTTATACAAGTACTGGTGAGATAAATCAACTGAACAGAAACAAGCATTCACTCAAATAGGCACTAAGTAATCATGTTATAAAACATTACATTACTAGTGATCTTTCTAGTTTTACCTAGGTTCGTTTCATGCAGTTCTAGCAGAGTCGATTTACTTGTTTAGAAACATGTTTGGAAACAGAGTTTCATATTGAATATGCAAGCAAGCAAACCGTTCATGTTCAGGGTGTGCGCAGCGTGTCTCGTGCGACTCGAGGGTCTGATGCTAGGCTAGACACACGATGCACATTCTTAGGGGCAGTCACTATCCAAGCCAACACAATGACTTAGCTATATGCAGGGCGGTCCCCGAGTATCTCAGGATCGACAGCAGTTAGTCCAGCATACCAATGACTCTTTTATCTGATGCTAATGGCAGCTGTGACTCATGGTTACTTTCCACTATCTCTGTAGCAGCCGGGACACATGCAGTTCAGCTCTGCACCAAAAGCCATTGTCCGACCGCGTGCGAATGCATGGAACACTATCAATAACTCTTAGTATGCAGACGAGACGAACCATCTATAAACACTCTTTGTTGCGGGGCAATTCGACTTATCACTTGAACACATTCAGGCACAGTATGGTTCTCTCGAAGCATAGACGATAGTGAACATGTTCATGCACTCTAAGCCAGCGATCAGGATTCTCGTTAAGCAGACTTTGTTTCAAAGACAGCTAGGTGAGTTCGTTCATTAACATGCAAGGCAGGTTCTATCATTCTCTTAAGAAAACATTGCAAGCAAAAACTCAGGTTATTATTAAGGCGTGCAAGAATCAGAGAACGAAGTTCTGCCCACTCACCTTGATATATAACGCCGGCGCGGAGCGGGGCGTTACATACTTACCAACCAACAAAAAGTTTCGTCCCGTTCAATTCTTAAGTTTCGGGACGAAACTTCCTATTAGATGGTTATGATGTAACGCCCCGTTCGTCCCGTTCCCCCTATACGGGGAGTGCGGCTAAGATATGCTTGGTACCGTTCGATCGGGACAGATTGAATCAAGATCCTTTCCTCGTTATGGATTGGCTTCTTCGGAATCAGGTCCCATAATCAATGGATCGTGCCTCAAGGAAGGACTCGGCGGCAGAGTAGAGAGAGGCCTTTCCGTTGTGTTGGTTTTCCTTTCCCGTTTTCGATTGCCGTTTGGTTGCGTTCTTGTTGGTTTTAGGGCTTGCGTTTTCTTGAACGGTTTCAATGGATTTCATTGCTTTCGTTCTTAGGATTTCGCATTTCGTATCGAGCCTTGGAGACCGAAGCAAGAGGTATTGATCATCCGTTGGTACGTGCAGGTGATCGTGTAGACGACGCGCGAGCGGAGTCTTAGGGATCTCTACTTCTTCTTCCTATACAACCAACGTGTGAGTGGCTCTATTTCGATAAGCACCTTTCCAAGGGCTCCGTTCATAATAAAATTGACTCAGTTGTGCATTCAATCAAACGATACCAATTAAGTAACAAGTTGGATAACAAGATAAGATAAGAAGTAGGCTTGGAACACCCATTGCTTGTCATACAAAACCTTGCATAAATTCATTGATGCATGCATGTTCGTTGGGTGTTTAATGGGTTGGTATTTATTGATAGTTCAAAGTGTTCTTCTATAAACTGCTGCATGTTATTTCATATAACTGTTGGTTGATTGTGATAGTACAGTAAAGCAGTTTCGTACATGATGTTCTTTAAATCGCTAGTAGTAAATCTATGAAGTAGAGTTCATAGAAATGGTCATGGGAATTCTTGTGCACAAGGGATCCAGGTTCCTGCGAACGGTTACCGGGGCACCGGGCCGTTTCGACCCGGGCGGAATCTACTTTCTTAGTCGTGGGAGCGGGAAATTGTAGCGGGGCTAGCTACCCGCGCTGCAAGCGTCGCCGCCAGCCCAGACTAAACCCATGATGGCTCCTAAACAACAAAGAAAGATGTTGTGTATATTTAAACTGTGCAGACTAACTATGTCTTCGTGACAGGGAAGGCTATGGTAAGTTGTACAGGTGGTTCAGACGGTACAGGTAAAGTCACCGAACGGTGGCATGTGGAGTTATGTTATTTTGTTCTTGCATACCTGCTAAATGAAATCTGATCTAGGCAAGAATAGAAAGTCACATAAACACATAAATGTTGCATGTTCATTTAAAACTCATCTCTTGAGCTTGGTAAAGTTGAGCAGCTAGCCTTCACCAGTACTTTTCGAAGTACTGACCCTCGTTGTAGCAGGTTCCCCGGCGCAAGGCAACGCGGCGAGGAGCTGAAATTCTCTTCGGACTTTTGGGATCCTTGGCGGTTCGTGGCCAAGACTTTTGGAGGCTCAAGCTAGAAGCCTTCCCCTCTCTCTCCGTTGCGGAAATAACGCTAAGGCGATGGTGCTTACCCGCACCCAAGGTGTTTTGTGTTTGAAGCTATGTAAAGGGACATAATGTATGGATCGGCTATCTCATTTTGCATCCAAGTTTGTAAGTCCGTGGGGCATTTTATACTTTTGAGTCAAGCAATGTAACAAGATGTTCATTATAAATAAAAGAGAAACTTTTCTATGCCTCAACCTTGTGTTATCTTATTTGTCTACTCTGTTGCATTGATCTAAAGAATATCCTTATGCCTAAGGCCTTGTGCACGCGCGCCCTACGCGTGCACGGCATCGCGCCCCTGGGACGATTATCGATTAGGCGAAATCGGGGCGTGACATATTGGTATCAGAGCATGCTTCAGATCCTTTGATCTCACAAAGAAAGTTTCTAAAAGAGGACCTTGTTCCTCCCGAGTAGACCCTTGAATTCGCTTGGCCAAAATGAGATGCGTTCCATACAATAAGTCTAAATATTTTTGAAAAGTGCGTGGAAATTATACGATTGCTTGGACGGGATTATGATGTGAGGGCTTTTGTCCCAACTCATAGAGGATGTTGTGAGAGGAGACTCGTGTTATAATCGGCAAGTTTTATGTCTATAAGAAAACACCAAACGAGTAGAGTGCGAGATAAGAATATCGTTCAGACAGTGGTCCATGCACATGGCCTTTTGGCCAATTTGTGTTAAGTATCGTGCACCAAGACCCTTGGTGCTAGTGAGTTGCAGCGAGAATTGGGTATTATTGGGATGAGAATAAAGTTGACTTGGAAGGAAATCGATAGAGACGTTATCGGATTGCCGCTAAGACGAGTAATGGGAATCGTGTAGGGAATTTTCGAAAATAGTTGGACGGTTATTCATAACGATAAGTTATGATTTGAAGCATAGTCTGTATAGAGGACTATGAATACAGGTGTGTACGAGTCTAAGATCGCTAAGGCGATAAATAGGGACTGTGTTGGAGTTCTAAAGAACGAATTGGGCATACGACTGTAGGATGCGAACGCGAATCAGGAGTTATTAGGATGACTCAATTCCTGAGTAGCGTATGTGATAAGTCCCCTGTTCGATTATGCAATTTGTGGATATAATGAGTTGTAAAGATTCAAGGAGTATAACTCAAACCCTGAGTGGTGTATTTGTTGGCTTAGAAATGCTTGAACGAAGTCGTGGATTCGGAGAGTTAAGCGAGTCTAGCGACAAGCGACGAGATTGGGTAAAGCCTTAGTATAAATAAACAGTGCCTAGCACGTAAACGAACTCGGAAAAAGCATGCAGTGTTTGGTCCGAACGAGTTACAATGAGTTGAATAAGGGATAAGGCTTACAACGAATAGAAATTCAGGGCAATTGGAAATCGATAGCATGGTCAGGAAAAACATAGAGGATTGTACGAGCGATTTGAGTTGAAACAAGTGAATTAGAAGCTTGAGTTGAGATTGAATAATCTGAGATGCGATCGGAGTGGTGCGATTAAAAACAATGGCACGAACGAATGATAACGTGCATGAAAAATTTGGATTTGAGTAGGATATCGCTCGATAGAGTTCAGATTGAGTACGAATGCGATGATTTCACTTTTGGGAAATTTTAAACTATAAAAATGGTTGGAAGATAACTCGGATTGATGCAAGTTAAAAAAATTAGGATTTTGATAGAATCGAGATAAGCGGTAGCAGACTTGGTTTGGAGTTGGAAGAACGATCTTGAAATCAAGTTCGGAAAGATAACATCCAAAATCTGTCCCAGTGAGAACGATTATCCTGCGGGAGCGTCGACGTGGTGATTTCACGTACGGTAGGGATAAGCAAACTCAAGAGAACAGGTTCGGTGATTATTCCAAAAACGAACTCGATGAATGGAACGTATCAATGGGATAGACTTGGGTTTGGGAATTGATCTTAGTGTTTGAGGAATGCTAAGAGTAGACTAAGAAAATGAGTCTAAGGATTTTTCTTGAGGAGTTAGTCTAGAAATGTAAAGTAAGAGATGTTGGACATTTTCATGAACGGATACTTAGATTGAGCTGGACGACTTAGAGTTCATGATATACATCGATGGGTTATAATAGAATTGTGGCTTAGTGATACAAGCGTAGAAAATAATGGATTGGTGAATCCTATTAAACGAGATGAAAGAGATAGTATGTGCGAATCGATAGGTTAACCCTGAAACGTGGGCGTATCATGGGTTCGGTTGAACGAGCGTGTGGTGTGATAGGGTGATCTGTGCTCGATGTTTAGAAATCTGAGTGAAACGAGCTTGGGTAGAATACCCGTGTAAAGGAACAATGGTTTGACCTTAGGGTGACTGGGGCGAGCGTTGTGCAACACAGTTGCGCGATGAGTCGCAAACTTGAGTTGTACCTATGACTGTGTGTGCTGGCCTAGGGACTAGGCAAACGACCCTATGCCTTGAGTTAAACTGGAGTGGCTGACTTCAGAGTATCGTTCGGGAAGAATGATAGAACTGGGGCAACAAGACTTAGAGTTAGAATTTGGAATTGGGAATATACACTAGCAACGTTCGCGTTGAAACAAACGTAATGCAAGATAGGACTCGGGTGATAATTGATTTGGTTGGATAGGTTACGCGACGGTAAAGGATAAGACAATAGCTGGATCGAACAAGAGTTCGGTCATTCATATAGCAGGACGATCCGCGTTTCGAAAGATTTTCACGAGTAGCTTGTCAGACTTAGCTGTCACTAAGCTTGGTTGAAATACACATATTTGGGGGACGCCTTGAATATGGGTACGATCCAGACTTAGCGATATGCATAACTCGGATGCAGCTGCAAAGGAAAATATTCGGATTCGCATGGATGAGTATGGCAACTGAAATGATTTAGCCTCAACCTAAATTTTCATAGAGGAAAGATTGTATCATTCCTCGTGCTACCGGGATAGTTCTGCGCTAAAGCGCAGTGCGAGACTGAGTTTGGGGATGCAATAGTTGAACGAATAGATCATTCGGATAAAATGATTAAGCACTCTGGCGAACGGAACGAGTAAAAATGAATAGAAAGTTAAGTTCGATTGAGCCAAAGGTGCGAAGGACTTGAGCGTACCCCAGGTAGGCAATTTAGCTCTGCGCTAAGGCGCAATATAGACTGAGTCAGAAAAAGTTGGTGATTGGGTGCGAATTTATTTAGTGAGATTGGACGGTGACTCAGAGAGATTTGATGCAAAAACGAGATTGGAAAATTGTCGAGATTCGAGCTTTTGGGTTAGGCGTAACGACGGGTTTCGATAGGCAACGTCAAGTAATAGGCTCAATTGTGTTGGGTTTCTATGGTGATAACATAACTAGTTGGGCAAGTTCACCCAATTATGAGTCGTAAGTGCCCGTTGAGTTATAGAATACCATGTGCTTGGGTAATATAGCCCTGCGCTAGGTGCAGTAGATTTTGAGACGGACGTGCAACGATCGAGTTGAGTATAACTCGATAGCATTGAACGATAAAGTCGTTCGATGAGAATTGGCCAACATTGGCGTAACGCATGGTGAGAAAATAGAGGATTGTAGTATTGAGACAGTCCTTGAAGGATAAGACGAGATGTATAGGGAAGTTTAGAAGTTATGCGATAGCACGAGTTGCGCTCAGGAAGTCTCGAGGACGGAACTTGTTCTGAATGGTATATGGTGTAACAACCCGCTCCGCTCAACCCGGAGGGCCGATTCAAACGGCACAAGTATAGCTATTCAACCGCCTTGCTCAGCGAGATGGCTCGTTCGATGCAAAGGCTTTCATGCTGGGATCTTTAATAGAGTCAGACTTAGGCTATCAGAAGCGCGTCCGGAGTCTAGCTCGACCGATGCGATACATCGCTAAGGTGGGTGACCCCGGTGAACCTGTCTCCACTTAGCTGCACACTAAGAGAATGAATGTTACGTGCTAGTTTACAGGCGATAACCTTTGCATGCTAATAAAAGAGATGAACGCACATAGCGAAGGGGATAACCCCGCTTTATTATCGTATAGAACATGAAAATCTTACTTGCTAGTTGCGTAATCGACTTGGGTCAATTGAATCTGCAAGCGGACTTGTCGTACGCGGCGGAGCCTGTCTAAATTTTGAATCGTAAAAAGAAGCAGTTACGGAACCGAACGTCTCGCTAGTGCGCGTACTGTGGCGAAACCACTCGGTCGAGGAGTAGACCTGGGAACTTGAATCTGATATGAAGGAAAAAATTTCCCTTATTATTCCTTAGTGGTAGGTTCTATTCTTAAGTTTTGGGACGAAACTTCCTATTAGATGGTTATGATGTAACGCCCCGTTCGTCCCGTTCCCCCTATACGGGGAGCGCGGCTAAGATATGCTTGGTACCGTTCGATCGGGACAGATTGAATCAAGATCCTTTCCTCGTTATGGATTGGCTTCTTCGGAATCAGGTCCCATAATCAATGGATCGTGCCTCAAGGAAGGACTCGGCGGCAGAGTAGAGAGAGGCCTTTCCGTTGTGTTGGTTTTCCTTGCCCGTTTTCGATTGCCGTTTGGTTGCGTTCTTGTTGGTTTTAGGGCTTGCGTTTTCTTGAACGGTTTTAATGGATTTCATTGCTTTCGTTCTTAGGATTTCGCATTTCGTATCGAGCCTTGGAGACCGAAGCAGGAGGTATTGATCATCCGTTGGTACGTGCAGGTGATCGTGTAGACGACGTGCGAGCGGAGTCTTAGGGATCTCTACTTCTTCTTCCTATACAACCAACGTGTGAGTGGCTCTATTTCGATAAGCACCTTTCCAAGGGCTCCGTTCATAATAAAATTGACTCAGTTGTGCATTCAATCAAACGATACCAATTAAGTAACAAGTTGGATAACAAGATAAGATAAGAAGTAGGCTTGGAACACCCATTGCTTGTCATACAAAACCTTGCATAAATTCATTGATGCATGCATGTTCGTTGGGTGTTTAATGGGTTGGTATTTATTGATAGTTCAAAGTGTTCTTCTATAAACTGCTGCATGTTATTTCATATAACTGTTGGTTGATTGTGATAGTACAGTAAAGCAGTTTCGTACATGATGTTCTTTAAATCGCTAGTAAGTAAATCTATGAAGTAGAGTTCATAGAAATGGTCATGGGAATTCTTGTGCACAAGGGATCCAGGTTCCTGCGAACGGTTACCGGGGCACCGGGCCGTTTCGACCCGGGCGGAATCTACTTTCTTAGTCGTGGGAGCGGGGAATTATAGCGGGGCTAGCTACCCGCGCTGCAAGCGTCGCCGCCAGCCCAGACTAAACCCATGATGGCTCCTAAACAACAAAGAAAGATGTTGTGTATATTTAAACTGTGCAGACTAACTATGTCTTCGTGACAGGGAAGGCTATGGTAAGTTGTACAGGTGGTTCAGACGGTACAGGTAAAGTCACCGAACGGTGGCATGTGGAGTTATGTTATTTTGTTCTTGCATACCTGCTAAATGAAATCTGATCTAGGCAAGAATAGAAAGTCACATAAACACATAAATGTTGCATGTTTATTTAAAACTCATCTCTTGAGCTTGGTAAAGTTGAGCAGCTAGCCTTCACCAGTACTTTCCGAAGTACTGACCCTCGTTGTAGCAGGTTCCCCGGCGCAAGGCAACGCGGCGAGGAGCTGAAATTCTCTTCGGACTTTTGGGATCCTTGGCGGTTCGTGGCCAAGACTTTTGGAGGCTCAAGCTAGAAGCCTTCCCCTCTCTCTCCGTTGCGGAAATAACGCTAAGGCGATGGTGCTTACCCGCACCCAAGGTGTTTTGTGTTTGAAGCTATGTAAAGGGACATAATGTATGGATCGGCTATCTCATTTTGCGTCCAAGTTTGTAAGCCCGTGGGGCATTTTATACTTTTGAGTCAAGCAATGTAACAAGATGTTCATTATAAATAAAAGAGAAACTTTTCTATGCCTCAACCTTGTGTTATCTTATTTGTCTACTCTGTTGCATTGATCTAAAGAATATCCTTATGCCTAAGGCCTTGTGCACGCGCGCCCTACGCGTGCACGGCATCGCGCCCCTGGGACGATTATTGATTAGGCGAAATCGGGGCATGACAGGAGGCGGAGCCGGTGGTGGTGGCGCTGGGAGGCGGCAAGGCGGGGCTGGCAGTGGGTGAGGGAGGCGGTGGCCGGAGAAGAAGAATGGGGGGGTTTTATAGGGGCCGGTCGGGGGTGAGGGGCTGGCAGCGCGGTGGAGGTCGTGGCGGGGAAGGCGGAGGAGGGGAGATCGTGGGGGTGAGGGCCGGGCGGAGCGGCGGGCAGCGCGGCCGGCGGAAGCGGCGCGGGGCGTGGGTTCGTGGGGCGAGCGGGGGAGCGGGTACGGGCGGCGGGTCGGGTTTGGTTGCGCGGATCCGACCCGACCCGCTAGGGAGCTGGGCCGGATTCGGGGAAATGGGCCGGGCCGGCCCAACGGGCCGTGGGCTGGGGGGGTTATAATAAATAATATTAATATTAATAATAATTAAAAACAGTAAATTAATTAATAAATAATTAATTAATTAAATAAATAGTTTTTAGGCATTTAAAAATAGGTCTGGGGTCCGATAAATTCCAGAAAAATTGCCCTAAGTCCAGTTTTTCATTTTACATCCAAAAATATTATTTTTATAATATTTTATTATTGTTTATTATCATTTAAAAATCATTGAATAATTAAAACCCTATTTTTAATTTACAGAAAAATCCCAGAAAATTCCAGAAAATTGTGAAAAATCCAGTTTTTAAAATTTTGAAAATTCAGGGGATTTACAATCTACCCCCTTTAAGAGGATTGCGTCCTCGCAATCAAAGAATAAACGGTCAGCAGAGATGACACGGTCGCAGGTATCGTTTGAAAGCACGTCACAAGGGACTTCAGGGAAATACCATTTCCCTAAAAATTGAAAGTTTATACTTTCCAGGAAAATCTAGTTAAAACTATAAATTTTATGAATACCAGGTTGTTATTAACAAGTTGCAAATTACTAGGTTGGGGCTGAGGTCACGAACCAAATAGGCACGAGGTACAACAATACCAGAAACGGATAACTATAAATCACTTACTCGCATCGGCTTCCTGCACAGCTATCGCGTAGGCTTGTCCTCGTCCTTGTGGTAGATTCCTCTGCTGCTGCTGAGCTTGCTGGAAGAGTGTCGCCTGAGGTGCCAGAGGTGGCCTCGGTGCTGGTGAAGCTGGTTGGTTTGCCCTTGGTGCTCCATCTCGATGCTGGGGACAGTCCTTGGCTATGTGCTGATTGGCCCCGTAAATCAGGCACAATCCCAACTTACGTCTGCAGTCCTTCTCGACATGACCTAGCTTGCCGCAGTAGTGACAGGTAGGAAGGGTTTGCGAAGCTGTCCTGGGTGGCTGGTGCGTGTGAGATCTCTTTGCAGATTCTCCCGGTGATGATCTGTCTGGTGCTGTGGTGATTGGCCGCTTGAGGCGAGACTCCCTCCTGGTGACGCGTTCCAGGCTTCGGGCTGCAGCGAGAATATCTGAGTAGGATGTAGGTACGACGGATCCGATGAGTCTCTGTAGCTCGAAGTTCAGTCCGTCGAAGAACTTCTCGGCCTTCTCTTCCTCTGTCGGGATCAGGGTTGGGGCAAAGCGGCTCAGACGGATGAATTCTGCGTTGTACTCTTCCACCGTCATAGAGTCCTGAGTGAGGCGATTGAATCTGTCCCGAAGTTCTGATCGTGCAATAGCCGAAATGTACATCTCTTGGAAGAGCCTGGAAAACTCTCCCCAAGTGACTCGGTCTGGTCCGAGTCGCGTCTCCTCAGACAACCACCAGTGGTGCGCGTTGTCTGTTAATTGCATTCGGACGGCAGTCATCCAGCGTTCCCGTGGAAGCTCGGCTGCTTCAAGTTGATGCCTTATGTTGGTGAGCCATTCATGAACTTCTGTGGGCTCCTCTTTTCCAGAAAAGGTGCGGGGCTTCAGTTGGCGGAAGTCGGTGATAGAGCCTGTAGATGGCCGTCGAGCTGGTAGGTTGGCCTGCTCCAGTACAGTTACGATGCTGTCCCTCCAGAAGTTACTTCGCGACGCTGAGCCTCATGTTGGACTTGTTGCTGAGCTTGCATCATCGCGTAGATCATTTGGAATATCTGCTGCCCGTCAATTGGCTGTCCTTGTGGGAGTACGGGCGTTGGTGGAACGAACTGCGGCGGAGGTGGAATATCATCGTGTCAGAATCGGGAGGTAGGTTGACCTGCCTGCTGGCTTTGTTGAGTTGAGGGAACTCCTCCGACTGGTGTCACTTCGTCGTCATAGGTGACACCTGTAGCTTGTGGTGTTCCGACGGGAGTCTCGTTGCATTCTTGTGGGTCCATTTCCCTGTATCCAAAATAACCAATAAGAGGCGCACAGGAATCAAGGCAAGATGCAAATTCAATTTAGTTCGAGTATGATACAGATATCAAAAACGATTCAAGCAAGTGGATGAGATCCTAAAACTTATCCTAGTGTTATTGCAGGCCTGTTCGGTCCCTGAGTTAAAACCGAACAATTTAGTCGTAGACCTGCATGGGCCACCACAAAAACCATGTCACGCCCCAGTCCCAAAATGCCGAGGGACTGAGCACGTGAGCAATGGCCAGCAGCACGCACCGATGGACAACCCAATTTAATGGATCCATCAGGACATGCTTAAGCTGTAGTCTAGCAGGACTAAGTACAAGTCTCAGGTATTACTAATCTCATCCACAGAATAACACAGATTAATTGCCAGAAATAATGCGATGGAAATAAATATGCAATATCAAATAAGGTTATCTCGGGAAACAAATCCGAGAAATATTCTGTTACATTTAAGGAAAATACAGGAAATGAAATGCTGGAAATGGAAATACTGTGTAGTAGAAGCCGGTGCTCAGGAGAAATCTTCGGCCACTACTTCGTCCTCTGTTCCTTGTTCTGCTCCAAGGAGTGCTCCGGTACCGTACACCTCTGGGTAGTTCTCTTCAGCTGTACCTGGGGACATAATCCGGATCCAGGTCCTCAGGGGACAGCAAGGTACAGAAAATATAAGCCAAAATAAATACGGTGCATCAAATGAAATAATCATCAGGGTAAACTAAGTAACCAACTATGTGATATGCAATATGAGAGCAGCACTAGAACTCAGGCTGAAGCCACTACAAGCTCTGTGTCGGGGAGCCGGTAGCGGCAATAACTATGAATTACACTATGATATATACTATGTTTATATATAATATCAGCCTGTCGTCTGTGTGTCTCTTCCCACCCAATGTAATCCCACGTCTCATGTCCACGATGCCTCATGTCCATGTCACGCACGATTATAACTAATGCAGTAAGTCTGATAGCTATGATTCAAATGTCTAAGAATGTAAAGTCTACGTCATAAAACATGCATCCTATACAGAATCACCTTGAATGTCTCAGGAAGACTCTGTCTCATGAAATAGTGACAAGTGTCCTGGGTTCTGGTGTACTTGATAAGACAAGTATGAGCATTATCGGGTCTCGATATCCATGCCTATGTGATGTTACACAACTCCGCGTACGGAGTTGGCATCCGACTATAATCGGACACTAAGCACGTCACCCGTTTCCTAGGTTAAGCAGTTAAAACAAGTTTATATTTAATTCCACAAGAAATCTATTAAGATACTATGTCAAGAATTACTGAGATTTGGCAAGCTTTACTTGCCCACTATTGCATAATTAAGTCCAGAAAATAACTAGCAAGCTGCAGGGTTTGGCAAGGTACACTTGCCTGTGGTTCCTGTTCCAATTGCGGCTCTGACCTCAGCTGGAATTGCAGGCGGTACTCCGATTGCTGAAACAAACATCACCATCAGATACAGAAAATATCAATCAGCTAGAAACGCCTGTCCTTGGGTCCAATTTGGAGACAAGGGCAGAAACGGCAGTTTCGGGCCAAAACGGGGTCCACCGGTGGGCCCGCTTTGCACCGAAAAACGCATCAGGGTCAAAGGTCTCCAAATTCACCAAACTTAGTGTCAACAGGTCAGAAACGCTGATACGAACCCAACGGAACTTTCAGAATTGAATTCCGATGAGCCGATCACAAAATCGCCCGTCGAGCGGGGCCTGTGGGGCCCACGACACGCGATTTTGTCAACGTTCTCAGAATCGAACCAAACTTGACCCACAGGACCAGCGTATCGCTACGAGTCCGATGGTGCAAGTTTTGTCTCGATTCGACGTGTGTACACAAAGTTAGGTCGAATTGCAAAAAAGTCGGATACCGGGCGATGTCCGCGGATACGCGTTGATTCCGGTGTGCACGCACACCCGAATCAGCTTCTGCGAAATCCCACACGTCCGTATCGACGAGGCGCTCGTGTCTGTGAAGACCGCGCACGACCAAGTCGTCCCGTTTGGCGGGGCGTACTCAGTTCCGGGGTGAAACAGGGTCTGGTTTTTCCTGTTTTTGGATCGCGGTGTGCGATCACCACAGGACGCGATGCCCCGAACGGTTGGTCCGGACACCGAGAGGGTCATACAGGCTTCGCAACGCAATTTGCGGAATCGAAAACGGAGCTACGAGCAAAAAGTTACACCCACCTGAAGGGGACCCGAAAACCGGGGTCGAACCGTGTCCGACACGTGTCCGACACGTGTCCGGACACAGGGAAAAACTAGGGTTAGGGTTTTCAGCCGGCGGAGCTGGGCGGCTCTGCGGCGGCCTGGCTGAGGCGGAGGGGGCCGGAGGCAGCGGGGGATCCGGAGGTCGGGCTCGTCGGCGGAGGCAGCGGTGTGCGGCAGGCGGCCGGCGGCGGGGAGGAGCAGCTGCTGCTGCTTGCTGTGGCTGCGGCTGCGGTGGCCGCCGGAGGGGAGGAAGGAGGAGGACGGGGAGAGGCGGGAGGCGGAGCCGGTGGTGGTGGCGCTGGGAGGCGGCAAGGCGGGGCTGGCAGTGGGTGAGGGAGGCGGTGGCCGGAGAAGAAGAATGGGGGGTTTTTATAGGGGCCGGTCGGGGGTGAGGGGCTGGCAGCGCGGTGGAGGTCGTGGCGGGGAAGGCGGTGGAGGGGAGATCGTGGGGGTGAGGGCCGGGCGGAGCGGCGGGCAGCGCGGCCGGCGGAAGCGGCGCGGGGCGTGGGTTCGTGGGGCGAGCGGGGGAGCGGGTACGGGCGGCGGGTCGGATTTGGTTGCGCGGATCCGACCCGACCCGCTAGGGAGCTGGGCCGGATTCGGGGAAATGGGCCGGGCCGGCCCAACGGGCCGTGGGCTGGGGGGGTTATAATAAATAATAATAATAATATTAATAATAATTAAAAACAGTAAATTAATTAATAAATAATTAATTAATTAAATAAATAGTTTTTAGGCATTTAAAAATAGGTCTGGGGTCCGATAAATTCCAGAAAAATTGCCCTAAGTCCAGTTTTTCATTTTACATCCAAAAATATTATTTTCATAATATTTTATTATTGTTTATTATTATTTAAAAATCATTGTATAATTAAAACCCTATTTTTAATTTACAGAAAAATCCCAGAAAATTCCAGAAAATTGTGAAAAATTCAGTTTTTAAAATTTTGAAAATTCAGGGGGTTTACAATATGGGCCCAATCCAATATCGTACTTCATGGGCCAACTTCGGTTCGGGTCACACCGCATTCTCAACACTTGCTGCGTTGATCGCCCCTATGCGACCTATACAATCCGTCAGCCCCACACTGGTGCACAGCTGCTTACGTCGCAGAAAGTGCTGCACTGGCTGAGTTGCTCTGCCCCGTGCAGCCGATACGACCCATCAGCCCCACGCTCGTGCAAAATAACTGCTTGTGTGCGCAAAAAATGCTGCACTTGTTGAGTTGCACTGTCATGTGCGGCCGATACGGGATATCAGCCCCAGTCTCGTGCACAAAAACTGCTTGTGTGCGCAGAAACTGCTGCAACCGTTCGATTTCTCAACCATGTGCGTCTGATACGGCCTGGGAGCGACATGACGCCATAGGAAGTGCTTGTGTGTGCAGAAACTGCTGCACTTGTTCAATTGCTCGCCCCCGTGCGGCCAATTCTGCCTATCAGCCCCACGCTCGTCCACAGAAACTGCTTGTGTGTGCAAAAAATATTGTTGTACTTGATGAGGTTGCTCATCCCCGTGCGGCCGATATGAATTGTATTGAACACACCAAGGCCGAATTGATTACCTCCTTAGTTTAGTCGGGTCAGTTCTCACTCCACGTGTCAGGTATGTATTCTTGGCTGTGTGTGTATGTGTTTTCACACACATGTGAGAAAATCTCAACTCCCTCCTTTTGCTTTTGTCCCACATCGGTTGGACCACTCCACCTTTGTGTGTATATATTAGTTCTTCCTCTTTGTTCATTGTGGACTTGTGTGGGGAGCCCTATGGGCCGTGCGCGCCGCCTCGTCGCCCGGTCTGGCTCGGCTCGGCTCGATTCGGTTCAGTTTGGTTCGGTGCGCGTAACGGGTGTGGGTACGTGCTCACATCTGTGACGCCGAATGTCGATTCAATTTTCTCTTCGGGTTCGGGTTGAGATCCTTAAAACCATTTTGCCCCTCTTCCTTTTTTGAACCAGTTTTGACTCATTTCTTTTGAACGTTGGACACATGTCCAAATTCAATGTACACGTTTTTATCATTGTTTTATTATTTATTGTTCTTTACCGCTGATTATTGTCCCATGATTTCTGTCTTTAATACTGGGATTAATAACTTTTAATTTTCTGTCTTTGGTGAGTGCTTAGCTCTCTTCCTATATATTGAGGTCTTCTCTTCATTTCCTTTCTACAAAAAAATCTTCTTCACGTGAAACCTCTTTCTCTCTTTTCTTCTCTCCAACAACCTTCTCTTCTCCAAGTCCTTGTCCTGGACAGAGCTAAGTTTGGTCTCTCTTTGAGTTGTGTACAATGAAGAGAAACCGGTAGTCAGAAAAATTTATCACTAGGAGCTTCCGAGAAACGTCTGCACATAGACCTCGGATCAACTCTTAGGACAGTGCTCCGTACGCGATTTTTCCGGAGACCGGTAAGATTAATTTTTTTATTTTTATTTTATTTTATTTACAGTTTTAAAAAAAAAAGAAAAATGTGATTATTTTCTAACAATCTAAGAGTTGATCGCGTAGTATACATCAGTTTCACTAAATAATTATTTTATATTCCATTAAACTTGTTTGAACAATATCCTACTACACTGTAACGATTATTTTCGTTGTCTCATACAATTGTTAACTTGTGAACACTGTTAACGTTCTGTTTAAACATTTTGCTACTAGTTCTAACATTAACTTATAAAACTCTACCATTTCAAATATTTGTTTCAACCACCTGCTACTAGTTCTAACATTCGCTTACTTACCAAACTCGATTTTGCAATTCTAGTAAAATATCTGTGGAAATCCAAATATTTTACTATTCTAGTAAATATTTGTTTACAACATTTTTGCCACTTAGCAAATAACTAACCAATTACTTACATTAAAAGTACCTGTGCTGGTAACAATCTAATTAGTCTACTAAATCTTGTCATTTAGGATTTGTAGCACACAAATCTTGTTTAATATATAAGAAATTTTGTGATCCAATTTAACTACTGTGTTTCGGTACTTGTATCACATAAAATCTTGCTTAATATATAGTGATAAAGTAAAATTCAAAACTTTTTATACTCATTGTCACTTTTAGCTCTACATTTACATTTTGTTAACACTTTGTAGATATAATTATTTAAAAGTTGTGTTAGACACTCTATTGTTAATTAGAAATTCATTTGATAATTTTAAATTATTTAAGAAAAGAAATAGTTAAAGTGAAATTAGAAATCTCTTTGAGTCTGAATTCTAAAAGTAGAGATAAATTTGGGAACAAGCCGAAATGGTCGTTCTATCAACTGGGTATAAATAACCCTAAGCGGCACGATGCTTAAGTGTCTTCGGACCACCGCTAGCTAGGAACTGGCCCCTACAGTTAACCCAAGTTAATCAACACTTGATAGACTAAAGATTTAGTAAGGTTGATTAGCAAAAACCACTCAAACTATTCTTCTTGAATACTAGTCATAGTTATTGAGTAAAACAAATACTTTGCAGTTTCAGACCTTACACGTTAGTAACCATGACTGGGAAGGAAGAGACTTTTACTGCTAAACCTGCTAAGTTCAATGGAACATACTTCAAGAGATGACAGAGTCAGATAAAATTTTGGCTCACTACTCTAGGGTTGATCTCTGCCATTGATGGTTCCACACCCATCACAAATGATTCTGATGACACCGAGTTTGACGTAGGAGTGTCTAAATCCTCCAGCTCCTCAAAACCCAAAACTCCTAAAGAAATATACTACCACTGCTTTCATAGAATTCTAAATGCTTCCATAGAATCACTATATGACATATTCTTTGAATATAAAAGTGCTAAAGAACTTTGGGATGCCTTGGAGGATGAATATAGCTGTGATGATGCAGGAATTGAAATATTCAATTCCTCCTCATTCAACAAATACTTTATGGTAGATAATAAACCCATGAATGATCAAATACATGAATTCCAAGAATACCTTAGGCATATTCAAGCCAAAGGTACTTTCTTTTCTACCGAGTATAAAATAGCATGCTTGGCAGACATGCTTCCTCCTTCCTGATCTGATGTTAAAAAAGATCTTATTCATACACAAGGTGATCTTACCTTTGCTCAAGTCCTAAAGAAAATTAGAACAGAAGAAAAAATTAGGCTAAGGTCTAACCCTAAGTCTGAGTCTAAGGTTAAGGTAAACCTAGTAGAATCTTAAGGCAAACCCAAGCCTCACCATCATCACAAACCCAAAAGGAACCCCTTCAAGAAGAAGTAGAACTTTCAGCCTCATCACCAAAACCATCATCACCATAAACCTAGAAACTTTGGCCAAACTCAGGATCAGAAGAGATTTTGTTTTGTGTGTGGTAAAATAAACCATATGGCCAACAACTATTTCCATAGGAAGAAGGAAGGTATCCAGACCTCATACAAAGGGAAACGTCTAGCCAAACCAGAAGCAAATATGCTTCTCAACTGTTCTTCTAATTCCTTCAGGTCTGTAAGCTGTCAACCTTTAGTCAATATTTTCTACCATTATGATGATTGGTGGATGGATTCCGGAGCTAATGTTCATGTTTTTTTTGATTGCTCCTGTTTTTCAAACTATCAGGAATCAGGTGGAGGAGGTGTAACTCTAGGAGATGGCTCAGCGGCAAAGATTATAGGAAGAGGAAGAATACATCTAAAGATGACATCAGCAAAAATTCTGACTCTTCATGATGTGTTGCATGTTCCGTTTATCAGAAGGAACTTAGTTAGTGGGTCTCTTCTTGTAGCTTCAGGGTAGAAGATTGTTATGGAAGCAAATAAAGTAGTATTTTCTAAGAATGAGTCTTTTATTGGAAAATATTTTGTAAGAGATGGTCTTTTTTTTAGTACCATGAATAAAATATCAAATCCTTCTCTTGTTATTTTAAATATAGAATCTTCAAATGTGTGGCACAGTAGATTAGGTCATGTGAATATAGGTTCCCTAAAAAGGATGATGAACTTAGATCTTATTCCTAAGACACCTATAGATGATAAACACAAGTGTGAGATTTGTGTTCAAGCCAAACACACTCGACTTCCTTTAAAATCTGTAGAAAGAAATTATTTTCTTTTAGAACTGGTTCATAGTGATGTGTGTGACTTAAATAGGATTTTGACCCGAGGCGGTAGGAAATACTGTAAACTCCCTCACCCAAAATAGATATTTTGTGTATATTTTATATTATTATATTTATTATATATGTTGAATTTATTTAGAATATGCTCTTAGTTAATTAGAAAATAAATTTCTTGATATATTTACTTATATAAATATTCATTTAGAATTATTTTAGGTTATTTTAGATTTTTGGAGATTTTTCTAGAATTTTTTTGGTATTTAAAACTTAGAAAACATAAATTTTTAGGACTTCTATGATTTACTATACGACCATACTTGCATGTCGTTCCTACCAAATATTTATTTTAGTTTAAAATATTTAATTATATTTTTTTGTAATTTATTTAGAATTTTAAGAAATTTATTTAGATTTTAAAATTATTTAGGATTTATTTGGATATATATAGTCTTAATATTAGATATATACTAATTTAGTGTTAATAGATATTAATAAGATTTTATAAATTATTTGTATTATCTTTAATTATATTTAAGATTATAAATTATTGAGATAAATTCAAACTCTATTTTAAATTAATTCAAATCCTGAACCTACTAGGAAATCAACTTCATGCATATCCTATCCTTATTTAAATTCATCATAATCCTATCCAAATTAACCAATCCTATTCTTATTTAATTAAGTAGTGTCCACCATTATATATATCTCATCCTTCATATTTTTCTTTCCCAAATTCCTCTCTTTTTCGTCCAAAAATATTCAAAATTCGTCATAAATTCAGCCACATTTTCTACTAATTATGACGAATTAAAAAGACGATATCTCCTAGCTCCGGACTCCAAACACGCTCCAGTTTTTTTTGTTAGAACGATAATGAGGTTAGCTTTCTGATAATATAAATTGTTTTTCTAAATTATTCGTATTAAATTCTGGAAAATTCGTAGAGCACAGCATGTCCAAAAATAGACGTGTTTCGATGTTTTCGCGATTCCGGGAGAACCAGGAATCAGAATCATGAACCGTTTAAAGTTTAGAAAAGCTAATATCGAGATCATCGACATATATTTTTTTCAGAATTTATTTCAAAGTATTTACATACTGTTAATTCTGTAGAACTTCTAGGTTAGAATTTAACCATCGGTGCATAATACAAAATTTGTATGTGCCATAATTCCCAAACGAATTTGAATTCAGACGAGCCGTAAATTTTAGTATATTTTTATGCTGTAATCTACAGGAAATCATGCATGAAAGTCGAGTTTGTATCGGTTGACTTTTTGGTCAACAGATCGCCTCGATTTGCGTGCCATGAGTCTCGAGTTGATAAAATTCAGTTTCTTTGGACAAAATTTAGGAATTAATATAAAAATCAGAATAATAAGATTAAAATAGGATTTTAGAGTAATTATTCCAGAATTAAATAAATTAAAATAAATTAATGGTTATATTATTATATAGTTATATGAATATATATGTAAGTAAATGCTAATTGATAATTATGACTAAATATTCAGACTGTATGACCCTAGGATATCGTGGACTACTCCATACTTACCTTGACCATGTTGACCCTAAGAACTTGTGAATTTGTCTGCCTTGCATACACTAACGTACTGGCATAGACACCTGTCAGTTGACTGACTGATTTCGTACAGTACTTGAAGACGCGACACCCACGTAATTCAATGCGTAATTGACCGTGTTAGATGACTAGTGTTACCCCTAGTATACCCCCTGATTCCAGTGTAAATATGGTTGAGTATGTGCTAATGTAATGACTAATGATTCTATTATATTATATTTATGTGTACATAGGATATTGGATTGTTCTGCGCGATTTCTGGAGCAGGTTATTGGTACATTGCAGCTTCCTTGCCAGACAAGTATACCTTGCCATTGTACTGTTATTTATATTTCATATGTTGCATGCATCTTTATTTTCTGTCCTTAGTTCATATATTTTAATTGTTATATAAAATGCTCGCGACGGTGACGTCGCGATAGGTTTTTATTTATGTATTGCATTGACCTTGTTCATGAGACTACCCCATTATCATGTAGCACCATTAGATTTCATTTGACTGTGACACATATTTTTATACGAGTTGTGAGTCTCATATAGATCACGGACGCACGTATTGACTGATCATCGGTACGTGTGGGACGTGCGTTAGGAATAACTGCTGTTAGAAACTTTGCATGCTAGAAGACTTAGCAGTTATTAGAGGTCTATGGACATAGTCTATTGTAGTACGGTGGTCCCATCCTTGTCCTTGTCTGGTTGCAGGATTGGGCTAGGTACTAAGAATAGGCTATGGACCAAATCGTGTCATGGATGTGACATGCTTAGAGCATGGGGTGGAGAGAACAACAAGTACAGCATTTGAGCTCCTTTACACTTTTTTCTATTGTGCGTCCGGATTCTCCGCTGGAGATACGGGTGGTGATGACCACTATATATTATATTATTATCAGGCGGGCCTCCGGCGTTCGAAAGTCGTCGTGTCTTTGTAGGCCCCTGGATCTCCAAAAGAGAACCATGCCAAATCCCAGGTTTTCAGCCAGATAGCTCACTGGTGGGGAAAGTTGTTCTTAACTGCATTCACTTTAGACGGTTAGGCGACCCATTGGATATTTATTTCAGTACTTTATTGGCATGTGTTTAAGTATACTTGTTATGTCCCTCTGAGGACCTGGTCCGCTGCCAGGTGTACCTGTTCTTGAGTATTTGCAGGAGCGCAGATTGGAAGGATATAGAAGCTTCGTGGATGTCTTCCCTTCGAGCCGTGATTGGTAGCTGGTACTTATATTGTTTGAGTGAGTTGTACTTATATTGTATTTACTTTTCCCATTTGAGTTGGTAGTGGATTTGTTTCCACCCAACTATTATCTTTAGATGCTTCTTATTGAGATCTAGTTTCATAGATACTGGTTATTTATTTCTATATGATTTTGGTGGATGAGATTTAGATTTTACCCTGTGACTTGTATTACATTTTTACCACTTGTGGATTTGATATTCATAATACAGCGTACGTATGGATTTGGTTTCCATATATTGGAGTTGCCATATCCATGCGGCTGGCATGCTTACGTGTCCTAGTCCTACGTATTTTGGGACTGGGGCGTGACATATTTTTGTGGTGGCCCATGCAGGTCAAGTGCATATTGTCTCGGTTACGTTATTGTACCGAACAAGCCTGCACCTAGGACTAGAATATAGGATCTCATCCACAACTGACCCTGATTCATCTTCCTCCTCTCTGTTCTATTTTGATCAAATGCATCATGCTTGATTCTTGTGCTTCCCTAATAGTTCTTTAAGTATAACCTCCTCCTAGAATATAGAAGTTCCTGTTGTTAGATGATAATTAGAGTAGCACACCTATTTAGAATACAACGAGATTATAGATACACCACTAAGCTTAGAATATCTAGCGAACCCTAGAATCCCTTATCCCTATAATTGGTTTACCATTACCCCGGATGTAATATGAGGACTTGAGAGTAGTATAGACACTACTAGAGTTAGTTAGAAGGTTACCATAATGTTGCCCCTAGCATTGAGAAACCCATAGAAAACCAAAAACTTAATATTTGGACTGAACCTAACCTTCATAGTTAGATGATATTGGAACTATAAACTTATATCATTATCTTGTTATTAGTAGACAGCACCCTAGGAAGCCTAGAGGAATGTAATCAACACTTTTCCCTTGATCATTGTAAGCCCTTGATTTTTCAAGAATATTAAATCTTGGATTTTTCTCAATTTTCTGGAATTTTCTGGGAATTTTTTATAATTAAAATCAAGGTTTTCAATTAATAAATGATTTTTAATTAGCAATAAATAATATTAAAATATCATGAAAATAATATTTTTGGGTGTAAAATAAAAATCCTGTGTTTGATATAAGTTGAATTGTAGTGTTAGACATACCCCTCAGACCGGTCCAATTGATGATAACCCTTTATGACTAAGGCAATACCCTAAGTGATGTGTTTTGTGTTGCAGACTTAAAGATCCAATATCATGATTTATTAAGTTGGGACCTAGCTTTACTAGTCGTACAACCTTAGAGGATATATGGGTAAAATTATAAGTTGGGTAGCGACCGCAATGTTCACCTGAGAGAAAATCGTTGGACTGTAATCAAGTGAGATTGTACAGAGAGAACCCTGCCATATTTTTAAATTTCGAGGACGAAATTTTATAAGTTGGGTAGATTGTAAGCCCCTGATTTTTCAAGAATATTAAATCTTGGATTTTTCCCAATTTTCTGAAATTTTCTGGAAATTTTCTGTAATTAAAATCAAGGTTTTCAATTAATAAATGATTTTTAATTAGCAATAAATAATATTAAAATATCATGAAAATAATATTTTTGGGTGTAAAATAAAAAACTGGACTTAGGGCAATTTTTCTGGAATTTATTGAACCCCGGACCTATTTTTAAATGCCTAAAAAGTATTTTTATTATTTATTTAATTAATTAATTAATTTACAGATAATTATTTTTTTATTATTATTATTATTATTATTATTTTTCTTTTTCTTTTTTTTATTTTTTCAGCCCGCGGCCCATTGGGCCTGATCCGGCCCGGCCCACTACCCCAGCCCAGCCCGCGACCCGCCTAGCGGGTCGGGTCGGGTCTGCTCGAACCCGACCCGCCGCCTCCGACCCGGTTCCCCAGCCCCCTCCCCACGACCCGGCTGCCGAAATCCACGCCGCTCCGGCCGGCCACGCGGCGCCCCACCGCGCCACGACCTGCCACGACGCCCCGCGTCTCCCGGCGACGATCCCCCCCGCGTCGCCGCCCTTCCCGGCGAAGCTCAGCCCCTCTCCCCTATAAAAACCCGCACCCAGCCCTCTCCTCCGGCCACCCCGACCACGAACCGCCGCCCCTCCACTCGCCTCCGCCACCGCAGAACCCCCTCGCCGCCGCCGTGCTCCGCTCACCTCGCAGCGCCTCGTCCCCGGCCCTCTCCACCTCCCCCCGGCAGACCCTCCGGCGTCGAGTAGCAGCAGCAGTCGACGGCAGCGGCTCCGCCGGACGCCCGAGCCGCCCTCGACCCCGCCGTCGACGTCGCAGCCCAAACCCTAACCCTAAATCCCCATTCTCGTGTCGTGTCGGACACGACACGGACACGGTGGAACCCGATTCTCGAGTCCGGTTCAGGTACGTGTAACTTTCTCCTCGCTGCCCCGTTTTCAATTCCGTAAATTGCGTTGCGAAGCCTGTATGACCCTCTCGGTGTCCGGATAAACTGTTCGGGGGCATCGCGTCCTGTGGTGATCGCACACCGCGATCCAAAAACAGGAAAAACCAGACCCTGTTTTACCCCGGAACTGAGTCCGCCCCGCCAAACGAGACGACTTGGTCGCGTGCGGTCTTCACAGATACGTACGCATTGTCGATACGGACGTGTGAGTTTTCATGGAAGTTGATTCGGGTGTGCGTGCACACCGAAATCAACGCGTATCCGCGGACATCGTCCCGTATCCGCCTTTTCGGCAATTCGCCCTAACTTCGTGTACACTCGTCAGATCGAGACAAAACTTGCGCCATCGGACTCGTAGCGATACGTTGGTCCTGTGGGTCAAGTTTGGTTCGATTCTGAGAACGTTGACGAAATCGCGTGTCGTGGGCCCCACAGGCCCCGCTCGACGGGCGATTTTATGTTCGGCTCATCGGAATCCAAATCTGGAAGTTCCGTTGGGTTCGTATCAGCGTTCCTGACCTGTTGACACTAAGTTTGGTGAATTTGGAGACCTTTGACCCGGACACGTTTTTCTGTACAAAGCGGGCCCACCGGCGGACCCCGTTTTGGCCCGAAACTGCCGTTTTTGCCCTTGTCTCCAAATTGGACCCAAGGACAGGCGTTTCTAGCTATTTGACATCTTCTGAGCATGATGGTAATGTCTATTTTAGCTTTTGGACTCATCTCTGGACTTTTCTCCCAAGAACTAAATTAATCAGATCCAAACAATAGGCAAGTACCTGCACTTCAAGTTAATCTTTATATTGTGATAATTAATTTCCTGCTCTACTAGTATTCTTGATGATTACACGTAGTGTTAGAATTCTGGATTTCATGTCCTGAATACGGGATTTCATGTCTTGCTTTCCGTGTCGAGTGGGAGAATACTAGGAGGCATGTAGTTTACCCTTCCCCAGGTCCTGTTACTAGCTGTTGGTACGCGACTGTACCATCAGCCTTATACTTGATTGTTCCTAGTCACTAGTCGTCCATGACGGCCTTATTAGCCTTATAAACCCCTACATGCCAACTATGTATTCTAAATACACAAGTTCACGCACATAGTTCCTGTCTTGTTGCAGTTCTTGTTGTCTTGTTACAGTTACATTTCCTGTCACATTTTTCCTGTTTTACTCGTATTTCTGGTTTATAGCAATTAATCATACTTTACTTCTAGTCTTGTTTTATAGTATTATTTCTCAGTTAATTTCACTATTTACTTACGCATATTCTCAACATGATGCTTAGTCAGTTATTTTCTACCTGTCACAAATATTTAGCTTAAATCTTGTTGTGCATTGTGTACTTTGCTCCTTTCCTTACTGGATCCGTTGTTTAGGCGATGATGAGAACCTTGCCCCTACCTATTATGGCCCCTATGAGGCAGCAGGTGATACAGTTGCAGAGCCGGTTCCCACCCAGGAGACTACCCCTGCAGAGTAGTTAGCTTTTAGCTATTTGTTTTCCTTTCATCTTAGTAATCGGGTTTGTCCCCGATTTAATTTCTGGTTTTGTAATAAACTCTGGATCTGTTGTCACTTTCAGTTTATGAAATCTTAGCATTCTTTTCCTGCTATTTTCCTTGCCAATTTAATTATTGTGAATGAGCTAGATTTATTACCTGTGATTATGCCCTAGACAGCGTACTACCGTCGACTCTGCGGCGTAGGCTGGACGTACCCACGCACTCGTGCCCGAATTTCCGGGTGCGGGTCGTGACACGTTTTTGTGGTGGCCCATGCAGGGTCCTATCCTAAAATAGGGTAATACCCTAGGACAGGGTATGGAATAAGATTGAGGATTCTAGGAAAAGCTCATTCACAGTATAGCATCCTTATTTCAATTATTGATATCATTTTGCTCAATTGTCCTATCGCCTTTGATTTCCAAGTATTCTATTCTGATCTTCCTATCCCTTAATCTTTCAGAATGGTTCAGACCAGGAACACAGTAGGAGGCACATCAGAACCAGCTGAGCAGAATGTGCCCGAAACTCTTGCACTCCCGCCGCCTCCATCTGTTCCGGCAGTTACTCTGGATGGGGCACAGCTACTCGGAGTGTTCCAGGGACTAGTGGAATCCCAGAAAGAACAGACTGCACTTCTGTGGACCAGCCTCTCAGAAGCTATTAAGTCCCAGGAGTCGCCACAAAAGAGGCCAGGAAGTGCCAAGGACTTTAAGAACCTTAGACCCCTGGAATTCTATGGAACTGAAGGCATTCTCTATGCCGATGAATAGATAGAGAACGTAGAGAGACTCCTGAAGACTGCTCGGGTTCCTGATGATCTCAAAGTGGAGTCCGCAAGCCTGCAACTATTCGACATTGCTCGAACCTGGTTCAGAGATGAACCCCAACTATCTGCTCCTGACATCACCTGGAAAGATTTTAAGAGGCTATTCAAGGAGAAATTTTATCCCGAAGTGGCTCGGGAAGCTCTCGAAAGCTAATTCGAGAGACTGGAACAAGGTAACCTGACTGTTGATGAGTATACTGCTGAATTTAGCAGGTTAAGCCACTTTGCGGAGTACATGGTTCGTACCCCGGAGGACAGAGCCCGTAGATTCAAGAAGGGGCTGTCTCCGGATATTCGCCTTGCTGTCACCACCAGCCGAGCTTGCACTTATGAGAAAATCTTAAACGTGGCACAAGGCGTTGAGCGAGACATGGGGCATAAGCTAAAGCGAGAAAGAGATACCGGAAATGCGGGACCCAACAAACGCCCTTTTCAACAACAACAACAACAACAGCAGAGGGCCCCGCAACAAGCTCAGCGTCCTCTCCCTCGAGCTCCAGCACCCCAACACCAGGCCCAGGGACAGAACCAACAAGCTGCTGCATGTAACTATTGTCATAGACCATGCCATACTTGGCAAGTTTGCAGAAAGAGGCTAGGTGTTTGTCTACTTTGTGGCTCAGCAGCACATCAAGTGAGGGACTGTCCCGCTGCTCAAGGACGCGGACAGGCTTACGTAATGACCGTGGAGAACGCGCAAACTCTGGAAGCAGCTAAATGCGCGTAAGTGATTCGTAGATATCTTTTCTAGTATTGTTTTCGTGCCTATTGGTTCGTGACCTCAGCCCCAACCTAGTAAATTTTGAACTTGCTAAATACCTAGTATGCTTTAAATTTGATAAATGTAGAGATTTTGAGGTTTTTGCTATTGTGCTTATTATATGTGTCTTGTGAACTTCAATAAATTTGTACCTCTTTTCATCATCATCTAGCGCACTTAATTTTGCTGAACTCGACTGATGCTGCTATTTTATAGCCTAGTTTTGCAAGCTTACTCTTTATCGGGCTTGTTCATGACACCTGTATTATTGAGGCCTGATCAACCCCACTAATACGAGTGTCTACTCAGAATCAGTGTACTACGGTCTGATCAACCTTAGTGCATTTTGATTCGCACTTCGCACGACTACTTTATGTGGATTGGGATATATAGTTGACTAGCATACTTGCCCCTAAAAGTGTCCGAGCATATCGTATCAGCTACATAACCGTACTAATACGAGCATGCGAATAAATGATTACCAGAATAGAATCTCAATCCATAACCGCCTGACAATCCCCATTAGAATTCTTTAAACGCCTTGATCCCTATACCTCTGTTCTACCACCTCGCCCTTAAACTCTTATTATTGATCCTCGTCTTCCCTTACTTCGGAAAGATAAAATCATGTGTTTGATATAAGTTGAATTGTAGTGTTAGACATACCCCTCA
The DNA here is from genome assembly GCA_036927795.1 of Iris macrosiphon. Classification (NCBI taxonomy): domain Eukaryota; kingdom Viridiplantae; phylum Streptophyta; class Magnoliopsida; order Asparagales; family Iridaceae; genus Iris; species Iris macrosiphon. Next base: position 28,532,642 of record JAYESA010000013.1, read on the forward strand.
GACCGGTCCAATTGATGATAACCCTTTATGACTAAGGCAATACCCTAAGTGATGTGTTTTGTGTTGCAGACTTAAAGATCCAATATCATGATTTATTAAGTTGGGACCTAGCTTTACTAGTCGTACAACCTTAGAGGATATATGGGTAAAATTATAAGTTGGGTAGCGACCGCAATGTTCACCTGAGAGAAAACCGTTGGACTGTAATCAAGTGAGATTGGACAGAGAGAACCCTGCCATATTTTTAAATTTCGAGGACGAAATTTTATAAGTTGGGTAGATTGTAAGCCCCTGATTTTTCAAGAATATTAAATCTTGGATTTTTCCCAATTTTCTGGAATTTTCTGGGAATTTTCTGTAATTAAAATCAAGGTTTTCAATTAATAAATAATTTTTAATTAGCAATAAATAATATTAAAATATTATAAAAATAATATTTTTGGGTGTAAAATAAAAAACTGGACTTAGGGCAATTTTTCTGGAATTTATTGAACCCCGGACCTATTTTTAAATGCCTAAAAAGTATTTTTATTATTTAATTAATTAATTAATTAATTTACTGATAATTATTTTATTATTATTATTATTATTATTATTATTTTTCTTTTTATTTTTTTTATTTTTTCAGCCCGCGGCCCATTGGGCCTGATCCGGCCCGGCCCACTACCCCAGCCCAGCCCGCGACCCGCCTAGCGGGTCGGGTCGGGTCTGCTCGAACCCGACCCGCCGCCTCCGACCCGGTTCCTCAGCCCCCTCCCCACGACCCGGCTGCCAAAATCCACGCCGCTCCGGCCGGCCACGCGGCGCCCCACCGCGCCACGACCTGCCACGATGCCCCGCGTCTCCCGGCGACGATCCCCCCCGCGTCGCCGCCCTTCCCGGCGAAGCTCAGCCCCTCTCCCCTATAAAAACCCGCACCCAGCCCTCTCCTCCGGCCACCCCGACCACGAACCGCCGCCCCTCCACTCGCCTCCGCCACCGCAGAACCCCCTCGCCGCCGCCGTGCTCCGCTCGCCTCGCAGCGCCTCGTCCCCGGCCCTCTCCACCTCCCCCCGGCAGACCCTCCGGCGTCGAGTAGCAGCAGCAGTCGACGGCAGCGGCTCCGCCGGACGCCCGAGCCGCCCTCGACCCCGCCGTCGACGTCGCAGCCGCCAGCCCGGCCGGCCTCCCCCGCAGCGACGCCACCCCTCCTCCGGCCGGCCTCCCCTCGCCGTGTCCAAGCCCAAACCCTAACCCTAAATCCCCATTCTCGTGTCGTGTCGGACACGACACGGACACGGTGGAACCCGATTCTCGAGCTCGGTTCAGGTACGTGTAACTTTCTCCTCGCTGCCCCGTTTTCAATTCCGTAAATTGCGTTGCGAATCCTGTATGACCCTCTCGGTGTTCGGACAAACTGTTCGGGGCATCGCGTCCTGTGGTGATCGCACACCGCGATCCAAAAACAGGAAAAACCAGACCCTATTTTACCCCGGAACTGAGTCCGCCCCGCCAAATGGGACGACTTGGTCGCGTGCGGTCTTCACAGATACGTACGCATCGTCGATACAGACATGTGAGTTTTCGTGGAAGCTGATTCGGGTGTGCGTGCACACCGGAATCAACGCGTATCCGCGGACATCGCCCCGTATCCGTCTTTTCGGCAATTCGCCCTAACTTCGTGTACACTCGTCAGATCGAGACGAAACTTACGCCATCGGACTCGTAGCGATACGTTGGTCCTGTGGGTCAAGTTTGGTTCGATTCTGAGAACGTTGACGAAATCGCGTGTCGTGGGCCCCACAGGCCCCGCTCGACGGGCGATTTTGTGTTCGGCTCATCGGAATCCAAATCTGGAAGTTCCGTTGGGTTCGTATCAGCGTTCCGGACCTGTTGACACTAAGTTTGGTGAATTTGGAGACCTTTGACCCGGATACGTTTTTCGGTACAAAGCGGGCCCACCGGCGGACCCCGTTTTGGCCCGAAACTGCCGTTTTTGCCCTTGTCTCCAAATTGGACCCAAGGACAGGCGTTTCTAGCTATTTGACATCTTCTGAGCATGATGGTAATGTCTATTTCAGCTTTTGGACTCATCTCTGGACTTTTCCCCCAAGAACTAAATTAATCAGATTCAAACAACAGGCAAGTACCTGCACTTCAAGTTAATCTTTATATTGTGATAATTAATTTCCTGCTCTACTAGTATTCTTGATGATTACATGTAGTGTTAGAATTCTGGATTTCATGTCCTGAATACGGGATTTCATGTCTTGCTTTCCGTGTCGGGTGGGAGAATACTAGGAGGCATGTAGTTTACCCTTCCCCAGGTCCTGTTACTAGCTGTTGGTACGCGACTGTACCATCAGCCTTATACTTGATTGTTCCTAGTCACTAGTCGTCCATGACGGCCTTATTAGCCTTATAAACCCCTACATGCCAACTATGTATTCTAAATACACAAGTTCACGCACATAGTTCCTGTCTTGTTGCAGTTCTTGTTGTCTTGTTACAGTTACATTTCCTGTCATATTTTTCCTGTTTTACTCGTATTTCTGGTTTATAGCAATTAATCATACTTTACTTCTAGTCTTGTTTTATAGCATTATTTCTCAGTTAATTTCACTATTTACTTACGCATATTCTCAACATGATGCTTAGTCAGTTATTTTCTACCTGTCACAAATATTTAGCTTAAATCTTGTTGTGCATTGTGTACTTTGCTCCTTTCCTGACTGGATCCGTTGTTTAGGCGATGATGAGAACCTTGCCCCTACCTATTATGGCCCCTATGAGGCAGCAGGTGATACAGTTGCAGAGCCGGTTCCCACCCAGGAGACTACCCCTGCAGAGTAGTTAGCTTTTAGCTATTTGTTTTCCTTTCATCTTAGTTATCGGGTTTGTCCCCGATTTAATTTTTGGTTTTGTAATAAACTCTGGATCTGTTGTCACTTTCAGTTTATGAAATCTTAGCATTCTTTTCCTGCTATTTTCCTTGCCAATTTAATTATTGTGAATGAGCTAGATTTATTACCTGTGATTATGCCCTAGACAGCGTACTACCGCCGACTCTGCGGCGTAGGCTGGACGTACCCACGCACTCGTGCCCGAATTTCCGGGTGCGGGTCGTGACAATCATACCCCGAACATAGCAACCAACACCCCACTCCCCTTAGAGAACCATGATGCTATCTAGAGCCCTCTATCTTTATTTTATATATTGTTCCCTGCGACCATAGCACTCGCTATTTTGCGACGGCTAATTACGTTTCTTCTCTTTATCTTTCAACTCGTGCCATCTGACACTTCGGATAGTAGGCCAAGTAATTATTCTTTGTTAAAGGCTCATAGTTTGCTAGGATTATAGTTGTAGCCTTGAATGTGAAATTTTTTTATGCTTGGTAGTTAGAACTTGATAAGTTTAAGTTGTTTTGTAGATTATGACCGATGATTAACCCTTAGTTTTAAATCATGTAACATGTACCCCACCTCAATGTAGGCTATATCCTCTTTCCCCTCTGACGGCCAGTAACTCTTCTATCCTTACTATTGACACTTGCTCTATAAGTGCTATGACTAAGACTTAGGATGACCATTACCTACATAAAAAGGATACCCTAATCAATACCAAGATCTTTCCTCATATACCCTAATAAGAGTTTCTATTCTATGTACATGTGCAAGGTTATTTTTGTAGGATCCTCTTAAGGCTGTCACAGTACTAGTTTAATTATTTTAAGTTGGGTAGTATACCTCACCACCTAGTATCATATAGCCCTTGTGAATCCATTGATGAAGTGTAACTGAATGACATTAATTGTATGCTAACATAAGATGATAGTGTTTATTCAGACTATAGAACTTAGAGGCTCACATCCCTACTTTGTCGACTATCGACTTAGACAAGGAATTAATATGATAACTGTAGAGATTGTAGAGTCTTTTGTTATTGTTGCTTATGTTGTTTTGTTTTTGCAACTTGAATTATTTGTGACTTCTCTCATCATAATCTAGCGTTATATTTTCTGTGCTACCTCGAATTATGCTGCTATTATAGCCTAGTCTTTGTAAGCTTATTTTTATCGAGCTTGATCATAAGACATGTATTATTGGGGACGCCTGCTGATGCAATTGTCTAATCAGAATCAGTGTATTACGGTCTGGACAACCTTAGTACATTTGGTTCGCCCTTCGTAACGCTACTTTACGTGGATTGAGATATGTAGTGATTAGTAGACGAATATACTTGCCCTAGGCATGTCTGACATATCGTATCAGTTACATAACTGTACTAATACGAGCAGGCAAACAAAGGATTACCAAAATAGAATTTTAATCCACAACTGCTTTGACAATTCCCAATTGAAATTCTTTAAACGCCTTGATCCCAATACTTCTATTCTATTACGCTGTCCTTGAACTCTTTATTATTGATCTTCGTCTTCCCTTATTTCGGAAAGACGAAACCTCGTGGTGGGTATAAAGTTTGATACACAGAGAGTACTAGATATACCCCATAGGCCGATCACATACTTGAGGATTATTCTTTCATAATTAAGGACATATCATATGTGATATGATCAGCATTGAAGTTTCGAGGATTGAACGACATGAGTAAATAAATTAAGGGATATTTTCTTAAGGTATATAGCCTTAGGTGATAGGTGGATAAATTCTAAGTTGGGTAGTAGTGCATTGTCAACTCGGGCGGAATTTCTTTAGATTATGATCGAGTAAGACTAGATTGGGAGAGGTTCAAGTCATTGTAATTTTGAGAAATTTAGAAGGATGATTAAGATAATGAGGATTTAACAAATTATGTCTTATTTTAATTTTGAGGACGAAATTATTTTAAGTTGGGTAGATTGTAAACTCCCTCAACCAAAATAGATATTTTGTGTATATTTTATATTATTATATTTATTATATATGTTGAATTTATTTAGAATATGCTCTTAGTTAATTAGAAAATAAATTTCTTTATATATTTACTTATATAAATATTCATTTAGAATTATTTTAGGTTATTTTAGATTTTTGGAGATTTTTCTAGAATTTTTTTGGTAATTAAAACTTAGAAAACATAAATTTCTAGGACTTCTATGATTTACTATACGACCATACTTGCATGTCGTTCCTACCAAATATTTATTTTAGTTTAAAATATTTAATTATATTTTTTTGTAATTTATTTAGAATTTTAAGAAATTTATTTAGATTTTAAAATTATTTAGGATTTATTTGGATATATATAGTCTTAATATTAGATATATACTAATTTAGTGTTAATAGATATTAATAAGATTTTATAAATTATTTGTATTATCTTTAATTATATTTAAGATTATAAATTATTGAGATAAATTCAAACTCTATTTTAAATTAATTCAAATCCTGAACCTACTAGGAAATCAACTTCATGCATATCCTATCCTTATTTAAATTCATCATAATCCTATCCAAATTAACCAATCCTATTCTTATTTAATTAAGTAGTGTCCACCATTATATATACCTCATCCTTCATATTTTTCTTTCCCAAATTCCTCTCTTTTTCGTCCAAAAATATTCAAAATTCGTCATAAATTCAGCCACATTTTCTACTAATTATGACGAATTAAAAAGATGATATCTCCTAGCTCCGGACTCCAAACACACTCCAATTTTTTTGTTAGAACGATAATGAGGTTAGCTTTCTGATAATATAAATTGTTTTTCTAAATTATTAGTATTAAATTCTGGAAAATTCATAGAGCACAGCATGTCCAAAAATAGACGTGTTTTGATGTTTTTGCGATTTCGGGAGAACCAGGAATCAGAATCATGAACCGTTTAAAGTTTCGGAAAGCTAATGTCGAGATCATCGACATATATTTTTCAAAGAATTTATTTCGAAGTATTTATATACTGTTAATTCTGTAGAACTTCTAGGTTAGAATTTAACCATCGGTGCACAATACAAAATTTGTATGTGCCATAATTTCCAAACGAATTTGAATTCAGACGAGCCGTAAATTCTAGTATATTTTTATGCTGAAATCTACAGGAAATCATGCATGAAAGTCGAGTTTGTATCGGTTGACTTTTTGGTCAACAGATCGCCTCGATTTGCGTGCCATGAGTCTCGAGTTGATAAAATTTAGTTTCTTTGGACAAAATTTAGGAATTAACATAAAAATTAGAATAATAAGATTAAAATAGGATTTTAGAATAATTATTCCAGAATTAAATAAATTAAAATAAATTAATGGTTATATTATTATATAGTTATATGAATATATATGTAAGTAAATGCTAATTGATAATTATGACTAAATATTCAGACTGTATGACCCTAGGATATCGTGGACTACCCCATACTTACCTTGACCATGTTGACCCTAAGAACTTGTGAATTTGTCTGCCTTGCGTATACTAACGTACCGGCATAGACACCTGTCAGTTGACTGACTGATTTCGTACAGAACTTGAAGACGCGACACTCACGTAATTCAATACGTAATTGACCGTGTTAGATGACTAGTGTTACCCCTAGTATACCCCCTGATTCCAGTGTAAATATGGTTGAGTATGTGCTAGTGTAATGACTAATAATTCTATTATATTATATTTATGTGTACATAGGATATTGGATTGTTCTGCGCGATTTCTGGAGCAGGTTATTGGTACATTGCAGCTTCCTTGCCAGGCAAGTATACCTTGCCATTGTACTATTATTTATATTCCATATGTTGCATGCATCTTTATTTTCTGTCCTTAGTTCATATATTTTAATTGTTATATAAAATGCTCGCGACGGTGACGTCGCGATAGATTTTTATTTATGTATTGCATTGACCTTGTTCATGAGACTACCCCATTATCATGTAGCACCATTAGATTTCATTTGACTGTGACACATATTTTTACACGAGTTGTGAGTCTCATATAGATCACGGACGCACGTATTGACAGATCATCGGTACGTGTGGGACGTGCGTTAGGAATAACTGCTGTTAGAAACTTTGCATGCTAGAAGACTTAGCAGTTATTAGAGGTCTATGGACATAGTCTATTGTAGTACGGTGGTCCCATCCTTGTCCTTGTCTGGTTGCAGGATTGGGCTAGGTACTAAGAATAGGCTATGGACCAAATCGTGTCATGGATGTGATATGCTTAGAGCATGGGGTGGGGAGAACAACAAGTACAGCATTTGAGCTCCTTTACACTTTTTTCTATTGTGCTCCCAGATTCTCCGCTGGAGATACGGGTGGTGATGACCACTATATATTATATTATTATCAGGCGGGCCTCCGGCGTTCGAAAGTCGTCGTGCCTTTGTAGGCCCCTGGATCTCCAATAGAGAACCATGCCAAATCCCAGGTTTTCAGCCAGATAGCTCACTGGTGGGGAAAGTTGTTCTTAACTGCATTCACTTTAGACGGTTAGGCGACCCATTGGATATTTATTTCAGTACTTTATTGGCATGTGTTTAAGTATACTTGTTATGTCCCTCTGAGGACCTGGTCCGCTGCCAGGTGTACCTGTTCTTGAGTATTTACAGGAGCGCAGATTGGAAGGATATAGAAGCTTCGTGGATGTCTTCCCTTCGAGCCGTGATTGGTAGCTGGTACTTATATTGTTTGAGTGAGTTGTACTTATATTGTATTTACTTTTCCCATTTGAGTTGGTAGTGGATTTGTTTCCACCCAACTATTATCTTTAGATACTTCTTATTGAGATCTAGTTTCATAGATACTGGTTATTTATTTCTATATGATTTTGGTGGATGAGATTTAGATTTTACCCTGTGACTTGTATTACATTTTTACCACTTGTGGATTTGATATTCATAATACATCGTACGTATGAATTTGGTTTCCATATATTGGAGTTGCCATATCCATACGGCTGGCATGCTTACGTGTCCTAGTCCTACGTATTTTTGGGACTGGGGCGTGACAAATACTTTGTTACCTTTATAGATGATCATTCAAAGTATTGTTATACCTATCTTCTCAAAACCAAAGATGAAGTTCTAGACAGATTTAAGGTCTATAAATCTGAAGCTGAGAACCAGTTAGAGAGAAATATTAAGATTCTTAGGTCCAACTGTGGTGGAGAGTATGCATCAAACGAAATAATTAATCTCTATGAAGAACATGGAATAATTCATTAGGTAACTGCTCCATATTTACCACAGTCCAACGGAGTTGCTAAAAGGAAGAATCATACTTTGTTAGACATGGTGAATGCCATGCTCCTCAGCTTAGGTGCTCCCGATAATTTATGGAAAGAAGCATTATTATCTGTCGGTTACATCGTTAATAGGATCTCTAGTAATTTTAATGATAAGACTTCCTATAAATTATGGAAAGTTAGAGCTCCTAGGATCATTTATCTCAAAGTTTGAGGATGTCTAGATAAAGTAGAAGGTTCTAAACCTAAAAAGAGAAAAATTGGACCTAAGACTGTAGATGGTGTATTCATAGGATATGCTCTAGACAACAATGCCAATAGATTTCTTGTAACTCACTCTGAAGTAAATGAAATACCTAACAATACTATTATAGAAGCAAGAGATGCAGTTTACTTTGAGAATATATTCCCTTTCAAAGATAGAATTTCTTCCTCTCCCTCCAACTCTTCTCTTGCTCCGTCCACTAGCTCTCATGTTCTAATATCTAGTTCGCAACCCGAACAAGATATAGAACGTAGAAGGAGTAAAAGAGAAAGAATTAAAAAGAACTTATGAGAAGGCTTCTTCACTTTTTTGATAGAGAGTGATCCATTAACCTATGAAGAAGCAATATCTTCTCCTGATGCCCCTTTCTGTAAAGAAGCCATTAACAGTGAGTATAACTCTATCATGGAGAATAATATTTGGTTCTTAGCAGACCTACCTTTAGGTAGTAAACCCATAGGTTGTAAGTAGATATTCAAAAAGAAACTTAGAGCCGACGGTACTATAGAGAAATACAAGGCTATATTAGTAGTCAAAGATTTTACCCAGAAAAAAGATTAGATTATTTTGTTACATACTCTCCTGTAGCTAGAATTACATCTATCATAATCCTTCTAGTCTTAGCATCCATTTATGATATGCTAATCCACCAAATGGATGTAAAGACAATATTCCTAAATGGAGATCTTGAGGAATAAATCTACATGGAGCAACCTGAAGGTTTTATTTTTAAAGGTCAAGAAAATAAAGTTTTTAGGTTAGTAAAATATCTTTATGGCCTAAAGCAAGCTCCTAAGCAATAGCACAACAAATTTGACAAGGTAATTTCTGAATATGGATTCTTGTCAAATGAGTCTGAAAAATGTATATACTCTAAAATTACAGGTAAAAGTTGCATCATTTTATGCTTGTATGTCTAAACGATATCCTTATTCTAGGATCATCACTGGAATTGATAAATAATACTAAGAATTATTTATTCAACCAGTTTGATATGAAAGATCTAGGTGAAGCCAGTCTGATTTTAGGAATGCAAGTGTCCAAATGCAAAGAGGGCTATACTCTATCCTTAGCACACTTGATTAAGAAATGCTAATTTTTTTGAGTATTTTGATAAGAAACATGCCCTTACTCCTTATGACAGCAACCTTGTTCTCAAGAAGAATGAATGATCCCCAGTAGAACAACATAGATATTCACAGATGATAGGTTCCCTTATGTAAATAACAAACAGGACCAGACCTGATATTGCATTTGCTATTGGAAGACTAAGTAGATATATCAGTAACCCAAATCAGCCATATTGGACTGCATTGGATAGAGTATTTAGATATCTTAAGGGTATTCTAGATGATAAACTTCTCTATACTAGGCACCCTGATATCATAGAAGGTTATTCAGATGCAAACTGGATAACTGACTCACATGATATGAAATTCACTACTGGATATATTTTTACTCTAGGAGGAGCTGCTACCTCCTGGGGCTCATGTAAACAAACAATCATAGCTAGGAGTACAATGGACTCTGAAATGATAGCATTAGACACTACTTGCACAGAAGCTGAATGGCTAAGAAATCTTATTATGCATATACCTGTTTCTGTTAGTCTTGTTCTTGTAATTTCTATAAACTGTGATAATAAATATGTTATAGAATTACTAAAGCATGATTCTGTGAATGCTAAGATGAACAGCCACCTGCAGCTGCACTTCAAGTCAATAAAAACTCTTTTAGGCAAATATGTGGTTCTTGATTATATAAAATCAGAAAAGAACCTTGCAGACCACTTAACGAAGGATTTGTCTAGGACTTTGATCCTAGAATCATCAAGGGGGATGGGGTTAAGCCCATAAGTACGTCACCAGCAGTGGCAACCCAATCGAGTATGACTGGAGATCCCAAGAAGTCTGTTCAATAGTTAGGAACAAGCTGGACTCAGGTGACTTTTATGGAATACTGACCCGAGATTAAAATTTTATTAAATAATGTCCAAGTGGTTGTACATGTGTACAATGATATTCCATCCCTATGGTGACAGTGTTCCTGAGTGATAAGGTTAGGATGAGTCTAAACTCTTAATAGGTCCAAGCATGATATGCATGATTGACTCATATCACCAAACTTTTGAGAACTTACCTATATGAGAGGTTGTGAAGGCCACGACTATGGAACATGACGATTCCAGACAACTTTCATGAATATGGTATAAGTGTGCATAGCTAAACAAAAGTGCCACACGATAGACCCAGAACTTCTAGCGTACTATGTGTGCTATTTTCTGAATCTGGTACAAGAAGTCTAATTCAAGACATAGTCCATCAAGCACTTCTTCAGACAAAGACAATAGTCACTAAGTGAGATTCAAGGCTATAGTGCATCTCATCTATGCATAGTATATACCTGTCCAAAAATTCTTCACTTTTAATTTTTTTGTTACATCTATTTCGGAACTTAACCTTGGGGGGGGGGATTGCAGGCTGTGTGTGTATGTGCGTTGACACACATATAAGCAAAAGTTCAACTCCCTCATTTTGCTTTAGTCCCACATCGGTTGGACTACTCCACCTTTGTGTGTATATATTAGTTCTTCCTCTTTGCTTCCTTACGGACTTGTGTGGGGAGCCTTATGGGCCATACGCGCTTGCCATCGTTCGGCCTGGCTCGACTCAGTTTGGGTCGGATCGACGAACGTAACGGGTGCGGGTACGTGCTCACATCTGCGGGCGCCGAATGCCGATTCGATTTTCTCTTCGGGTTAGGGTTGAGACCCTTAAAACCTTTTTGTTCATCTTCCTTTTTTTAACCAATTTTGACTCATCAAATCTTTTGAACGTTGGACTCATGTCCAAATTTAATGTACATGTTTTTATCATTGCTTTATTATTTACTGTTCTTTATCGGTGATTATTGTCCCATGATTTTTACTCTTTAATACTGGGATTAATAACTTTTATTTTTCTGCCTTTAGTGAGTGCTTAGCTCTCTTCCTATATATTAAGGTCATCTCTTTATTTTTTTCTATAGAATATTATTCTCCACGTGAAACCCCTTTATCTCTTTTCTTCTCTCCAACAACCTTCTCTTCTCCAAATTCTTCTTCTGGGCAGAGCTAAGTTCAATCTCTCTCTCTCTCTCTCTCTCTCTCTCTCTATGTTGTGTGCAACAAAGGACAACCGATAGTCATAAGATTTTACCACTAAGAGTTTCCGAGAAACGTCTGCACATAGACCTCGGATCAACTCTTAGGACAGTGCTTCGTGCACGACTTTTTCGGAGGCCGATAATATAAATTTTATTTTATTTTATTTATAACTTTAAAAAAATAGGAAAAGAAGATCAATTTCTAACACGTAACCATTATGTCACGCCCCGACCCTGAGGGCCGCCCGGACCACCGCCTTCCCCCCATGCCGGGGGGCCACCGGACGCAAACCACCATGCCTCGGCACCTTCCCGACGGGGCAAGGAATGTGGCCCGTTTGATATCGGGATGTGATGTCGTGCGAGCCCAGGGTGGCGCCCGCACAAGGCTATTTTGTTAGAGTTTGTTTGGCTATCATCACATCAATTGAGTAAGCAGCTGAGGGACATTGTTGCAATGCAATACATTTAGCCAACTGAGTATTCGGGAAAAATCGAGGGACTTGGGTTTCTCTTAGGCAAATGCATCGTTCCATACATTATGCCCCTTTATACGATTGCATCTCGAGATAATTGAAACCAGGATTCCGGGTCTTGGGGACTGAGGCATGTATATCACTCCCTCGGACGATCCAGTACCTGCAAGCAAGTAAACTGTTGGTGGGTCAGCACTTTTATAAGTACTGATGAGATAAAACAACTAAACAGAAGCAAGCATTCACTAAAACCAACACTAAGTAATTATGTTATAAAATATTACATTACTAGTGATCTTTCTAGTTTTACCTATGTTCGTTTCATGCAGCAGAAGAACGGAGTCATATTACATTATTTTGGAAACATCTTTTAAAATAGAGTTTTATATTGAATAAGCAAGCAAGACAAGCCGTTCATTCTGTTTCAGGGTGTGTGCATCGTGTTTCGTGAGACTCTAGGGACAAATGCACAGCTAGACACACAAATGCATATCTTAGGGGCAGTCCTCTATCCAAGCCAACACAATGAACTAGCTATATGCAGTACGGTCCTCGAGTAACTCATGATCGGCAGTTGTTGGACCAGCATACCAATGACTCTTTATCTGATGCTAATGGCAGTTGTGACTCATGGTTGCTTTCCACTATCTCTGTAGCAACCGTGACACATGCAGTTCAGCTCTCCACCAATAGCCATTGTCCGACCGATACGAATGCATAGAAACACTATCAAATAAACTTTAGGATGCAGACGAGATGAACCACCAAACTATATTCTTGTTGCGGGGCAAGCCGCCTTATCATTGAACACATTCAGGCACACAATATGGTTCTCTCGGAGCATAGACGATAGTGAACATGTTCATGCAAACACATACTTAGACAAGCGTTTTAGGGTCTCTTAGTTAAGCAGACATTTTATTTCAAAGATAAGCTAGGTGAGTTCGTTCATTAACATGCAAGGCAGGTTCTATCATTCTCTTATGAAAACATTGCAAGTAAAAACTCATATTATTATTAAGGCATACAAGAATCAGAGAATGAAGTTCTGCCCACTCACCTTGATACATAATGCCAACGCAGAACGGGGCATTACATGCTTACCCACCAACAAAAAGTTTCATCCTCAAAACTTCAAGGATAAGCTTCTCGATATTTCGAGCAGCGATAGTCCTTATCCCTCGCCGTACTCAATCGAAACAATCAAGCAAATCAAGTCCAGAAAATATTTGCACTTTGAGAATATCTATGGACTTATTGTATGGAATGCTTTATTACAATACCATATCGATAATATCTCAGGGTCATAGCAATGGATTGGACCAAGAGATTGATTCCGCTTGGATACCAATCTGTCACGCCCCGATCTCCTGCAGGCAAATCGATCGTCCCCGCTAGGCGAGAATCACCGCGCCAATGCTCCCGCGGGACGATCGCTTCGGCTCATCTGGGCGTGATGTCGCACGAGCGTGAGCCGCACCCGTATAAGGACATGGTTCGTTGGCTGGCGGTAAGAGATCTAAGCCACAGAGTCGCACAGATTGTCCGTGTGCAGCAAAATTATAAACGCATAGGCGATTTGATAACAAATTCACTAAGTCGACAATAGCGAAAGTATTAAATAACACAAGTTGAAGTAAGGCAAACTCTTTATTGATATTGTGCAATATTACAGGCGGCGTATAGCCGAGATTACAAGTCGCTCAAGCCTCTCTCTCGAAAACAGTAAAAGCGTGCCAAGTGGCAATATTTGTAGAATGATACAGGCTATGTTCCAACATTATGTCTTGTATATGTGCTTCAGTTTCAGATCACAATGCTCCAAGGCTCCAGAGTGAACTCCACGCCTTAGCACGCACGAAGGAGGCATCCTCACCGAATGAGGTTCTCCCGTACCCGCAAACGATCTGGTGGATTATTAGTATATTGAATACACTGGTGGGGAGGCTACTCGCCCGCTCGACAAATCCAAACACGTAACATAGGTTCTGTGCACCAACTATTTTGTTATCTTTCTAGTTGTGCCTTAGGATCAGTTTCATGGCGTTTATGAAAAGTCCAACCTGTGTGGCAGTGCGTCGTACGATATAGGAGGAAACACGGTGAGACTTACCAACTTACCAATTCTCCTTCTCTATCCAAGTACAAAACAAGTTAATTCAAGCACAAGCATTCATGAACATTCAGGGGCCATATCATATGCAACACGAGTGTGCTACGAGCGGGTTCTAAATCAGATGCACGAGTTCTTCTTTTAAACTATAAAACACAGGTATACTTGTTACTCAGATTCAGGAATGATTTACAGATTCATTGTTCTTTTATCAGGATACTTGAATTCATATTCTTAGATGCAATACAATAACTCGCACACGGATTGCCGCTAAGCGAGTATGATCATGTATGCATAGGAGTCGCTGGCGTAGCCATTTATGGACATAGTCGCAATAAGACGGTGGTCCCGATGCCCCGGCAACCCGACCGAACTTATCCGTGCTAGGAATAAACTAGCACTACTACGGATCATCCCCCTAGGCCGGATCGGTCCCGGTGCCCCAGTGTTCTGTCCGAGGAGATCAAGCTTGTGCAAAAGCATCTGCGACTGAATGAATGAGTTCTTTGTTGTTCTTTCATTATTCTGAGTAAACGATAATGGTTGTAGGCGCAGGTCATGATCCTCACTACAAGCCATCCCAGGTCGTTCCTGACTCAGTGGTTCATTTATTCTAAATTTCACACAAGCAGACATAAAAATCCTTGATTCATTATTCAGATGCAACTTGACATAATGCGTTCTCCTGGTTCGGGGATTGCCTTGGCGACCACACGGTCCCGGATACTTTCAATGTTCATACTTTCATGGAACGACTATTAGATAATCTTCCGGTGGTTTGGATGAAACAAGGCAAGATAACATTCACTATATATTAGCATGCAATTATATGACAAGATTTGAATCGAGGCAATATATAAGCAGGCAAGCATGCATTTGTATAACATAAGCATTCACATTTGCTCGGGCCCGAAGGTAAGCCGAGTAGTGAAATCGTACGTAGACTTTCCGAGCGACATGATCTAGAGTCGTGCAGTGTAACCAAGTGAACAACGCACTAAGAAGAGCATGTACATATCGTTCTATCGAGGCATAGCAAAGTCCAGTTACATAAGGCAAATGCAGCATACGAGGGTCTAAATATAAGCATTGTTTCATTTCCATGTTCTAACACAATCAGTACAAGATGGGATTATTTCCTTAGCTAGGTGCGTTGGATTTTTATTAGCATGCAGGGGGTGATTCACCTAGCGACTAGCATATATCGTTCCATATTTTAAGTGTGCTGGCTAAGCAAGGACAAGTTTACCGTAGCCACCCACCTTAGAGATGATTCTCCTCGGTTGAGCGACACTCCGAGCGAGCCTCTGAAAGCCTAAGGCGAACTCCTAAAGAGCCAAGTCTAGATACCCTTTGCGTCAAATGAGTATTCTTGCCGGAACAAAGCAGGTCGGGATATTGCACTTTTGCCATTTGAATCGGCAGTCCGCTTGAGCGGAACGGGGTGTTACATCATACACCACTCAGAAAAGTCTCGTCCTCGAGACTTACTGAGGGCAGGCCATACTATCGCATTATGGAATCTATCCCAAGCGTAGCAATCGGTACCTCTAGATTCGTTGGAATACAATCTCCTACTCGATCCTTACGTCGTATCGCGTGTATGCTGAGTCAGTCTCATTTGTGCCTTAGGGCGGGACATGGTGCTTAACGCGGAGTACGTTTCAATCGATCTTGTTTAACGATCTAGGGCTGAGGCAAACTTATACAAGTCGTTATACTTGTTCATTTGGATATTCACTTACACTAGCATCGAGATCAACATATCGCGAGTCTGGATCGTGCACATATTTGAAGCGCTTCAAGCATATGCATGTCAACCAACTCAACGATAGCGAAGTCTTAGCACTCGAGTTTCACATCTCTTTTAGTCTTGGATCGTGCACACGTTCAAGGCGTCCCTCAAACATATGCATTCAATCAAACTTAGAGATCGTGAAATCGGACAAGCTACTTGCGAAAATCTCAAGGGTTCGTTTATCAATCATAAGGATACTTCCGATTGGGTCAGTGCAATTTCCATATCATTTCCTTTTCCAACTCAAGTTTTAAGCATTTTGTACAACCGTTAAGCACGATCTATTCGGTTTACCTACTAGCATCCATCTGTTCGGGTCAACATAGCGAACGTTATCGTTCCCAAGCCTAACCCTAAGTTTTTGTTGCCCCAGTCTACAGCTTATTCAAGCAATATGGTAAAGTCGGTAACACAGGTTCATTCACTCGGCACAGGGTCGTCTGCCTAATTGCTAGGTCAGCTCACAAGGTCATAGGTACTGGTTCAAGCACGCGATTCATCGTGCAAATTCGTCGCACGATGCTCGCCCAAATTCCTAGGATCAAACCATTGTTCATTTGCACGGGATATTCTACACCACGGATTTAAGAAAATCAATGTTTTGACGTGTGTATATATATATATATATATATATATATATATATATATATAGAGAGAGAGAGAGAGAGAGAGATATGAAGGAAGGGATTGTATGACCCCGCAAAAGGAGGGAAGCTAAAGTAGATTTAATCTAGTGCAAGTTAGTTCTATGAGGTGTGTGTTGAAACTGTGTGATACTCACAATACATGCTCACACATCAAACATGAGCGTGAGTGAGTGCAACTACTACCACAGAGAGAGAGAGAGAGCGAGCGAGCGAGCGCCTCCTCTTCAGCTCAGCTCCAATCTCTCCTCTCTCTATCTCCCATGCACTTTCCACCTCCCAATTTCCCTCTCATTAATATTGTCTGTCCTATGTTCATGTTAACAAACTGAACTGAGCTGAGCTGTGCTGAGCTGAGTACAATGCAAATGGTGAGACCGAGAGTCCTCCAATCCGAGATGATGGAGAAGAGATGGGTGCGCCACCTAATGGTGAGTTCCTTCTGCATCTTCTTCCTCGCCCTCTCCTTCTTCAACACGGACCTCTCCTTCACCACCTCCAACCACCTCTTCTCCAACTCCGCGCCCGCCGCTCCCACCACCGCCAAGAACAAAACAGTAGGCCGCCCCTTCCTCTATTCACGACGTACTTCAACAACCCGAAAGGCCCGCAGAACACGCGATTCGGCCCGGCGGAAGGTCCCCCGGTTGGCCTACCTGGTCTCCGGCTCGAAGGGCGACCTCGACCGCCTGTGGAGGACTCTGCGGGCTCTCTACCACCCTCGGAACCTCTACATAGTCCACCTGGACCTGGACGCGCCGGCGGAGGAGAGACGAGAGCTGGCCTCCCGCGTGGCGAACGACACGATGTTCGCCGGGGCAGGGAACGTGCACGTCGCCCGGAAGTCCGACATGGTCAGCTACCGAGGCCCCACCATGGTCGCCCACACCCTGCACGCCTGCGCGCTCTTCCTCAGGAAGAGCAAGGACTGGGACTGGTTCATAAACCTAAGCGCGTCGGACTACCCTCTGATGACTCAGGACGGTGAGTTATCAGCTATATATAGTAGTAGTAGGGCTAATTGGAGTTTAGACCCGGGATTTTATATCGCCTTTTAGTTTAAGTTCAAGTTCTGATATGTCCAATTGAAAAGTTTATAACCGAAATTTTTATTTTTTGTTTTATTATTTTGTTATATCATTCCTAGTCTACATAAGAAGGAATGGTCGGCCCTAGTCCAGAGCAACCAGGATGACCGTTCAGAATCCACGGACCAGAAGAGTCCAAAAAATCAGTTCAAATATATGTATACTGATAATTTTGTATCTAAAATAGAAATAACATGTACTATGTGCCCCTTTTAACATAAGATAGTGGTGACGTATGGTTATTATATACGGGGACATATTTTGAAAGTTTATCTAGGATCCTCGTGAACTCAGAATCAGTCATGTAAGAAGATTTTATTGACAAATATGGAAGAGGAGTTATAATAGAAAAATTAAAATAAAAAATAAAAAATTAGAGTATAAATATTTTTACTTAAACTCTAAGTTGATATAAAATTATGGGTCTAAACTTTAGTTAGCCGTACTATTTAGTACGTACGTGAGCAATTATGCATGCATGTTTAGAGTACTCTCCCTTATGATAGTGACATGCAGATATACTCTACACCTTCTCGATGCTGCCGAGGAATATCAACTTTGTGGAGCACACGAGTCGATTGGGATGGAAAGAGTAAGAAATTAATTGTAGTACATTAAGTCCTAATTCCTAAACTTTGCGAAATTAGTTAATTGTTTATTCTATGGACGATGAAGTAGTAGATATTATGTTAGTGATGTAATTGGTGTTTCAGGGAGCAGAGGGCTAAGCCATTGATCATAGATCCCGGGCTTTACAACTCGAAGAAATCCGAGATCTTCTGGGCAACTCAGAAAAGAGCATCACCCACTGCCTTTAAGTTGTTCACAGGTGAGCTAGCTAGCTCTTTCCCTAAGCATTGATCGATCGATCCATTTGCTCCTGGTTTTATTATTTCTTGGGACCGATAACAACCTAAAACTACTTATGTACTGCGTTTGGGGCAGGGTCTGCGTGGATGGCTCTGTCACGAGAGTTCGTCGAGTACTGCGTTTGGGGCTGGGACAACCTCCCTAGAACCCTACTTATGTACTACGCCAACTTCATCTCCTCCTCGGAGGGCTACTTCCAGACCGTCATATGCAACGTGCCCAAGTTCGCGCGCACGGTCGTCAACCACGACCTCCACTACATCAAGTGGGATTCGCCACCGGATCAGCACCCCCACACCCTTACTTCGGCCGACAAATCGAGCATGGTCGGGAGCAACGCGCCCTTCGCCCGCAAGTTCAGGCACAACGAAACGGTTCTCGACGAGATCGACGACGAGCTCCTCGGGCGGACGGACCACGGGGGGTTCGTGCCCGGGGGGTGGTGTGCAGGAGGGAGTACTCCGAAGTGCTCGGAAGTTGGGAATCCCACGAGGCTAAAGCCAGGACCGGGTGCGCTTCGGTTTGCTGAACTCATGGATAGCCTGATTCGATCAGGGAAGTATCGGAAGAACCAGTACTGTAGATAGATGGGAAGGAGAGGTCACGTTCCAATTCTTGGTGTCGGGGTTGCTGAATGCCAGTGAAGGCTCAACTCAACAGAGGTGGACACAGGTATTGAGTGACACGAGAGAGTTTTGAGTTCAGCAGTTAGCAACTCTTAAGATGCATACTTGGAAGATGGTTCTTCAACAGCTATACAAATAAGAATTTGTGAAAGACTGATTCAAAATTGCAGAGAATATTACATCCCGGAGATTTGTATGTCCGTATCCACATCGTGTCCGTACATGTATTTGTGTAACATAAATGATTACACTGAACCTGTAATACGTGTACGTCGTATCCATATCTAGTTCTCATACCAATTCTTCGTGTCAAAACAAGGTTAGAAGAGAATGTTACGTAGAATCTAAGAACTCGCGACTAGGTCAGAGAAATTACCATATCTAGTTCTTATCCCAATTCCTGTCAAAACAATATTAGAGGAGAATGTCACTTACATAGACAATCTAAGACCTCGAGACTAGCTCAGAGATTCTACATTAATCGATCTGAAGGCCTACAATCCCGGCCTCCGGTCCTAAGGCAACCTGGTCCAAATGCCCCACACGCACTGGCACTGCATTGCAACCGCAACTGCATCTGCACCGCACCCACCACGCAATATATAAAACCTTCCTAGTTCTAGTGGCTAATAAGTGGAGACATATCTTGGTTTGATGGATTCGATTCCATGAAAAACCGAATTTATTTCTTCCAAGTAATAGTGGCCTCCGTGAATCCAAATTAACTTGTCTCTTCATTAACTTGACTTGGCTAGATAAAATATATATATGCATTGTGCGGTACTAACACATACATGAATAAGGATACGATATAAATATGGGATACATATATTTTCAAATATGTTCAGTGTGATCATCTATGTTGCACGCGGACTAGATAAGAATACAGACACGATAACCATGTTTATGTATCCGATACAACACAGGTTACAATCTATCTCATCTTAAATGAACTTAATCAGCTCGTCTCTGGATTATACATACAACTTCAATATCTCATAGCAGTTGCAGCTAATCTTCCATAATATAAAATGGATTCTAGACGGCTCAAAAGTGAGCCGTCTAAGCTGAAAGTAAATACTCAACCAATTAAATTTAAAATAAATAAATTACGGGAGATAAATAAGACCTTAAACTAACTTTCTTCTTATCTATCAAAACCGTTAATAAATACTCACCCAATTTAATTAAAAAAAGCCTAACGGAAGATTAAAAAAAAATCTAAAACCAACTTCCTTCTCATCAATTATCATCCGTAACCCACTCTTTTCTTCCATAATAAATTATAATTAAAATATTTTTAAATATTTTATAATAATATAAAAATAACTTTTGCACGTGTATTTACTAATAACCATAAAGCATTTCTAATCATTGTTTATACAAACGAGGCTTGCCCAACCCAAGATGGGCTTAGGTGGGCTAAGGCTCGGAATCCACGCTCAAATTAGAGATGGGTTTAGGTTGAGGTTGACATTGATAAGCTAGATTGTACGGATACCCAACAAAAAAAAAAATGGTGCGGATATTTATATCGTGTCCGTATCCGTATGCATATACATGTTAGCGCAACATGGATGATCACTTATGTACCTATTTGAAAATGTCAATATGTATCCCACATTGATATTTTATCATGATTCTATATATGTGTTTGTATTTGTACAGCATAGCTGATAATATAGTTATATTTTAAGATTTGCTTGAATTTTTTGTAACCTGAATGGGCCTACAAAAAGAAACCAACCAGGGTTCAAACTGAACAAAACATAGTAACACATTTTCAGGTAGGTTTGGTTTTGGATTGGACTGAGAAGCATCCCTGCTTACCCTAACTTCAGTTCTAGCACTTCATCAAGAAGGATCTACACAAAAAGAAAGACCCACCATGGGACCTGTGCATATAAACAATACATAACCACCAAATTATTCAAGACTCCACCAAGTAATCCACTATTAGTTAAAACTCAAAAGACACACGAGAAAATTTATTATAGGGTGCAAATTTTTTTTTTTTTTAAGAAATTGGCGGTAGAAAGTCAAGTTTGTGAAAATTGAGTGGAGTCGCTATATGTCTGACGAATCTGTCATGAAAATGTCAGACGATTTGACATTTTTGTCATGAAAACATTAGATGAGCCTGACGTTTTTGAAGCAGTTTTACAATTTTGTGATACATACCCTTTCTTCTCTGTTTAGTGTACTTGCAAAATCTCGTTTGATACATTTTTTCTCTTAGTACATACTTTCTTAATGTGTATCAGAAGCTCTTTATTCATGCATCAGTGAAATATTAGAGCTCATTCAGCCAGTGCCACGTGGAGACCAACTGACAAGTAAAGCCAAGTCATCAGGGAGTTCAAGATGTGGCCCAGGTCCTTCCATGTCGTCAGTCTTCTAACCAAAGGCTTAACTGTTAAGAGACAAGAGCAAAAGTATCAGTCTATAAATACAAAAAAAATGTAGAAATAGAGTGTGAAGATTTGTAATAGAATTCTTAGCTTTAGTTTCTTAGTTAGTTTTCTCTTCTTCTTCATGGTAGTTGCTCATGTTATCTACTTGTATCCACTGAACCCTAAATAAAAGTACCATTGTTCTTCCTGAGCCTCTTTCTTGTTAACTACTGAAGTTCCATGGAAGGAAGTGAAAGATCTTCTCCAGTTCGAGGTTTGTTAGGTCAGGGGCCTAACAATTGGTATCAGAACTAATTCGTTCCCTCTCGAGGAGCGTATGAAGGGAGCTCGAGCTACCATGGATCATGGCAAGAAGCTCCACCGGGACTATTATGGTCGTTCGATCCAGTTCTTGGAGCCTATGGAGATCCGAGCTTGATTTACAATGGCTCTCGGCAAGAAGTTTCACCGGGGAGATCCTTAAATTTTCCATCTCAAAGAGCCACTCCCTAGCCTTCCTAGTGCCAAGTGTGATCTCCGTCTAGAAGTCTTCTGAGTTGTAAAGAACTTTGTTCGATCAGTTACTCTCTCTCTAAGCTATGAAGTTGTGAGACTTCGGATCAAACCTCATGGTGTAAAGAAGTGGCAAGCCTTCGGATCAAAGCTTGTGATTCACTATTGGTGATTATAGGAAAAAAACTTCGAGCTTGAGTTCTCGGGACTGGACTAGTCCTCTCAGAGGAAAACCAGTATACATCTTGGTGTTTGTGTTTTCTTTCTCTCTCTCTCTCTACTTTACTGTCTCTATATACGCTGTTAGTCAGCAACTACCTTCATTCCGTTAATCTAAAATTGGGTAGATTATTCCGCTGCACTCTATTCACCCCCTCTAGAGTTGCCTTATTGTCCTTCAATTGGTATCAAAGTGAGTTCTCTTGATATTTGGCTTAACATCCTAAGAGACTTATGGCAACTGTTAGATTTATCCACACCAACAATGGTGAAGGCCAGTCCACAAATAGGCCACCCCTATTTGACGGTACTAACTACACATACTAGAAGACACGCATGAGCTTCTACATAAAGTCACTTGATTTTGACCTTTGGGTTGTAGTAGTAGAAGGATACAAGAAGCCACCTAGAATAGTCATAGATGGTAACCTTGTAAAGAAGCCTCATGATAAGTACACAGATACTGGAAAAAAGCTAG
This sequence comes from Iris macrosiphon, assembly GCA_036927795.1. Taxonomy (NCBI): domain Eukaryota; kingdom Viridiplantae; phylum Streptophyta; class Magnoliopsida; order Asparagales; family Iridaceae; genus Iris; species Iris macrosiphon. The sequence continues at coordinate 28,555,423 of JAYESA010000013.1, forward strand.
TCTTGATGTTAAAGCTATTAACGCTCTATTTTGTGTTGTAGACAGAATTAAATTTAACAGGGTCTCCACTTGCGAAACTTCACACGAAGTATGAAAACTTCTTGAGGTCACTCATGAAGGAACCTCCCAAGTGAAGGAATCAAAAATAAGTCGTCTAACACATGAATACGAAGCATTCTAGATGAAGCAAAATGAGACGATCACTCAAATATTCACGAGATTTCTCAACATCGTCAACCCTCTATTATCACTCGACAAGGAGTACAGCAATCACGAGAAGATTCGCAAGGTACTCAGGGGACTCACCAAGAATTGGAATTCCAAGGCCACTACAATCATAGAAGGAAAAGATCTTACCACGATGACCCTTGAGATGCTCATGGGCAAGCTGATGACTCACCAGCTAGATCTCAAAGAATTTGAAGAACCCATTACCAAGGAGAAGACGATCGCTCTTAAGGCACATCACAAAAAGGTCACAAACTACAACTCTGACGACAATGAGTCTCAAGATGAGGAAGTTGCCATGACCATAAGAAACTTCAGGAAATTTCTAAAGATTGAGAAATCAAAGAAGAAGGAGCCAACTGACAACAGTGATGAAGAGCCTATATGCTACAACTGTAAGAAGACATGGCATATAAAGAAAGATTGTCCAACCCTAAGAAAAGAAAATCGCCACAATTACTCATCCAGAAGAACATCATCACAAAAATATGTAAATACTAGTATTTGGCACGAAAGTGAAGCTAGTGAATCCGAAGAAGAGAATCCTCGAGAAGCAGCAAACCTATGCTTCATGGCGTTAGCTGATCAGGTAACTGATAATGACTCTTATGATGATTTTACTTTTGATGAACTTGTGATGCTAACCTATTTGCAATACTATCTATGAAGAAAGAAGGTTATATCTCCTTCGGCAATAACCTCATAAAAGACGTCTGTCTAGTAACGAAATTAAAACATAACTTACTCAGCATCAATCATCTAGCTGACCATGGTTATGGTATTAACTTCGTTAAAAATAAATATTTTATTTATGAAAGATTACTGGTAATGTTATCTTTGAAGGGATCAGGAAAGGCAATATATATTTTTTCTATCTTGCAAAAGACACTAACAATGCAGGCAAATGTCTATACGCCAACAAAGATGACATTTGGCTATGGCATATGCGTCTAGGACACGCAAACATGGACACTATTGCAAGACTATCTACAAAAAAAATCGTAAGAGGCTTACCAGAGATTCTTTCAAGAAAGATATGATATGTGCTAACTGTGAAAATAATAAAGCTACTAAATCTTCTTTTAAATCAATCAACTCTGTAAGTACCTCTAGACCTCTCCAACTCTTAAAAATAGACTTGTTTGGACCCAGTAGAGTTGCCAGACTTGGCGGTAAGCTTTATGCTTATGTTATTGTTGATGATTTTTTTCGATACTCATGGGTTTATTTTTTTGCAAATAAAAATAATGTATTTTTTAATTTGTCACTTTTTGCAAAAAGGTTCAAAAGAAAATGGTTCCATGATTACTCGTATCTGAAGTGATCATGAAGGCGAATTCGAAAATAATAATTTCAAAAGATTTTGCAATAAAAATACTTTTTTCATAAATTTTCATGCCCTAGAACTCCACAACAAAATGGTGTTGTTGAGCGGAAGAATAGAATTCTTGGCGATATGGCTAGAGTCATGTTAAATCAGTATAACCTTTCGAAATACTTTTGAACTGAAGCTGTAAGTACTTTATGCCATATTTTGAATAGGGTGCTTATTCGACCTATATCAAAGAAAATCTCCTATGAACTTTGGTTTGGTAAAATCCCTATAATTAGTTATTTTAAAGTTTTTAGATGCAAATATTTTATTCTTAATACTAAAGATAATATAGAAAAATTTGACTCCAAGGCCGATGAAGGTATTTTTCTAGGTGATGCCGCCAAAAGTAAAGGATTTAGAGTATTCAACAAAATCTCATTGAATGTTGAAGAATCAATCATTGTTACATTTGATGAACACAACACTCAAGCGCTAAACAAAAGCGACGATGAAGGTAGTCAACCTGCAACCAATAAGACATCAAAAGATACAAATAGTACAAGTCATCCGAAAAGTCTGCCAAGGAGACTAAAGTTCTTCACAGATCATCATGAGGATCTTATCCTCTCTGTCAGAATGCTGACCAACTTTTAGAGGGGGAGAGTACTATGTATTTTTTTATCCATTTTCACAGGCACGTAATCTGATGGCATAGTTATTATTTTCTTGTTATGTTTCTGTTATGGTTTTTATTATGATAAAAGTTGTTGCCTTAGTTAACTACGATAGAGTTAGGACTTGTCAAAGCGATGTGTTTCCAGCCTAGTGGGACGGCATCAAAGTCGCGTAGCCTTATTATGCCGAGATGGCAGTATATTGTGTAAATCGTTGACAACCGTGCTAGACTTTTACTATCGTTAGATATATCCGAAACTACTCGAGTAGTTAAGTAAGACAATAGAGTTTTCATAATAATTACTATTAACAGTTTTAGATTAGGTTTACCACATTTTATTGCCTGAATTTGTTTCTACCAAAGTAGTTTTATCAGGTTTAGTAATATGCTTTGCATTCGGGGCAATAGTATTCATTACCTTATAATGGATCCTATAGATTACTGCTATAGTTTCAGATCTAGGAAGAAAATTATAACCATATATTTTTAAATTAAGAGTTATAGATTCGAATAGATGAGTGTCTGTCATTGACAGAGTTAAATTTGAATAAACATTAAAATAGACTGGGCCGTGAAAAAGGCTAGTTTGCATCACTCCCATTAGGGATTGTTTCCAATCTAAACATCTTGCATCTCTAAGGGATGTCATTATGGATGCATTTAATCCTGGCAATGTTAAAGTCTTAAATGCAACATGTATTAGTCCAATATGGACATAATTATAGGCATCACGAATATGCCCAATATTCTCTTCGCTTATTAGCTTAAAGGAGTGTTATGTGTTATTAACAGAAACAATTCTTTCTATTGTCTTAATGGAAATAGATGATTTAAAGTCAAAAGTACCAATTTGGTAAAAAAATTTGGCTTTACTTTAGGAATTGTCCATTTGTTTAGTTCCTCTAATTCAGAGGGATACTCAAAATTCTGAGCATTCTTAATAGATTTACCCTTAGTAAGGGTTTTCTTATTAAAACTAATTGCCAATTCTTTACTCATTAGCATAATGAGGTTCTACTTCTATCACTTGCATGCATAATGACAAAGTTATTATAATCAAGTTATAAAACTGTTAATAGTAATTATTATGAAAACTTTATTGTCTTACTTAACTACTCCAGTAGTTTCGGATATATCTAACGATAGTAAAAGCCTAGCACGGCTGTCAACGATTTACGCCTCTACTGTCATCTCGGCATAATTAACAAGGCTACGCGACTTTGATGTCGTCCCACTAGGTTGAAGACACATCGCTTTGACAAGTCCTAACTCTATCGTATTTAACTAAGGCAACAGCTTTTATTATAATAAAAACCATAACAAAAACATAACAAAAAAATAATAACTATGCAATCAGATTAAATGCCTGTGAAGAAGTAGAATTACCTCAGCCTTGAGCCATAAACATGGCTCTGATACCAAAAGTACAAACCAGGAAGAGGGCTCTTATAAAGAGGATGAGAAGAGAGTCTTTTATGAGGAATACTGAATTTTATTGATTACTAGAAAGCTTACAAGAACACATCAATGGGAGTAGGTCTTTGATAGTAATATTTTATTAGATTAGGTTTACCATATTTCATTGCCTGAATATGGGGATTATTTATTTTAGCCTCAGCAAAAGATTTCTGAAGATGCTCAATCTTATGGGAATTAATTTCTTTATCAATTGGCTCCTCAATTTGCTGATCATCTTCTGATACTTCAGATGTAGCATTTGATGATTGTCCATTACTAATCTGAATGCTTTGAGAAAGATTGTCAATGGCAAGTTTATTTCTATTAGTGTTATTACTAATAGTAGCAAAAAAATTCTTTGCATAAGCTATTAGCACTTACAATTCTTTTTCTTCAGCATTGATAGTTTGAAGATTACTTTTTTAAAACTGAGCTATTAGCTCTTTAATAACTTCTTTAATTACTTCAGGGATTTTAGTAACTTTAAATTCTTTTACATCAGTAGGAGGTTTTAAAGAGATATTATTAGTCTCCTTTAAAGAACATTTTCCTGAAAGATCCAAATATTTTATTGTATTTAATTTCTGTAATAATTTATCTAAAGCATGTTCAATTCTGGTCAATTGTTGACCCATAACTTGGATACGAATATTTGTATAATTATTTTGCCGTAAGGCTTTTTGTAGTTCCTTAATGATGTTTCCATACTGTCAATTATTTTGACAAAAGAAACGACATCAATTTTTTTCTGTTATATTTTTGACAGTGAGTTTAATTGACTCATTTGGGGGATACACTGATCTGGTTATACCGCTATTTGATCCTGTATCAGTATTTCAGACTTTATAATGTTCCTCTAACACATTAATTTGTGTCAATTCAGTATCAACATAGTTTTGGATAAACCAATCAGCGGAGGGTATTATCCTCTTTTTCTTTTCTAGATGATTATAGAATTCATCTTTTAATTTATACCTTTCTTTAATAGAATAGATTTTTTCAAACCATTTTCTAAATTCAACATTTTTATAGTATATTCTATTGAGAATGTCCCATGTTTCTTGATTGGTTGTAAAACCCATTAAATAGAAGTAAATTCTATTTTCGATATTGTCGGTGAGCCTATTTTTCTCTTTTTCTTATATAAGGGATGTGATATTGCATCATCTGTGATTCTGATTTTATTTACTTCTTCTTTATTAGTAGAAGTTGACCATATAGAAGAGGGTAAAGATTTTTGACTTGATATAAATAGTCGAGAAATATCATGCGGAGGAAATCTTACTTTGACTTCTCCATCTTGAGTATGAATTATCTGATCAATTTTTGTGTCCATAATTGGTTGTGGTAACACAGCTTGATTCAGAACCCATTCTTTCAGAAAATTAATTTTATCCCATCAAATTATTCTATTCGTGGCTACTTTGGATGTCAACAAATTTATTTCTACCAAAGTAGTTTTACCAGGTTTAGTACTATGCTTTGCATTCGGGGCAATAATATTCATTACCTTATAATGGATCATATAGATTACTGCTATAGTTTCAGATCCAGAAAAAAAATTATAACCATATATTTTTAAATTAAGAGTTATAGATTCGAATAGATGAGTGTCTGTCATTGACAGAGTTAAATTTGGACATTTAATTATCCATTTGAAAATATAGAGGATTTAAAAATGGATAAAAAAATACATAGTACTCTCCCCATCTAAAAGTTGGTCAGCATTCTGACAGAGAGGATAAGATTATGCCCAAGCTGCAAATAATTTTTGCAGAGATGGTGGTAAAATTTCTAAAGTAGCACCAAATTGTAACCACCAACGGATAAACCATTCTGGAATATCCTGTTTAAGAATTTCAGGACATATTCACACAAACCATGAGGGCTTTTGTTTGCTATTATCAAAGTAAAATACTTTGGTAAAAGTCTCAATGTAATCCCAGTAGGAATAGGGCATATTAATATTCTTATCCCGATGAACTAGTAAGTTAGTTCTATTAGGGTGAAGTCTCCATGATTGAGGAGTAATAATGTGACGTATAATAATTTTGCTATAATTTACGTCACCGCGAGAATCATTAGTCTTTTGATAGAAATGTTCTATCTCGACTAATTTTGTTGTCAACAGGATACCTTAAGTATAACAAGATTTAGAAACCAGGAAGAGGGCTCTTATAAAGAGGATGAGAAGAGAGTTTTTTATGAGTATTACTGAATTTTATTGATTACTAGAAAGCTTACAACAACACACAAACACACTTCAACAGAACATAAAACTTTAAACGTACATAAGCAGAGGTCTCAGCCTCCATTTATATTATAAATTGCCTACAGTGATAGGCTTGACAACCGACATATACAAGTAAGAAAACTGGCAGCTGCAGGTTAGAGAGATTCTTTCTTATCCTGAGTAAAGGTAAGTGCCCATTACCATCGTCTTTATATCTTTACTTTATTTATCTTTTTTGACATGTAAGGCATTCATGCCGAAAGTATAGTAGCGTAGGCTCCACCATAAAGAGATTACTTTATATAGAGATTCCTCTTGCGCTGAAAGTAATCTTTTGCTGAGGATTATCAGCAAATTATGGCTTTGATACCAAAAGTAGAAACCAGGAAGAGGGCTCTTATAAAGAGGATAAGAAGAGAGTCTTTATAAGGAATACTGAATTTTATTGATTACTAGAAGCTTACAACAACACACAAACACAAACCAGGAAGTGAATTGTTAGTTTCTTTAATATATTCAATATCAAAATCAAATATGGCTAATTTTGCTTGCCATCGAGCAAATATTTACTTAGATGCTAAATTTATAACATCTTTTTCTAAGACAGTCTTAGCAGAACTACAATCAATGTGTAATAAAAAAAATTATTAAGTAAATCATCCTAAAATTTATGAATGCATTGGATGATAGAAAGAATTTCTTTTTTAATAGATGAATATTTAATCTGAGTATCATTCCATTTTCCTGAATTATATCTCACTAACACCTCATTATTCGTGTCAGGATATAATTATTTTAATATTCTACCATAACCAATATCACTTGCATCAGTTTTAACAATTTTAAACCATTCAACATTGGCTAAATATAAATAGGATAAATTCTTTATTTTCTGTTTTATTGTTTTTACTGCTTCAGTATGGGTATTAGTCCATGGAACAGGATTTTTCCGTAATCTTTGATACAAATTTTTTGTAACAATAGCGATATTTTTATAAAATTTGGTTACATAATTTAATCTACCAAGAAATCGATGTAACTGTTTTTTATCAGTAATTTTATCAGAAAATTTAGAAACAAATTCAATACTTCTATCAATTGAAATTATTGTGTTATTCACAATGTTATGTCCCAAAAATCTGATTTTTTGCTGAAAAAGTTTTATTTTTGGGACAGAGATTACTAAGCCATTTTTAATGACTAAGTGTTTAAACACATTAAGGTGTTTAAAGTGTTCTTCTATCGTACTAGAGAAGATCAATATATCATTAATGTAAGATAATATAAAATTAGAGTGTTGAATAAATATTTCATTCATAATATTTTGAAATTCTGAAGGTGCATTCTTCAGACCAAATGACATAACATTCCATTCGTAATGACCAAAAGGAACAGTAAAAACAGTCTTATACCGATCTTTCTCATTAATTTGGATTTGCCAATAACCTGATTTCAGGTCAAATTTTGAATAAATTCTTGCTTTAGCCACTCTATTAAGTAGATCCCTTTTATTCGGGATTGGATAACGAATCCACTTCAAAATCTTATTTAAAGGTTTATAATTAATAACAAGTCTAGGTACCCCTCTTTCTTTTTCAGCATTATTATTGACATAAAATGATGTACAATTCCATGGAAAATAAGACTTGTGGATTAGTTTTTTATCTAATAAGTCTTGAATTTCTTTTTTTTACAATTTTTAAGATATTCTTGATTCATTAGACAAGGTCTTGCCTTTGTCGGAATATTCATTTCATTAAAGGATTTTTTATAAGGAAGAGAAACTATATGTTGTTTGCTATCCCAAAACGCATTAGGGATATTACTACAAGTGTGTAGCTTAATGTCTTCCTCTACTTGTTTAATTTTTTGTTGAATTTTCTATTATTTTAATTGCTGAGTTATATTAACCTGAGCAAGTTCTTCTTTCAAGAAATTAATCTGATTTTCCTTCAGATTAACTTCATTAAGGATTTTAACAATGGATTAGTTATAAATTCAAAATTTATTCTTTTGCCTTTATAACAAGTTATAATTTCTTCCTTATTTATCTCATTAATGGGCATGAGTTTTTCTAGGAATGGAGTTCCTAGAATGACATGCTGAGATATCTCATTTACAACTATTAGATATATAGGAATACAAACATCTTTCTTATAAATATTTACATATGTAATTTTGTAAGGGATAGTTAGTGCTTTGTTATTAGCAGCACTAAGTGTCTGAGTAGTTCTTTCACAATATTTAATTGGAACAACTCCTTCCTTGACACAATTCAAATTTGCACCACTATCAACAAGTGCAATCAAATTGGTTAGCTAATACTCATTATTAATGAGTAAATTTATTTTAATATACTATTTATGGTTAATAAATAAATCTATTTTTTGCAGGAAATTATTTCTCCTTGCTTCTTGTTCCTGTTCAGACTAATTTTCTCCCACTTGTTCTTTAAAATGAGAAAAACTACCAGAGGATTCACCAGTTTCTATTAGTCTAGCTATATTTCTAGATATATTATCTAGTTCTAGCTTACCCAGTCTCCTTTGGATTTGCTAGTCTTAAGATTTTAAATTTTTAATCTCAATTTTTAAAGTTTTTATTTCAGACTGAAGTTCCTATATAGTAACAGGTTTAACTTGTCTGCTTTTATATCTAGAAATTACTTCAGCCATATTGTAGGCTTCAGTAGGAGTCTGAATAGGAGTAGTTACCTTTTTTGACTCTTCTCCAAGTTCATCTATAATTCTATTTTTTATTTCATGACTGATATTATCAGTTAAGGGCTTCAATAATATCTTTTTCTCATTAAGAGTTAAGGTATTTATTGATAACCCATTCATTTCTATTATAGATTTATAGTAGTTAATGTCTTTATCTGTAACATATTTGTTACAGTTGCAATTCTCATCAAATTCATTAACTGAATCATCACTGGATGAGCTTTCTTCATAATCTGAATCAATCATTAACTTATAAAGAGTCTTTCTCAATTCTTCATCTTCAATCTCTTCTAATTTCTTTTTAGTGTAATATTTATTGGCATAGTGGCCTAATTTATCACATTTATAACATTTAATAATATTACTCTTTTTAGAAGATTTCTTCTTTTTATTCTTATTGTCCTTAATAACAGTAGGGTCTTGCCTTCTTAAAGGATTTTTTTTCCTTTTATAAGGATTCTTATAGTCTTTATATTCTTTTAATTTCTTTTTTCCTTTTATATTTAGAGGTTTAAAAGTATCCATTGTAAACTGGTCACAAAATTCTCCCAGTTGTCTTTTTCCAGAGATTGAGTTTTTAATTGATGTTTTAGCTTTAAATCATTACATAGAGCTAGACCTTCTTCAATACATTTATTAATTAAATTATCATAAGTGTAATTAGCATAAAAAATAATACCATTATTTTGATATCTCAATCCTTGCCTTATTCTTTCTGCAAAGAGATTAGGAAGTCCATCAATAAATTTAGACTTCCAGTGAGCATCATTTGCATCACCAAGTAACATTACTCGACTTAAGAAAGTATCTTTATACTGAGTAAGGGTTGGACAACTTAAGTTTTGAAGAAGAGTTCTTACTCTTTCTCCATGGTCGGAGATTCCTCCTGTAAAGTGTTCCAAGCTTGTAATAATCAATGTGTATACAGTATCAGACTTAGTAGTTTGAGTATTATTTTCTAGATTCGTCTCTGTTTTTATGGCATTTAAAACTTCATGTCTCTGGGTATCAGTTAGAAAATTAGTCCACCAACTCCTTAGAATGCCGGTAAAACCACAAGTAATGAATTGGGCAGTATCTTTATCACTATTTCCAACAGCCCTAGCAACATTAGAATATATCATCATTCGATGTAACTGATCATGGATTTGTTTATCAGTAAGACCATCTATGTTCCATTGATAGATTTCTCCACCACTGTAATGATTCTGGATTATAGAGTCATTTTCTTTAAATAGGACATCAGTGGGAGTAGGTCTTTGATAGTAATATTTTATTAGATTAGGTTTACCATATTTTATTGCCTGAATTTGGGGATTATTTATTTTAGCCTTACCAAATGATTTCTGAAGATGCTCAATCTGATGGAAATTAATTTCTTCATCAATTGGCTTCTCAATTTGCTGATCATCTTCTGATACTTCAGAAGTAGCATTTGATGGTTGTCCATTAATAACCTGAATGCTTTGAGAAAGATTATCAATGGCAAATTTATTTTTATTAGTGTTATTACTAATAGTAGAATTTTTTTCTTTGCATAAGCTATTAGCTCTTGCAATTCTTTTTCTTCAGCATTGATAGTTTGAAGATTACTTTTTTTAAACTGAGCTATTAGCTCTTTAATATCTTCTTTAGTTACTTCAGGGGTTTTAGTAACTTTAAATTCTTTTACCTCAGTAGGAGGTTTTAAAGAGATATTAGTAATCTCCTTTAAAGAAGATTTTCCTGAAAGATCCAAATATTTTATTGTATTTAATTTCTGTAATAATTTATCTAAAGCATGTTCAATTCTGGTCAATTGTTAACCCATAACTTGGATAAAAATATTTGTATAATTATTCTGCCATAAGGCTTTTTGTAGTTCCTTAATGACTGTTTCCTTACTGTCAATTGTTTTGACAAAAGAAACGGCATCAATTATTTTTGTCATATTTTTGACAGTGAGTTTAATTGACTCATTTGGGGGATACATTGATCTGGTTATACTGCTACTTGATCCTGTATTAGTATTCCAGACTTTATAATGTTCCTCTAACACATTAATTTGTGTCTATTCGGTATCCACATAGTTTTGGATAAACTAATCAGCGAAGGGTATTATCCTCCTTTTCTTTTCTAGATGATTATAGAATTCATCTTTTAATTTATACCTTTATTTAATAGAATAGGTTTTTTCAAACCATTTTCTAAATTCAACATTGTCATAATACATTCTATTGAGAATATCTCGCGTTTCTTGATTGGTTGTAAAATCCATTAAATAGAAGTAAATTTCATTTCTGACATTGTCGGTGAGCCTATTTTACTCTTTTCCTTATATAAGGGATGTGCTATTGCATCATCTGTGATTCTAATTTTATTTACTCTTTATTAGTAGAAGTTGACCCTATATAAGAGGGTAAAGGTTTTCGACTTGATATAGATAGTCGAGAAATATCGTGCAGAGCAAATCTTACTTTGACTTCTCTATCTTGAGTATGAATTATCTGATCAATTTTTGTGTCCATAATTGGTTGTGGTAACACAGCTTGATTCAGAACCCATTCTTTCGGGAAATTAATTTTATTCCATCGAATTATTCTATTCGTGGCTACTTTGGAAGTTCAAAAAATTTGTTTCTACTAAAGTAGTTTTACCAGGTTTAGTAATATGCTTTGCATTCGGGACAATAGTATTCATTACCTTATAATGGATCCTATAGATTACTGCTATAGTTTCAGATCCAGGAAGGAAATTATAACCATATATTTTTAAATTAAGAGTTATAGATTCAAATAGATGAGTGTCAGTTATTAAGAGAGTTAAATTTTGATAAACATTAAAATAGACTGGGCCGTGACAAAGGCTAGTTTGCATCACTCCCATTAGGGATTAACTCCAATCTAAATATCTTGCATCTCTACGGGATGTCATTATGGATGCATTTAATCCTGGCAATATTAAAGGTTTAAATGCAACCTGTATTAGTCCAATATGAACGTAATTATAGGCATTACGAACATGCCCAATCTCCTCTTCGCTTATTAGCTTAAAGGAGTGTTCTGTGTTATTAATAGAAACAGTTCTTTCCATTTTCTTAATTGAAATAGATGATTTAAAGTCAAAATTACCAATTTGGTAAATTTTTTTTAGCTTTACTTTAGGAATTGTCCATTTGATTAGTTCCTCTAATTCAGAGGGATACTCAAAATTCTGAGCATTCTTAAAAGATTTACCCTTAGTAAGGGTTTTCTTATTAAAACCAATTGCCAATTCTTTGCTCATTAACATAATGAGGTTCTAGTTCTATCTTTTGCATGCATAATGACAAAGTTATTATAATCAAGTTATAAAACTGTTAATAGTAATTATTATAAAAACTCTATTGTCTTACTTAACTACTCCAGTAGTTTCGGATATATCTAACGATAGTAAAAATGTAGCACGGCTGTCAATGGTTTACGCCATCTACTACCATCTTGGCATAACAAGGCTATGCGACTTTGATGTCATCCCACTAGGTTGGAGATACATCACTTTGACAAGTCCTAACTCTATCGTAGTTAACTAAGGCAACAGCTTTTATCATAATAAAAACCATAACAGAAACATAACAAGAAAATAATAACTATGCCATTAGATTACATGCCTGTGAAAAAGTAGAATTATCTCAGCCTTGAGCCATAAATATGGCTCTGATACCAAAAGTAGAAACCAGAAAGAGGCTCTTATAAAGAGGATGAGAAGAGAGTCTTTTATGAGGAATACCGAATATTATTGATTACTAGAAAGCTTACAACAACCGACAATGTTTGTCAAGTATCGTCTTGTATGCTAGTATCATATATTATTTCTCCCCCGTTGTCATTTGATCGAATTGGCATGCTCCTCCAAAATCGGTGAGATGACAAGAAAAATAAGAGAGTAAAGTGTATACAGGATAATATATAATGACAAAAAATTTGTATTTAAACTTTTATTCATTTGAAAGAAAACATACAGAAGTGGATGTGTAATAGAAATATCATAGTAGAATATCTCAAAGTAAACTTTTTAACATTCAAATCTATTGAGTAACTAGTTGTCATTTTCTTCATCTTCATTATCTGGTTCAAGTTTTATTGTTTTTACTGCTTCAGTATGGACATTAGTCCATAGAGCAGGATTTTTTCGTAATCTTTGATACTAAACTCACATTAGAAAAGTGCAAGTTAATCTCCTAGGGGCTATATCAAACTACCCTGAAGGTAGTAGAATCTTACCCCATCACTAGAAAAAGACTAAAGGATCCAAGGAATCTAATCCTTTGGCATGACAGATTGGGCCATCCATGATCGACTATGTTGATAAAGGTCATCAACAATACCAATGGGCATAATTTATCATACCAAAGTCTTTCATTTTCTACTGAACTTTGTATGTAGCTTGTTCACAGGATAAACTCAGTACAAGACCTTTACTTCTCGAAATAGCTTCTGAATCACCACCATTTTTTCAGAGAATACAGGATGATATTTGTGGACTAATTGATCATGCTAGCAGACCTTTCAGGTATTTTATGGTTCTAATAAATGCTTCTAGTCGATGGTCAAATATTTCCTTACTCTCTTTTAGAAATTTTGCCTTCTCCAAGCGACTTTCTCAGTTGATTAAGCTTAAGGCTCATTTTCCTGACCAACATATTAGAACGATTCGACTTGATAATTCAACTGAGTTCACTTCCCGTACTTTTGATGATTTTTGTGCTTTCGTAGGAATAGAAGTTAAACATTCTTCCCCTCATGTTCATACCCAAAATGGTTTAGCGGAGTCCTTGATTAAGCATTTTCAGCACATAGCAAGGCCTTTACTCATGCAATCAAACTTACCCGTTTCAGCTTGGGGACATGCCATATTACATGCTGCTAAATTGATCATTGTTGATCATTCTTAGGCCAACTGCATATCATGAATTTTTACCATCATAACTTATGATAGTCCATCAACCTAACATCTCTCATTTGCGTAAATTTGGTTGTGCTATTTATGTTCCTATTCTCCCTCCTCAGCGCTCTAAAATGGGACCTCAACGTCGTTTAGGAATTTATCTCATTAGATATTTGGAACCTTTAACTGGTGATATTTTTACTGCTAGATTCGCAGACTGTCATTTTGATGAGACTAAATTTTTGCCGTTAGGGAAAGATAAGAAATAAAAAAAATGTTCTTACAGAACCATTCGCCACAAATAAATGGCACAAATTATCGTGGGATAATCCCACTCTTTATCATCTAGATCCTCGTACTAATCAATGTGAAACTGAGGTACGAAGGATATTGCATCTACAGGAATTGCAAATCAAATGCCAGATGCATTTTCTGATGCAGCTAAAGTGATTAAATCATATGTGTCCGCTGCAAATGTGCCAGCTCGAATTAATATTTGCGTAGAGAAAAATAGCATAGTGGCTAATGAATCCACTGCACGCCAGAAGCATGGTAGACCTATAGGTTCGAAAGACTTAGTCCCTAGAAAGAGAAAATGTCCAAGTAACAATCTTAAGGAGGTTACACATAACACTCAAGAAGAGGTTATGAATGACAGATCTATACTCTTTGAAACCCAGAATAGGTTATTGTCTTAGAAAAGATACAAGCCCAAGAGGAGGCTCAGGTACCTGAAAATAAAGAGATCTCTATGTTTTATACATATACAAGAAAGATATGGTATCGTAAAGATATAACTATAGATGAGATATTCTCATTCTCAGTAGCTACTGAAATATCTAAGGGTATTCATGACCCTGAATCACGTAGCATCGATGAATGTCGACAAAGAAAAGATTGGCCAAAATGGAAGGATGTTGTTCAAGCAGAATTAGATTCTCTTATAATAAACGTGGAGTGTTTGGACCTATAGTACAAACACCAAAAGATGTCAAACCGGTAAGTATCACACCCCGATCTTCCACAGGAATTGGTCATCCCTGCCGGGCGTGAATCACCGCTCCAGCACTTCCGCGGGACGATCGTTTCCATCGTGACGTAATATCGTGCGAGCCTAGGATTGTGCCTGCACAAGGCAACATCGTTAAAGTTGTGGCTATCATCGAATCGATTGAGTATGAAGTGGAGATACATTATTACAAATAATAATCCATCTGAGTATACGGGACATAGATCAAGGCAAGAGGTTCTCTGAATTCAATGGCATCGTCCATACATTATGTCCCTCTATACAAAATCAGCTCAAAACATCGATACGGCTCAAGGCATCGAAACTAAATTTTTGGGTCCTGGAGATGAGGTACGACTATCGCTTTCTCAGACGGTCCAGCACCTGCGAACAAGCAAACTGTTGGTGGGTCAGTACTTTGGAGAATGTAATGGTGAGTCAAAATCAACGAACAAAAATAATATTCATAAAAACCAAAACTAAGTAATTATGTTATAAAATATTATATTACTAATGATCTTTCTAGTTTTACCTAGGTTCGTTACATGCAGTAGAGGAACTGAGTCATATTACTTCTTTTGGAAACATCTTTGAAATCAGAATTCAGTTCAATACAACCAAGTATACAAGGCAAACAGTTCAAGCATAATGTACCAATCAGGGTGTGCGTAGCGTATCTCGTGAGCTATACTCAAAGACTCTAGGGATAATAAAGCATCTAGAAACTATCCTTCAATCAAGCAAATAAGAGGAACTATCTATAAGATGTCGGTCCCCGAGAAACTCAGGATCAGTAGCAGTAATCTAGCTAACCAATGACTATTTATCTGATTCTATTAGCAGCTGTGACTCATGGTTGCTCTTCACTAAAATACGCTCAATATAGCAAACCGTGACCAAGGTTCAGCTCTGTACTAATAGCCATTGTCCGACCGATGCAAATGCATGAAACACTATCAGATAAATTCTATGATGCACATGATCATGAATAAGCAGGCTATATATATACTCTTCGTGATTCTTACCCTTTGTCGAATGGTTATCCCTGCAATAGATATACAAGTTAGCAACATATGCATATATAAATAATGTTCTCTTTCCCTGTCCGTCTCTGCATCAAACAGTTAGGTATATAAGAAGGCTAGCCTAGCATGCTCCCTAACTACCTGAATGCAGCTATCTCCATGAACAAGCTAACTTCCCTAACTCAAACTCTTCCCAACAGAAGTATCCCCTCCCATCTAATAGCCACGTCCCCTAGATCCCGTGGGACCGGAACATCAGGACGCACAATTAGTCTCATCCCAATAATCTCCATCCACCATTCTAATAGCCATGCCCCCCAGATCCCATAGGACCAGAATATCGGGATGCACTATTAGTCTCCAACTTGTCATTTAGCCACCATCCCCCGCAAGCTCCTCGATAACAATCATATTACAAGCATAACACAACATGACAATACACGCTTTCAATCCATATATCTCTTATCTAATAGCTGCACCCCTAGATCCCGTAGGACCAGAACATCAGGGCAGGCTACTAGTCTCTTCTCTAACAAGACAAGCTATTTACTCTTATAACAAAATAAGCATACATTCAATCAATCTTTTGCTTCCAAGACAAGCAAATATATACACGACGATACGCAAACATATGAACGATCTTTAATATAAGAAAACATGGCACGGGTCTATTTATCTCTTCAATTTAGCATGCAGTTCTACTCTTTCTTTAGCATGGCAAGGTTCGTTCGATAGTTGTGTCAGTGTAACTAGCATGCAATATTTTTATTTTTTAACTTAGTATGGCAATGGTTCTATCCCTTTTAGGCAAGTAGGTTCTCGTTCTATCATTCTCAATGCGAACATTATCTTATTAAGCAAACAAGCATTTTAAAAACTCAGATTCATTATTAAGGCATACTAGAATCAGAGAACGAAGTTCTGCCCACTCACCTAGATCAGTCAACTTATGGTTCAACAAGGAGCTCTTCAGGAAGATATCATTTTTGAGTCAGTAAATCGATATCTCTTGTACATAGTGCAAATACGGAGCGGAGCACTACATACTTACCCACCAAAAAAGAGTTTTATCCTCGAAACTTTAAGGAGAAACATTCGATATCCAGAGCAGCGATAGTCCTCATCCCTCACCATCCTCAATCGAAAACTCTAACAAACCACAAGCACGAAAGCACAACTCTAAGCAATAAATCAAATCCAGAAAAATTTTGCACAACTTTGAAAATATCAATGGAGTTATTGTATGGAACGCTCAACTCAGCAACGATATCAATGCACAAGGAATCTTCATCTAAGAACAGCAGCGAAAGAGGCATAAGGCCAGAGGATCGAGTTGCTCTGATACTATTCTATCACGCCCCGATCTCTCGCAGGAATTAGCCATCCCCACCGGGCACGAATCACCGTACCAGTGCTCCTGCGGGACGGTCGTTTCTATCGGGACGTGATACCATGCGAGCCAGGGATTGCTCCCGCACAAGACAGCATCGTTAAACTTGAGGCTATCATCGAATCGATCGAGTATGCAGTGGAGGGGTAGTATTGCAAACAATAATCTATCTGAGTATACGGGGCAAAGATCAAGGCATGAGGTTCTCTGAATTCAATGGCATCGTCCATACATTATGTCCCTCGATACAAAAGTAGCTCAAAACATCGATACATCTTAAGGCATCGAAACTAGATTTTTGGGTCCTGGGGATGAGATACGGCTTTCGCTTCCTCGGATGATCCAGCACCTGCGAACAAGCAAACTGTTGGTGGGTCAACACTTTGAAGAAAGTACTGGTGAGTCTAAATGAACGAACAGAAACAACATTCACTAAAACCAACACTAAATAATTATATTATAAAATATTATATTACTAGTTATCTTTCTAGTTTTACCTAGGTTCGTTACATGTAGTATAGGAACGGAGTCATATTACTTCTTTTGGAAACATCTTTAAAATCAGAATTAAGTTCAATATAACCAAGCATATGAGGCAAACAGTTCAAGCATGATGTACCAATCAGGGTGTGTACAGCGTGTCTCGTGAGCTATACTCAAAGACTCTAGGGACATTACAGCATCTAGGAACTATCCTTCAATCAAGCAAACAAGAGAAACTATCTATAAGATGTTAGTTCCTAAGAAACTTAGGATCAGTAGCGGTAATCCAGCTAACCAATGACTCTTTATCTGATGCTATTAGCAGCTGTGACTCATGGTTGCTCTTCACAAAATACGCTCAAAATAATAGCCGTGATTAAGGTTCAGCTCTGCATTAATAGCCATTGTTCGACGGATGCAAATGCATGAAACACTATCAGATAAATCTATGATGCACATGATCATGAACAAGCAGGCTATATATATACTCTTCATGATTCTTATCCTTTGTCGAACAGTTATCCTTGTAGCAGACATACAAGTTAGTAACATATGCATATATAAACGATGTTCTCTTTTCCTGTCCATCTCTGCATCAAACAGTTAGGTATACAAAAAGGCTAGCCTAGCATGCTCCCTAACTACCTGAATGCAGCTATCTCTATAACGCCCGCAACCGCTCGGAGCGTTACGCTGAGTCGGACTGAATGAATCAAATGTTGGTTACATTTGAAATATTGAATTTTGGGAAGAAGGATTAATCGAGTTGGTTTCAATGTGCAGATGGCTAGCGGGTTCGATGAAAATCAGGTGTTCGTTCAGAACAATACTGAATAGCTGGATGGGAGCGATAATGCTGTCTTCCTTAATCCGATCGGTCGGATGATTTGGAGAGCACGGCCTGCTCGCACGGTCATACCAGTTGAGTAGATCGCGCTTGCATCGGACCACGGGTTCAAGGGATTGGCCGTATCGGCAGGACAGGATGCCTAACGGATTCGAACATTGTGAGTGGGCTCTTTCCCTTCTCCTCTACTCCTTTATGCCTAATAATATGGAAAATACGTAAAAGGTTTGAACACTTGGGCTGAAACATCGGGATTCACTACACTGAGGCGTGCATAGAGTGTACGTCGTTGGCTTGGTAGGATTGTGGCTTGAAATGATTTACGCATTGGTTAGTTGGAACTAGAGTTGGATAATACATTTGAGGCAGTCGGTTGGATACATTGGGATTATGCTTGGACGGTTGGAATTATACAAGTTGGAATGATACATTGAGGCAAGTAGGAATATCGGGAATTCGGACGAGCGAGCGTGCATCCATGCACGAGTATCACTTGGTCGCTTTGTCTTGCAAAGCGAGCAGTTGCGGTTCAAAACCGAACAACTGCATCGGCGAGGGCGTTATACCACGGTTGGGGCATTTTGCCATGGGTTTATCCCGAGTTGGGGTGTTGCATCCAATATGAAATATTGAGTTGAGCAGAGGCATTTGCCTATGGAAACACTTGATATTTTGGTGCCTTGGGCTATATATTGAGGTCGAGATTTAGATTCTTTGGTTGGGTATGTTGGAAGAATGGTTATGGATGCTTCGGTTGGATATTCGGTTGAACGAGTCTAGGATCGCTTGGTGGGGCGAGAATGTTCGATCCTCTCGTCATACCTACTTTTTGCATGTCACGGACAACCTATGTACACAGGGTTTGATATTTCCTCGAAACGGCTTCCCGGGGCACTGGGACCGTATCGATCCGGAGGGAAATATTAATTCGTGCTAGTCACGATGTATTGCGGGACCTCCAGCGGGGCTTGCATCCCGGGCTGATAGGGCGCACCGTTAATGCTTGGAATATGTCCTTTATGGCTTTGCCAGTGACTTCATATAGATAAGAGTTGGCTTGCTTTTCTTTCGTTGGTTTGGCTTTCGTGTAGGCGCGGCCACCTTGCCTCGGCAAGAGTGTGCACTCGAGATGGAAATATAAACTTTGGTTGAGGATGGATATTGAGGCGAGACTGATGGTTCGATATGTTATCGTGCAAACGATGGCATTGAGTAGGACGGATTGCATGCTAGTTTACTTCGGGTTGGATATATATATAAATGCTTGTCGCTTGGTTTGAGTTGAATGCTTGCATGCTTAAACTGCTTTACAGCTTTCCTTAACATGTCATTCATATGCCATGAAACGAATCTAGGATTCAAACTAGAAAGATCACCATATAACTGTTTGCATTCACTATTTTACTTAGTGTCAGCTTAGACGAGTGGGTTATCCCGCTCACCAGTACGGTTGTGTACTGACCCACGTTTGTGGGCAATATTTCAGGTACACAGGCGTAGTGGCGCTGCTTGGATATACGAGGCATGATGTATGAACTATAAGTACCTTTGTGGGCTAGAGAAAAGAGCAAGAGCATTTCATCGTCTTCGTGGCATCGCCTTTGTGGCATTGCCTCGGGGCATTTTATTTGGACCCTATCGTGAGCTTCGCTGCGTATTACTCTGATGTGTGCTTGGTACACAAAATGACTTCCGCTGTAACTTGGTTGTTTCGATGATAACTTTGGTGTTTAACAACATCGCCTTGTACGAGCGCAACTCCAGGCTCGTATGGCATCACGTCCCGAAGAGAACGATTGTCCCGCGGGAGAGCTGCAACGTGGTAATTTCACGTTCAGCGGGGACTATTGGGCTTGCGGGAGATTGGGGCGTGACAATCTCCATGAACAAGCTAACTTCTCTAACTCAAACTCTTTCTAACAGAAGCACCGTCTCCCATCTAATATCCATGTCCCCCTAGATCCTATGGGACCGAAACATCAGGAGGCACTATTAGTCTCACCCCATCAATCTCCATCCACCATTCTAATAGCCATGTCTCACCCCATCAATCTCTATCCCCCATTCTGCCCACTCACCTAGATCACTCATCTTCTGGTTCAAAAATGAGCTCTTCAGGAAGATATCCTTTTTGAGTCAGCAAACCGATCTCTTGTACATAATACCAACACGGAGTTGGGCACTACAGTAGGTTACAAGTGGGTGTTTGTAAGAAAGAAAAATGAAAAGAATAAAATTGCTCAATTTAAGGCACGATTAGTGGCATAAGGGTTTTCTCAGAGACCCGAGATTGATTAGGGATTGATTACAAAGAGACTTATTCTTCCGTAATGGTGCTACAAAGTTCTGTTATTTGATAAGTCTGACAGTTAAAAAAAAGATGGACATGAGACTTATGGACGTTGTAACAGCCTATCTATATGGTTATTTAGATAGAAATATCTATATAAAAATCTCAGATGGATTTAATCTACCCAGTTCAAAAACTAAGAACATGTATTCCATAAAGCTAAGACGTTCATTGTACGGTTTGAAACAATCCGGAAGGATGTGGTACAACCGTCTTAGTGAATATATGAGAAGGAAGGGATATAAGAATAATCATATATGCCCATGTGTCTTCATAAAAAAAATCTAAGGAGGGTTTCTCTATAGTTGCAGTATATGTCAATGACATAAACCTTATTGGGACAAGACATGAAATCAATGAGACTGTAAACTATCTGAAAAAGAAGTTCGAGATAAAAGATCTCGGAGACACGAAATATTGTCTCGGATTACAAATTGAGCATTGCACTAATAGAATTTTAATGCATCAATCCAAATACATAAAAAATATATTAAAACAGTTCAATATGGATAAAGCTCATCCCCTTAGTACTCCAATGGTTGTTCGATCTTTAGATATCAATAAAGATTCATATCGTCCTAAGGACGACAATAAAATGATGTTAGGATCCGAAGTACCGTACCTTAGTGCCATTGGGGTATTAATATATCTATCACAATGTACAAGGCTAGACATATCATTCTTTGTCAATATGTTGGCTAGATATAGCTCGGCGCTAACTCGCAGACATTGGAATATCATTAAACATGTGATGAGATATCTTCGTGGAACTACCGAGATGGGATTATTTTATACTTGTGGTTTATCTGACATCGCGAATCTAGTTGGCTTTGCAGATTCAGGTTATTTATCTGATCTCCATAAAGGTCGTTCACAAACTAGATATGTTTCTTAATAGCAATTCAACTAATTTTTGGCGTTCAACAAAACAGACAATGGTTGCTACCTCCTCAAATTATTCAGAAATTTTGGCTCTCTATGAAGCAAGTAGAGAATATATTTGGTTGAGATTGTTGATTTAACATATTTGTAGCTCCTGTCATCTTTTTCTTACCACAGATACTCCAATTGTTATTCATGAGGATAATACAACATGTATTGCACAAATTCAAGGTAGATTCATTAAAGGAGACATGACCAAGCATATCTTACTGGAGTTTTTCTATACTTATGAGCTTCAGAAGAACTTTGATATTGACGTCCAACAAGTTCGCTCAAGTGATAATCTTGCAAACTTGTTCACCAAATCGTTGCCAAAGTTAACTTTTCAAAAACTAGTTTATGGATTGGAATACGACGTCTTCATCAGCTGATTATTAAGGATCAACATCATCAGGAGGAGTGATTGTTTTCAGGGGGGATACATTTTGTATGGACAATAACGCATTGTACTTTTTTTCTTAGTCATGGATTTTTCTTATTGAACTTTTTCTGACAAGGTTTTATTGAGGCAACATTAAGCATGTCCAACACCTATCTAAGTCATCCTAAATATTGTACTCTTTTCTTTCGTACAGGTTTTGTCCTAATGGATTTTTCTAGCAAAGTTTTAACGAGGAAATAGGCTTAAAGATGGTGGTCATCCAAAGGGAGAGTGTTATAACGTGGGTTACTAAAGGGTTGGATTTCCACTTTATATTTTAGTCTCACATTGGTTAGATATTAGTATTACATCTTCATTGAGTTGTATAAATAAGGCATTTGCCTTCCACTATGTGATTACACTAATAAGAGATCTTCTTTTCTATTTTATTCTTTGTTCTTCTATGTTTATTCTAAAAAATTATCTTTTTTATATAAAAAGTTAAAAATAAAAAAAATTGATAGGATTTTAATACAAAAATTAATTGTTATAGAAAAAAGAAAAAATGTTAAAATATACCCGCTAGTATGAAACATATTGATATTTTTGTCACAAAAATACAAACGATTTAATATTTTCACAGCGGA
Organism: Iris macrosiphon; assembly: GCA_036927795.1. NCBI lineage: Eukaryota > Viridiplantae > Streptophyta > Magnoliopsida > Asparagales > Iridaceae > Iris > Iris macrosiphon. The sequence continues at coordinate 28,578,015 of JAYESA010000013.1, forward strand.
TACATCTACCAATTTTTTTAAACAAATTAGTGGGTCCTGTTGGAGTGGGTGGGGTTCACAACCTATGTGAAAAATACCCCAGAGTAGGATTGAGTATTTCTACATATAATAGGAATACCTCAATTTATTTGGATTGGATATTCCTAAATATAATAGGAATATCTCAATGGATTTGGATTGGATATTCCTACATATAATAGGAATATGTCAATGGATTTGGATTTGGATTGGATATTCCTATCTATAATAGGAATGCTAGTTGTGGATTTGAGGCTATATATAGGTGTCTCCTGGCCCTAAAATATATACCTCACTCTCTAAAAAAAGAATAACAACAAGGAGAGAAAAGGAAGCAAGAGTGTCATTGCAACATTGGAGAGGAGAAAGAAGGATTGGAGGCTGTTTCGAAGAAGGAGATTAATTTCGGATATTTTTTGTTATCTTTCTTCTTCGTGGTTATAATCTATTTTCTGTTCCAAAAGAGTTGTGGTGATCCGTTTGGATCGGTGAGAAGGTTGTAAGGAGTCAGTGTATTTCTTATTCCATTAGTGGAGGCTTTTCAGGGTTGGACTCCGATCCCGTGGTTTTTTTCGTGAGTTTTTTACTTCAAAAATCTTTGTGTCTGCGATTTGTGTTTGGCAATTTTGGTTTGTGCATTTTTGCTCGGTTCTCTCATAGGTACTCTTTTGTTTGGGGAACGATTTTCAGACTTTCATTCCCAACAAAGTGGTATCAGATCCAGGTTTTGAAATTTCAGAAGGGTATCAAGAGTTGACAGGCAAACCAGGAAGGAAAGATGGACGCAAAGTCGGTGTGCATGGTAAACTTGAACAGTACCAACTATCATTACTGGAGGAGCAAGATGAAGGATCTGCTATTTGTCAAGAAGTTGCTTTTTTCGGTATTTGCTTCCGAGAGACCCAGTAACAAATTTGAAGAGGACTGGAATTTTGAGCATATACAGATGTGTGGGTACATCAGGCAGTTCATTGATGAGAACGTGTACAACCATGTTGCCAGGATTGAGCATGCAAGGACACTGTGGGATAAGCTAGAATCTTACTATGCGAAGAAGACCGGAGTAAAAAAAATATTTTTGATCCGGATGATGATGGGTCTGCGGAACAAAGATGGGGCATCTATTACGGATCACTTGAGTGAGTCCAGGGCGTAGTTGACCAGCTATCCTAGATGGAAGTCAAGTTCGACGACGAGGTTTATGGACTATGACTGCTGTGTACATTGCCAGACTCGTGGGAGACCGTACGAGTGTCTATGATCGCTTCTGCTCCGGAAGGCATGGTCAGTCTGGAGTTTGCCAAGAGCGGGGTACTGAATGAAGAGATGCGAAGACTTTCGTAGGGCACTTCATCCATATCCCTCTCAGAGATGCTGGTTTCAAAGAGACACGGAAGGGGTAAAAGTAAGGGTCTAGGCGGTGGCAGAGACAAAAGCAAGGAAAGGTCCAAGGGTCGGTATGAGGAACGAAAGTGTTACCATTGTGGCAAGAAGGGCCACATCAAGCGGAACTGTTTTGCTTGAAAGAGAGAGAAGAAGGGCGACAAGGGGAAGCAAAGTGAGAATACTACAGCGACAGCCTCGACACATGGAGGCGACATGATCATTGTAGGTGATGAGGTAGTTATGAACCTCGCCTGCGATGACAACTCTTAGTGGGTGAACTCGGGTGCTTTAGCGCATGTATCTCACAATATGGCACTATTTGCTACATACACAACAGGCGACTGTGGAGTGTTGAAGATGGATAATGGAGATATGTCGAAGGTGGTTGCCATTGGAGATATGCATTTGAAAAAAAAAGACAGGTGCAGTTCTTGTTCTCAAAGATGTTCATCATGTCCCTAATATCCGTTTTGACCTGGTGTCGGTTGGAAGGTTGGATGACGAGGGTTTCTTCAGTCTCTTCGAAAATAATCAGTAGAAGCTTTCCAGAGGTTCGATGGTGATTGCCAGTGAGGTCCGGACTTTTCTATATGGAAGCGAGTGTACATGGGGCACAGGAGGTTAATGCAGCTACTGATACGTCTACTGAGTTGTGGCACAGGCAGCTCAGCCATATGAGCGAGAAGGGGATGAGCTACTTGGTGAAAAAGAAGGTGATTCCAGGGCGAAAGTCAACAAAGTTGGAGAAGTGCACGTATAGTTTGGCGGGAAAGCAAAATAGGGTATCTTTCCAAAGTCACCCAAGTTCAAGGAAGTTGGCGTTGCTCGAGTTGATTCACTCGGATGTCTGCGGTCCTATGAAGGTAAAATACATTGGTGGTGCTTATTATTTTGTAATATTTATTTATGACTATTCCAGGAAGGTTTGGGTCTATGCCTTACAGACCAAGGATCAGGTGTTGCCCACTTTCAAGGAGTTTCAGGCCTCTGTTGAAAGAAAGAAGGGCAAGAAGCTGCTATGTGTTCCTTCGGACAATGGCGGCGAGTATATCGGTCCCTTTGATGCTTATTGCAGAGAGCAAGGGATACGATACCAGAAGACTCAACCAAATATACCACATCTCAATGGTGTAGCGGAGCGGATAAACAAGACGCTAATAGAGAAGGTGCAATGTTTGCTGTCGAAGCAAACGTTCCAAGCAGCTATTGGGGTGAGGCACTTTATACAGCTGCTTATGTTATTAATTTATCTCCTAGTTCTCCTTTGCAGGGTGATGTGCCTGACAAAGTATGGTACGGCAAAGAGTCATCATACAATCACCTACGAGTGTTTGGTTGTAAGGCCTTCGTGCATGTACCGAAGGATGAGAGATCCAAACTTGAGCCAAAGACGAGGCAGTACGTCTTTGTCGAGTACGGTCAGGATGAGTTTGGCTATAGACTCTATGATCAAGTGGGAAGAAATCTTTATAGAAGTAGGGACATTGTATTCGTTGAGGATCAGACCATGACCAACACTCAGGATTCCAAAATACCTTCTGAGGCTGAGGAATTGCTTGAGTTAGAGTTATTTTGCTTCGAGCAGTTTCCAGAGGACATCGCAGAGGATCCAGTTATGGGGGAGCCAGTACATGGAGTTGCTCCTAACCTTGATCATCAGACTGTTGATGGTGGTCAGGGTGACCCTCAGGAGGATGAGCATGCCGAGGAGATAGTTCCTGAAGGGGAGGAGGCTGTAGATATACAGCCAGCACCAGTGGTTCCATTGAAGAGGAGCGATAGAGATCGTCGACCATCTACGAGATACTCACCGGGTGAGTATGTGCTACTGACTGACGGGGGAGGACCCAAAAGTTTTGCAGAGGCTACAGAAGATGAACACAGGCAGGAGTGGATGGAGGCCATACGGGAGGAGATGAGTTCCTTGGAGGCCAACTCTACTTATAATCTGGTACGGTTGCCAAAGGGCAATAAGGCTTTGAAGAATTAATGGGTGTTCAGAGTGAAGCAGATAGATGATGCTACTCGCCCTCGATACAAAGCGAGGCTGGTAGTTGAAGGCTACGGTCAGCGAAAAGGTATAGATTATGATGAGATATTTTCTCCAGTCGTCAAGCAGTCATATATACGGGTGGTGCTAGCATTGGCAGCCAGTTTTGACTTGGAGGTCGAGCAAATGGACGTAAAGACGACATTCCTCTACAGTGATCTTGAGGAGGAGTTGTACATGGAGCAGCCAGAGGGATTCTGTAAGAAGGGCAAGTCATATTTGGTCTACCGATTGAGGAAGAGCTTGTAAGGTCTGAAACATGCTCTGAGGCAGTGGTACAGAAAGTTTGAGTCATTTATGGGGGAGCATGGCTATGCATGGACGACGTCAGATCATTGTATTTTTGTGAGGTACTTTGTCGAGGATTATTTTATTATTTTGTTTCTTTATGTTGATGACATGCTGTTGGTAGGTCAGAATATCACCAGGATAGCAGAGTTAAAGCGTCAACTGGGCGCGGCCTAGCGAAGACTATTTTTGGGATGGAGATCAGCCGAAAGAGAGAGTCCAAGCTGCTACACTTGTCCCAAAAGAAGTATATTCACCGAGTACTTCAGCGTTTTGGGATGGATGGGTCAAAGAAAGCAAGTAACCCCCTTGCGGCTCACTTTAAGTTCACTGAGGAGCAGTGTCCATCTACCGAGGACGAGAAGGAAGATATGGAGCGAGTTTCATATGCCTCAGCCATGGAGAGTCTTATGTAAGCTATGGTATTGTAAACACCCTTATTTTAAAAATTAGATTTAAAATTTTTATTAATTATTGTTGAAGAAATTTTTTATTATTTTTAGTTAATTATAATAAATGTTCTTGCATGGATTTATATTTTTCTGAAATAAATTAATTTTGAAATATTACAAAAAAAATTGGGTGTATAACTAATAATAGGATATTGTTTAATTTTTTTGGAATTTATTGGGCTCCAAAACTAGTTTTAAATGGCTATATTGCATTATTTTTATTTAAACCGAACCAACTTAACCCAAACCAACCCAAACTGAACCAAACCGAATTGAACCAACTAAACCAAACGAATCAAATACATAATCCATTAACCCACTGTAACGTCCCAGTCCCAAAATACGTAGGACTAGGAACACGTCAGCATGCCAGCCGTATGTATATGGAGACTCTAATATATGGAAACCATAACACATACGTACGCTGTATTATGAACATTAATTCACAAGTGGTATATATTTATCACATGGCATAACTAAATCTCATCCACAGAATAAATAAATAAATAAATAAATAATCAATCAACGATATAACTGAATCTCAATATGAAGTATCAAAGAATGATAGTCGGGTGGAAACAAATCCACTGCCAAACTAGAATATAAAAGTAAACACAATAAGAACATCTAATGAACAATGAGGCTCGAAGAGAAAACCCCTCGAAAGAGAATGAAGTAACAAGTCATGATCCGTGCTCCTGCAAATAGTCATGATCGTCTACACCTGGAAAGGGACCAGGTCCTCAGAGGGACATAACAAGGTACATAGAAACATTTCAATAAAGTACTGAAAATAAACATCCAATGGGTCGCCTAACCATCAATATGAATGCAGTTTGAGAACAACGTTCCAACATGTGGGCTATCTGGCTAAAATGGGATTGGCATGATTCTCTCGGAGATTCAGGGGCCTAAAAAGTATGACGTCTTTTGAACCTCAGAGGCCGCCAGGTAATAATATAATATATAGTGGTCATCATGACCGCGCATCTCCGGCGGAGCGTACGGGTTACACAATGAAAGTGCAAAGGAGCCCAAACGCCTTACTTGTTGTCCTCTCCACCCTATGCTCTAAGCATGTCATATCCATGATACGATGATACCTCTAATAACTGCCAAGTCTTCTAATAATGCAAATTCTATCAGAAGTTATTCCCTATCGCATGTTCCATACATACAGGAGGCCAGCCTGTCACGCAAGTCTGTGTCCTACATGAGACTCACACTCGTGTAACGGATGTGTCATGGCCAATAAAACCTAATAATGCCTCCAAATTATGTGGTGGTTGTAGAAGCATGAAATATGCTGGAGAATTATACGCGTATTATACAGTCAAAACCCCTAACATATATGAAGTCAGCATAAAACAAAGCTTCAAGACTGCTTGGCATAAAATATGACCTCAGAGCAATACGCGTAAAACAGAACTTCAAGACTGTTTGGCGTAAAAAATGGCTTCAGAGCAGTCCGCGTAAAACAGAGCTTCAGAGCTGTTTGGCGTAAAGTAGAGCTTCAGAGTTGTCCGCGTAAAGCAGTACTTCAAGATTGTTCTACGTAAAAGGTTGCTTTACCCTCCTGCATAAAGTTTAAAATACGTTCGTTTTTAATGCAACGTAAAGCTGTACGAGGAACTCTTCGTATTCCTCGGATAAATTTGTCAGACAAATCAGTGAACCTGGCACCTGACAAAAGTACTACACGATGATCGAGAGGAAGGGTGTGATGATGATTTTGCACAGAGACCCAGGTTGTCGTTTAGTGACATATTCTTGATACAAGTCATTTTTACGTATTCAAACAATACGCTGCCTATTCTACATGGGCAGAAATAAGTTTTACGCTCAAGATAAAGACAAAATCAGATGCCACGTCAAAAGTTGTTTCTCGTACAGAGCTCGAGGCATATCTCTGCATTTAATGCACGAGATGGAGGCATATCTCTGCATTTAATGCATGAGATCTTGTTCTATTTTTAAAAGTTCTATCATGACTGGGAAAGCTAAAACTATGGCTAATACGCTCACATCACCATCCTTGCATTTTACGCCAACCAGACTATTTTTAACTATAGGAGTACGCCGTATGCTATCTCCTCGAAATACGCCAACTCGACTATATTTGCAAAGGTACGTGATAAGGCCATTTTAGCCCAGAATACGCTCAAGACCTCAGTCGTGACGGATAATTGGCTATTTTACGCTGGTTATCTATTATTCATGAATCATCAAGTTTTACGCAGAGTTTGGCCTTTTACGCCAACAAGACAGTTATTTGGCTTTTACGCCAACAAGACAGTTATTTGGCTTTTTACGCCAACCATCTTTACGCAAGGGCAGTTACCTACGTGGCCTGCATGTCATGATCTTGGAAAAGCAGTTATACGCGTTACCTTATAAAGGGACACGTGTCATACGCAGATTCAGAAGATTATTTGAACGTGGGTAGCAGTTATCATAACTGCAGCGTAAAGGAAGTCTTCTTCTTCTTCTTCACAGTTTGGCCTTTTATGCCAACAAGACAGTTATTTGGCTTTTACGCCAACAAGACAGTTATTTGGCTTTTACGTCAACAAGACAGTTATTTGGCTTTTTACGCCAACCATCTTTACGCAGGGGCAGTTACCTACATGGCTTGCATGCCATGATCTTCGAAAAGCAGTTATACACGTTACCTTATAATGGGACACGTGTCATACGAAGATTCAGAAGATTATTTGAACATGGGTAGCAGTTATTATAACCGCAGCGTAAAAGATACAACTTTCTTTACAGTTTGGCCTTCTACGCCAACAAAACAGTTATTTTGGCTTTTATGCCAACTCGACAGTTATTTGATTGATCTCTATAAATAGAGACCCCTGGTCACAGGGACGACAGGCACAAGGAGAGATCAGAAAGAAAAGAGAGCACAGACAGAGAGTTTTGACTGACAACTTCGGCAACAAGAATTCGATCCTACTTGCAACTCTTGAAGCTTCTTCTACAGTACTTCTTCATCATCGTGTGGTCCAAGGAACAAAGTGATCGACCGCAGATCAGACTTCTATAGCAATACTTCCCCCGAATTATTTTATTGTACTTAACATCCTCGTATAGGATTAATTGTACTCTTTTTCTTGTTTGTAAGCAAAAAGGTTTCGTATAAATGTCCCTTTTATTTTGTTTATCCAAACAAAGATGGCGACTCTGCTAGGGATATTCTTTCTCCTCTGACGAGAAAGCAATTGCTCAACACGATATTGTGTCCATCGGATCGAAGAAGAAGACTTTGGTCGTCCAGTTCGACCAATCTACCTATGAAGACATGCTTCATGCAGGGGGTAGCTCTCATTCCTCCTCTGTCCAGAACAACAGAAAGCTGCATAAATTGTGGATGCCTAAGACATCCTCTACCCTTCCTGCAAGCTCTCACTCACTGATCTACAAGGTTGTGACAACACAGCCAACACGTCCTGTGCGTAAACATTTTTCTTCCGTCGGTGACGTGGTAGACAAGACTTCTGGCAATGCCTCAGTGCCAATCCAGAAGTCCCGATCATGCCCTATGCGTAAAACTTGGTCTTCCATTTGTAACGTGGTAGACAATACTTCTGGCAATGCCTCAGTGCCAATCCAGAAGTCTCAAACACGCTATGTGCGTAAAACTTTGTCTCCCATTTGTAACGTGGTAGACAAGACTTCTGGAAATGCCTTAGTGCCAATCCAGAAGTCTCAAATACGCCCTGTGCATAAAACTTTATCTCCCGTTTGTAACATGGTAGACAAGACTTCTGGGAAAGGCCCAGTGCCAATCCAGAAGTCTCAGACGTGCCCTGCGCGTAAACCTTTGTCTCCCGTCTGTGACATGGCAGACAAAATTTCTGGCAAGGCCTCAACGCCAATTTGGAAATTTTAAACGCGCCCTGCGCGTAAAAATACATCTCTCATTTATGATGAGGCATATGTACCCTTTGATCACATTAAAGGAAAACAAATGGTGAATCTTCCAACCTCTAGGCTTTTACGCCCACAAGAGAAGAAAGTTTCCACTCTTCAGATTACTCGTGACGCTGAAGGCCGTTTGAGGACTTTCCCTGTTTTACACGAACCTGTGCAAAACTCCAAACTACGCCAGGATAAGTCTGTCCGCATAAAGAAGACCCGTTTCACGAGAAAATATGCTTCTCAGACAGATGATGGATCATATGCTACTCACATGGGTGAACTGTTGTATTCCTATGGCAGAGAAAGGGTTATGGTTCCTAATCTCCACATTCCTACTGATGTAAAAAGGCAGAATAAGCCTTATTCTTCTTCTTCTTCTGATAATCCCCCTGATTTGGGTAATTTCTTGTTCCAAAAATACAAAGACAGGGGATCTCCTAATATGTCTATTACACCCCCTAGAGAATATTGTTGTAATAGTCATAAGGTTGTAATTAACTGTTGCTGTTCTAAAGCAAAACGGTCAGTTTTCGACCGGTTGAACTACTCTTTGTCATTACAGGAAGAAGAACCAACATTTGCTTCAATAAACATGGCTTCGCATATTCCTAGAGGAAAGTCGAGTCCAAGACGTCATCCCTCTATAACTCCAAGTCAAAGGAGATTTGACAAACTCATCGAGACTTTTGAAGAAGGTGTTTTTCGAAACACCCGCTCTAGGTCACGACAATCAGCTTCATATTCTTCAAATTTCGATACTGGGGGTCGCCAGTTTTCTGAATTTGATGCTGAAAGTATAGACTTAATCTCTACAGAGATCTATACTAATCCCTCAGTGGCATCTAGAGAAATGGAAGTTTATTCTGTTGGGGACGAACATGAAGAAGCTTCCCCATCAGGAAGTACTGAACAACGCATCACTACATTAGAAACATCACTTAAAGAGATGTATACCATGACGGAGAGTATGCACCAAATAATGGTGACTCAACATACAGCTGCAATAGCTCAAACACCTATTCCTCCAACACAACTACATGCGGGGGTAGACATACCACCATCCAATGCAAGCCAAGAGCCTGTTCAAAACCAAGAATCAGCTGCTCCTCAACCTCTTAATTCGGAGAATGTATTACCTCCTGTTGGAGTTATAATACATCCAATTTCTCACCTTTCTGCTGTCCCTTTCCCAACTGAAGATCCCATACAAGCAGTTCGAGAATTGAAAGCCCAATTTGATGCTTTAAAACATAAAGATCAGCTCAAAAATTGGGAATTAACCAGCCATATCCAGCTGTCTGGGATGAGATCCCTTTTCCACCAAAATATAAACCACAAGCTATGGTTTTGTTTGAGGGAAAGACGTCGCCAAGCCAGTATATGAACTACTTCAGCATGATGACAATATTTTTGCAAGGAAATGATGCCCTCCTCACGTGAGTGTTTAAAGGCTGTTTGTCTGGAGTAGCTTACCAATGGTATCGTAACCTATCTGACAACTGCATTACGTCTTTTGAAGATTTCAAGACTTCATTCTTCGCTCGATTCTACGAAGGAGGGATGGACATGTCTATGTCACCACTCATCGAAGTAAAGCAGAAGGAAAAAGAAAACGTTTATACTTTTATTGAACGCTTTCGTTAGGCTACTTTACATATGCCTCCTGGAGTTCCAGATTCAGCCTTGGTGGACATTTGCAGAAAGAAACTTCTCCCACTGATCTCAGTATTCACGGGACCATACCAGTTCCATGATTGGCCCTTATTTATCATATCGGCAGTAGCCGCTGAAGATAATAGTCGGAAGGCTCATGACAACGGAATTATGATCTCTACCTCTGATAGAGGGAAGCGTTCATCCTCCAATAATGACCATACTCGTAGTTCAAAAGGAAAGGAAGCCCTGGCAATCAACACGTCCAGGCAAAATACTCTGGTAACTACGTAGACGAATCCTGGAACTTCCAGACCTAAAAAAGAATATTCTTTTGACGACGATGATATTCCAAGCATATTTGATTGTCTAGTCAAAAGTGGAAAGCTTACTCTACCAGAGATAAAGCGTCCAAATGAAGTCGGCAGTACTGATAATCCTAAGTACTGCATTTTTCACAGGTACATACATCACCCTACAAAGGCATGCTATGTACTGAAAAAGAAAATCCAGGAGTTGATCGACGCCAAGGCCATCACTCTGCGTAATAACGAGAAGACGGTCACAGCAAACATGATCTCACTCCAATTTGGCAATTTTCCCCCTCAAGAAGTACCAGATGGTGTGGTACCTATTCCACGGGCAATGATGAATATTGTTAATCTTCCTCCTACCAGGGGTCAAAATCAAGATTTAGTGCCCCTAACTACCAAGCGTGGAGAGATCATGCGGGTTCACCCTGATCTAGTATCAGAAATTGAGGAAGAGACTAAAGCTGTTAAAGCTAAGTCTAAGGAGAACTCAAGATGTAAACCATGCCATATAGTTGGAATATCCCCGACATCGGAGAAAGAGGCTTTAGCAACCGGAACACGTTCAGGAAAAGCCTACCTCAAAGACTATAGAGGAAATCAAGAAGAAACAACGGCAGACACTTCAGCTACTAAACTTCCAGAGCCTGAACCTGTAATACCAGAGGAGGGTCCTTCTAAATCAACTTCGGTGGACAAAGGCAAGCAAAAAGAAGTTCATTTCGATAAACCTCTGAAGAATATTCAAAACAAAAGTTTAGAGAAACCATATAACTTTGACATCTTGGCTCAGTTGGCTAATACTCCAGCCAGATTGTCCATTTTTGAGCTACTTCGGCTATCCAAAGACACTCGTCAAGCCCTGATCGAAGCATTAATGCAAGAAGATGTATGCTTGACCCAGCTCAAGTCCCCTGATAAAGAGCCCGTGGCATGTCCTCAATGCTATAGTGTGATGGAAGTAGTCCCTAACATCACTTTCACTCAAGAGGATATGTTGTTGAAGCATAACAAACACGACAGGCCTCTTTATTATACAGGATACGTCGGCTCCTTTGAGGTAGACCGGATTCACATAGATCCGGGATCGTCGATCAGTATTATCCCTTATAGTCTGCTAAGACGGTTAAGAATTCCTACCAGTGAACTGGCTTATACTACCACTACAATTGTGGGCTTCAATGCCAAGAAAAGCAGACCATTGGGGAAGATTTGTCTGAAAATCTATATTGGTGACCTTAGATCATTGGCTACATGCTATGTCATTGATTCGGAGGTATCTTACAATATTCTGTTGGGTCGACCATGGATCCATAATCACAATATTGTTCCTTCAACTCTACATTAATGTTTTAAATATGTAGACGCTCAAGGAACAGTCAAAACATAATTTGCTGATCTCAATCTGTTCAAAGGGGTTGAATCTTACTATTCTGATGCCATATTGTACACTCAAGACTACATAAAAGAGGTGTCAGGCAAGATGGAGGAAGAATCCCACCAGGAGCCAGGAGAACCATCTGCTGAGCAACCTTTGTCAATCCAAGTGAAAGGGCGGACTACCCGTCCAAAAGTCATGGAACCTATGACTATCCACTTGGGCAAAACAAAGTCTGGAGGGAGAAATAATCCTCTAGTGATCAATCTGAACAAGAAACCTCCACCTTTGGTCATCGACCTTAGGCGCAACAAGCAGTCAGCTGATGTAAATATAATCGGGGACGTATTTTCTAAAGATAATAAAGGTTCTTTTTTAAAGTATATTGACGTCCAATTTCCTAATCATGAATTTTCTCCTCATAAAGAGATAGAACCCATAGCACAAAAATTCTTGGAGGCTATATACTTCTATCATCCATATGTGTGGGAAGTAGCGTCAACATCTAATATCGTCACGACGTATGGGCCACATGAAAATTCTATCTTTATTGTTCCACCTACTCTCAACGATCAGCATCCAATAGTCTTCGGTCGCATGCAGAATAGACCGATTGTACAAGAAGATTCTCACGAGTCTGATGTTGGGAAAATTCAAATCCACAGATATAGCCCACAGGCTTTGAAGATTATGCAAAACATGGGTTATGATTTGAAGTTGGAGCCAGGCCTCAACTACGGAAAAGGCAGACGAATATCATTGCATAGTGATCCTTGCTATCAACGAACTCATTTTGGGCTAGGGTATACCACATCTCTTGCAACTTCAAACACCTCTGAGTCAAGTGATGAGACCATTTCCTCTTCTCAAGATAATTTATCATCCTCCGATTCAGATAAAGAATTTAAACTGGGATTATCAGTAAATATGGTGTTGACAGATTCCCTGGAAATAGAGGAGCAAGAATCTGAACCATTTGAAAGTGAATCTTGGGCAGAGCAAATGGATACACAATGGGAACTCTGGTTCGAACAAAAAGAACCACCCACTGAAGACAAGGTTATCCAAGTCAATATTGGGGATGAATTTTCACCAAAGCCGATATTTATCAGCAATAATCTTTCTGAAGAAGAAAGAGAAGAAATGATCCAGCTGATAAAAGAATATATCGATGTCTTTGCTTGGAATTATGAGGATATGCCAGGTCTTGATCCAAAAGTGGCTACCCATAAACTCAACATATTGTCCAATTCAAAGCCTATAAAGCAACACCAACGCCGGTTTCGCCCAGATATGATGGATGTCATTGAAGCTGAAATTAAGAAATTAATAGCCTGTGGGTTCATCCGGGAAGAACAACATCCTGATTAGGTAGCTAATGTTGTCCCAGTTATGAAAAAAATGGAAAAGTTCGTGTTTGCATTGACTTCCGAGATCTAAATACGGCCTGCCCTAAAGATGAGTTCCCTATTCCCATTACAGACGTCATGATCGATAATACGTACAATTTTGAGCGCATGTCTTTCATGGACGGATTTTCAGGATATAATCAAATTAAGATGAATCCTGAAGATGAGAAGCAGACTACTTTTCGTACACCATTGGGGGTATATTGCTATACAGTCATGCCTTTTGGATTGAAGAATGCCGGGGCCACATATCAACGAGCTATGAGTAACATCTTCCATGAGCATTTACGCAAAACAGTGGAATGTTACGTAGACGATATTGCTGTCAAAAGTCGCTTCAAGGATAATCACATCCAAGACTTGAAGACAATATTTGATTTGATGCGCCAACATCAACTCAAGATGAACCCTACAAAGTCCTTTCTTGGTGTATCCAGTGGCAAATTTCTGGGATTTGTCATTACTGCTAAAGGCATTCAAGTTGACCCTGATAAAGTAAAAGCTATCCTAGAAATACGACCACCCCGTAATCTCAGAGAACTTAGGGGATTTCAGGGTTGTCTAGCTTATATCAGGAGATTCATATCCAACCTCTCTGGAAGATGTCAACCTTTTTCTCGTCTAATGAAGAAAGGTGTGTCATTTGTATGGGACGAAGCCTGTCAACAAGCGTTTAATGATATCAAACGCTATCTTACTAATCCTCCAGTTCTGGTACCTTCTGTCATAGGAAGACCATTTTTGCTGTATATTCGGACAATGGATCATTCTTTAGGGGCTCTTCTCGTACAAAAGAACAATGAGGGTCATGAACAGGCTATTTACTATCTAAGCAGGATGATGGTTGGAGCAGAACACAGGTATAACCCAGTGGAAAAAGAATGCTTGGCCCTAATGTTTGCCATTCAGAAGATGCGACATTACGTGACAGGCCAAACTATTCATATCATCACCAGGATCAATCAACTTCGCGTACTAATGAATGAGCCAAGTATTCTTAATTCCCGACTCGTGACTTGGGCAATGCTATTGACACCGTATGATATGGTGTACGTCCCTCAGAAGTCTATGAAAGGTCAAGCCTTGGCTGATTTTTTAGCTGCCCATCCAATTCCAGAAACCTCCAAATTATATGAGGACATTCCAGACGAAGTTGTAGAATGTAATTCGGCAATAGAAGGTGATACATGGCAGCTATTATTTGATGGTGCTTCCATAACTGCTCCCAAGGAAAACATAGTTTCGGGAGTAGGGATTATTCTGGTGACTCCTGATAAACTCGTCATCTACCGAGCATATTCTCTTAGTGAACCATGCTCTAATAATATGGAAAAATATAATGCTCTACTAATCGGGCTTCAAGTTGCTAAAGAATTGGATATTGAATACTTGGAAGCTTTTGGTGATTCTCAGCTGATCGTCAATCAGGTCAGAGGAATATATGAAGTCCACAATCCGGATCTCATTCTTTATCACCAAACAACGATCGAGATGGCAATGTCTTTTAAAGGATTCTTCTTAGAACATGTTCCTCGATCTCAAAATTTGGAAGCTGATGCTCTGGCCAGTCTAGCTGCAGATCTAGCTATTCCTATAAGAAGGCAGAATTCAGTGATCCTTCTTAACAGAGATTTGTTTTGTGTGAAAAATAATTTTTACATAGAACGCAGCTATGTTATAAACGTGGTTCCTCCTAAGAGAGATTGGAGAAGTCCCTTTATAGACTTCGTGTCATATGGAATCTTACCAGAGGATCCTAAAGAAGCAGTATCTATCAAAAGACGATCACTACGTTTCTATTTTGATGCTTCTTCACAAAGTTTGTATCGCCGGACATATGATGGACTATTGTTACGATGTCTCTCGGATGATGATGCAAGGCGGGTTATTCGAGAAGCTCATGATGGAGTATGTGGAGCACATCAACCCGGTCCTAAGTTACAGGACTGTATCAGGAGGATGGGCTACTACTGGCCTACTATGATTGCAGATGTAGTGGAATATGCAAGAAAATGCAAAGCCTGTCAGGTTCATGCAGATTTCATACATCAACCTTCTGAATATTTATATCCTACTATTGCATCATGGCCCTTTGAAGCATGGGGTATGGATATCATTGGTCCTATTCATCCTTCATCTTCTAGAGGACATCAGTTTATATTGGCTATCACCGACTATTTCTCCAAATGGGCGGAGGCAATTCCTCTTGCTGAGGTGAAGACATCCAATATGATCAGCTTTATCAAGCATCATGTGATTTATCGCTTTGGGATACCCCGAAGGACAATTCATGATAATGGGCCTCAATTCATTAGTCAAGCGTTTCACCGAGTTTGCGATAAGTATCGGATACAAAATATGGCCTCAACGACATATAATCCTGCTGCTAATGGTTTGGCGGAAGCCTTCAACAAAACCATCATCAAACTCTTGAAGAAGTTTGTCTCTTCAAACAAAAGAGATTGAAACGAGAAATTAGAGGAATGTCTGTGGGCATACCGTACAACGGTACAAATACCAACGGGGTGTACCCCATTTTCATTAGTTTACGGGTGTGAAGCAGTTCTCCCTATTGAAATTTAAATTCCATCACTCAGAATAGCAGTAGCTAATGAGCTGACTCAGGAAAATAATGATCGTTTAAGACTTCAAAAGCTAGAAGGGTTAGACGAGAAATGCCTTTAAGCTCAACAGCGCATCGAGTTCTACCAGGCACGCATCTCCAGAGTTTTTAATCAAAAAGTGAAGGAAAGAGTGTTCAAAGTTGGTAAGCTAGTTTTAGCTGTGAAGAGGCCAATGATCATTACACATAAAAGTAAGGGGAAATTCCAGCCCAAATGGGAGGGCCCTTATGTGATTGAAATAACATTTTTGAATGGCGCTTACAGATTAGCCAAGCCTAATGGAGATTTGATAATGGCTCCTATCAACGGCAAATTCCTGAAGAAGTATTATGCTTGATCTCCTTTGCGTAATGGAGTATGATAAAGATTTCATTCTGATGATACTACATACAAAGATTAGCTGAATCATATTCTATCATGTTCTTATGACCTCTGAATAGATATGTTTAACTAATTTGAAACTTTAAAACCTATCATGTCCATATTACCTCTGATAGTGTTTTGTATACATATTTAGTTGGATCATATTCTATCATGTTCATATTACCTCTGAATAGATATATTCAGCTAAACCTTACCGAAAGTATATCACGTCCATATTACCTCTGGTATCACTTTCATCTTAGCCTATCATTTATATTCTAAAAGTGAGGGATCCACAAAGTCAGAAAATGTATCTTTATTATCTCTGGGAATAATAAATTACAAAAGGAGCAAAAAAGTACATCATTGGGGAGGAGCAGTTAAATCGCGGATCTGTTGCGCCAAAGCAGCCATCCTCTCGTTCCTGGAGTTTAAAATATTGGTGCGAGCCAGTTCCAGCCTTGCTTCATCATTGCTCAAGAGAGATAGTTCGGATAGAGAATCAACAAAACTTGCGTGGATGACACCCACATGTGTCAAGTTTTGTTGAGATGTATTCAGTTGGCCCTCCAATACATCACGAACTAGTGATGCTTTGAGAAGCCTCTCCCTTGTTTGAGCAAGTTCAGCTTCCAATTCTTGAACCCTCACTTCATATCCCTCACATTCTAAACCATTAACCATTTGCTCTAGCGCATTAGCTCTTTTAGCGTCATTAAAATTTCTAATATGCGCTATGGTGAGCTTGGAGGACGTCTTCAGAGCATCAAAGCCTAGATTCTTCTCCAGCACCATGGATATCAATTCTTTCAAAGTGAGGTAGAATATGCTAGTGTATTGTTCAACTAGCATAACAAAGCTCGAATGGACGCTGGAAGTGTCTGCAATATCGATAAACCTCCTTTCTGGAATGACTGCAGAGGATGTTGCCACAGCCGTTGCTTCAACAGATGGCACGACAAAAGAAGAGACACCAACAACAGTTAAAGTTGCTGGCATGCTCGACGAAGGAGGCACAGTCGAGATGGTGGGTTCATCCACCTCTGATATTATTTGAACTGCTGCTGGTGAGATTATATCCGAGAATGTTGCGGATGAAAGATCAACGGCTTCAAGGTATGCTTCTTCGATGGTGGTCACCGCCATTTTATTAGCTGGATCCGCAACAAAATCAGAGGTTGTTTCAGCTCCACCCTCCCCAGAAATGTCTTCGCCTGAAACTAAGATAAGAGAAAGTTAATATCAATTTGATGTTAAATTTTCCTGAAAAAAGCGTGAAGACAATATTTACCCATGGCCTATGGTATGTATATTGCGTCTGCAGCCTGTATAGCTAAATCATTTCTTAATAATGCTAAACAAGCTGTCATACCTGGAGAAGAGGGTACACCAACTGACGCTTGAGGTTCGTCATCCCAATCATCACCCAGATCTACTCGAGGTTCATCGGGTGGAATCTCGCTTGAAATACTTACAGATGAAGGAGGGGCTAGTCCCATTATTTGTCTTGTAAAAGGTATATAGATTATTAGCGAGCTCGGCCTCGAAGGCGATATAGAAGCATCACCAGTAACGGTGGTAGCGGCAGCAGTCGCGGGCAAAGAATCTCCAGCACTTTCAGCTGGAACTGTGGAGGCTCCTTCTTTAAAAGGCGAAGGACCCATAATCAAAGAATCATCCCTAATAGGGGAAACAATAGGCTCACTCCTGGAAGAGGTCCCCTTGGTGGAAGTCCTTTTAGGACCTTTTGTAGTCTGCTTCTTCTTACAAGGGGAAGCCTCTTTCTGAGTAGAAGCCTTTCATTTATTGGAAATAATGAGAGGCTCTGCCGTGGGAGCTATTACGCCTCTCGGTAATATCAACAAATAATTATCTACACCAGTAGTTTCATAACCTTCATCAGAGGAGACAGATGGTATCTCCTCTCTTCCAGTGGACTTATGGGAGGGCATTCTGAAACTTCCATATACATCAAAATCACGATGGAAGGTATTGATGGACATATAAAATTATGTGTATGAATGAAGAATGCACAACTCCATGGAGAGAGAGGTCACGGAAACAGCAAAGGTTGCTCCAGTACAACCCATGATGAAATAACGCCATCCTCTAGCTTCATCAATAAGCCCACCTTTGAATTTAAAGCTGGTGATGGGATTTCCCACGTATAACTGATCATATCCAAGTTGCCTGGCAAAACGGCTAGGCAGATAAGGTTCCAAGTAGCAGTGGTCCTCACTTCTATACATCAAGTGGGAAGGTCTAATACAGACCAGCCAGTAAAAGGCTTCAGGAGAAAGAATAGACTTTCCCTGACCTACATCCTGGAGTTTAGTCCTCTGTTGATTAATATGTATGGGGGGAACGGTGCAGAAGAATTTCCAACTATGGGCAAAATTCAGTGCTAGCCGACAATCTATGACGCTAGTCACATTCCAAGAAGAATTCTTATAATTCAACAGGAAGTTATTGTCCGAACCACTGGCAGATCCGGGAGACATCACTCTGGTATTGTTAAGGATTAACCATCCCATCAGATATAAGAATAATAATTCTACTCTGGGATATCCTTCGGGCTGAGTGGTATCGGCCAGCAGCCCATCAGTAATAGTCCTCAGGCCAGCTTGTATCCTGCATACCATAGCAGGGAGTAGGCCCAATCTTGCTCTAAACACCAAACGCATTGCAGGCCATAAGGAGTTGCGATGAATGCGATCTGCAGACGTGATGCCAGGCACCATCCATAGGCGTAGCCAAATAGAAAGGAAGCCAGCCAGTTGAGCTTCTTTTGACAGAGGCTTCCGACAATGCCTCATATAACTGTAGGCTTTGGTTCCTGCAGGATAACCCCCCATATGTCATCGGCGACCATGCTTAGAATTGTGATTGGGATTCAGACCCAACACAATACTGGAAGACACGGCCAAGCTGTCCATCAGGGTCCAGCTTCATAATAGGGGAAAATACAGCTAGCAAGCTGTGTGTCTAATGCGACCCTTCCTCTCTCTTTGGCGAATTGCCATATAAAATTGTTGATTATCTCGAGCAAAGAAAGCTATGATATCCTTCCATGATCCATCATTGCAGAGAATATTTGATCGAATATATCTCTTTTTATGGCTCCTTACATGCTGGAAGAGCATAATCTTCTTCTTTCTCGGTTCAGCCCAATGAATCTCAGAAGCCATCTTTGTGGTGAAGGAAGTATGGAAAACAAGTTCATTTGCTTGCCCTTATATAGGCAGAAGAGAACATACAAATCTCAACGACTCCTTAAATGTAGCCGAAAAAGTAGCCTCGAAGAACGGGTCAAAGTTGACCATTTCATGCTTCATTCAAAGTATTTCAAATTACGAGGAATTTAAAAACTTTGAAGGAGATCTTGTAGAAGCATGAAATACACTGGGGAATTGTACGCGTATTATACAGTCAAAACCCCCAACATATATGAAGTCAGCATAAAACAGAGCTTCAAGACTGCTTGGCGTAAAATAGGACCTCAGAGCAGTACGCGTAAAACAGAGCTTCAAGACTGTTTGGCATAAAAAATGGCTTCAGAGCAGTCCGCGTAAAATAGAGCTTCAGAGCCGTTTGGCGTAAAGTAGAGCTTCAGAGCTGTCCGTGTAAAACAGTGCTTCAAGACTATTCTGCGTAAAAGGTTGCTTTACCCTCCTGCGTAAAGTTTAAAATACGTTTGTTTTTAATGCAGCGTAAAGCTGTACGAGAAACTCTTCGTATTCCTCGGATGAATTTGTCAGACAAATCAGTGAACCTGGCACCTGATAAAAGTACTACACGATGATCGAGAGGACGGCTGTGATAATAATTTTGCACAGAGACCCAGGTTGTCGATTAGTGACATATTCTTGATACAAGTCATTTTTACGCATTCAAAGAATACGCTGCCTATTCTACATGGACAGAAATGAGTTTTACGTTCAAGATAAAGACAAAATCAGATGCCACGTCAAAAACTATTTCTCGTACAGAGCTCGAGGCATATCTCTGCATTTAATACACGAGATGGAGGCATATCTCTGCATTTAATACACGAGATCTTGTTCTATTTTTAAAAGTTTTGTCATGACTGGGAAAGCTAAAACTGTGGCTAATAAGCTCACATCACCATCCTTGCATTTTATGCCAACTAGACTATTTTCAACTATAGGAGTACGCCGTATGCTATCTCCTCGAAATACGCCAACTCGGCTATATTTGCAAAGGTACGTGATAAGGCCATTTTAGCCTAGAATACGCTCAAGACCTCAGTCGTGACGGATAATTGGCTATTTTATGCTGGTTATCTATTATTCATGAATCATCAAGTTTTACGCAGAGTTTGGCCTTTTACGCCAACAAGACAGTTATTTGGCTTTTATGCCAACAAGACAGTTATTTGGCTTTTTATGCCAACCATATTTACGCAGGGGCAGTTACCTACGTGGCCTGCATGCCATGATCTTCGAAAAGCAGTTATACGCGTTACCTTATAAAAGGACATGTGTCATACGCAGATTCAGAAGATTATTTGAACGTGGGTAGCAGTTATCATAACTGCAGCGTAAAGGAAGTCTTCTTCACAGTTTGGCCTTTTACGCCAACAAGACAGTTATTTGGCTTTTACGCCAACAAGACAGTTATTTGGCTTTTTATGCCAACCATCTTTACGCAGGGGCAGTTACCTACGTGGCTTGCATGCCATAATCTTCGACAAGTAGTTATACGCGTTACCTTATAATGGGACACGTGTCATACGCAGATTCAGAAGATTATTTGAACGTGGATAGCAGTTATTATAACCGCAGCGTAAAAGATGCAACTTTCTTTACAGTTTGGTCTTCTACACCAAAAAAACAGTTATTTTGGCTTTTACGCCAACTCGACAGTTATTTGATTGATCTCTATAAATAGAGACCCCTGGTCACAGGGATGACAGGCACAAGGAGAGATCAGAGAGAAAAGAGAGCAGAGACAGAGAGTTTTGACTGACAACTTCGGCAACAGGAATTTGATCCTACTTGCAACTCTTAAAGCTTCTTCTACAGCACTTCTTCATCATCGTGTGGTCCAAGGAACAAAGTGATCGACTGCAGATCAGACTTCTATAACAATACTTTCCCAGAATTATTTTATTCTACTTAACATCCTCGTATAGGATTAATTGTACTCTTTTTCTTGTTTGTAAGCAAAAAGGTTTCGTATAAACGTCCCTTTCATTTTGTTTATCCAAACAAAGATGGCGACTCTGCTGGGGATATTCTTTCTCCTCTGATGAGAAAGCAATTGCTCAACACGATGTTGTGTCCATCGGATCGAAGAAGAAGACTTTAGTCGTCCAGTTCGACCAATCTGCCTATGAAGACATGCTTCATGCAGGGGGTAGCTCTCATTCCTTCTCTGTCCAGAACAACAGGAAGCTGCATAAAGTGTGGATGCCTAAGACATCCTCTACCCTTCCTGCAAGCTCTCACTCACTGATCAACAAGTTTGTGACAACACAGCCAACACGTCCTGTGCGTAAACATTTGTCTTCCGTCGGTGACGTGGTAGACAAGACTTCTGGCAATGCCTCAGTGCCAATCCAGAAGTCCCGGTCACGCCCTGTGCATAAAACTTTATCTCCCGTTTGTAACGTGGTAGACAACACTTCTGGCAATGCCTCAGTGCCAATCCAGAAGTCTCAAACACGCCCTGTGCATAAAACTTTGTCTCACGTTTGTAACGTGGTAGACAAGACTTCTGGCAATGCCTCAGTGCCAATCCAGAAGTCTCAGACGTGCCCTGCGCGTAAACCTTTGTCTCCCGTCTGTGACGTGGCAGACAAAATTTTTGGCAAGGCCTCAGCGCTAATTCGAAATTTTCAAACGCGCCCTGCGCGTAAAAATACATCTCCCGTCTATGATGAGGCAGATGTACCCTTTGATCACATCCAGGGAAAACAAGTGGTGAATCTTCCAACCTTCCCGGAATCAGCAAGATAGCTAAAAATTACAACCCTTTCATCCAATTTGGACACAGGGGCAAAACGATAATTTTGGGTCAAAACGGGGTCCACATGTGGCCCACTTTACACCGAAAAGCGTGCCAAAGATAAAGGTCTCTAAATAGGATAAATTATAGGTCAAACAAATTCTAAACATCAATACGAACTCAACGGTATGTCCAATTTTGGATTCCGGTGAGCCGAACATAAATTCGCCCTTAAAGTCAATCGTGGGGCCCGCGAATAGGCGGCTTAGTCAACTGTGTCAGAATTACATGAAACTTGGGTCACAAGACCAATGTGATACCACGAATCCAATGGCGCAAGTTTTGTCGCATTCCGAGGAGCGTACACTAAATGGTGCAATATTTTGCAAAAGTCGCGATATAGAGACTTTTTCGGATACAGGTTGATTCTGACGCGCACACACGTCCAAATTAGCTTCCACAAAAGCCCACACATCAGGACATACCATACGCACCTTTAGGTGCAATTGGTATGCGACAAGGCGGTCCCGTTTGGTGGAGCGCGCTCCGTATCACCATTTTCTAATATTTTAAAAATAAGTTTTTGGTCGATTTGGAGGCCGAATAATTTAACACATAGAATAAATTAACAAAAACTAAAAGAACAAAAAAATTTCTGGTTATATGGAGAAAAAAATCCTTTAATTAGTTTTCAAAAATAATAAACAGGTTGGCGGCAAATTGGGTGTGAACATTGGGGTTTGGATTGAAGTTTCTGGACTATTTTTGGTCAGTTTTCCGATTATTTTTCGGTCGATTTTTCGACCAATATAGGGCACAAAATTTGTCCCACTTGAATGAAAATCCTAGAGGGTTAGGTTGTGAACGTACACGAATAAACCGCATGCAAAAAGGATTACAGATGAAGAAGATACAATACCTAGAATATGGGTGCTTGGAGCAGTATTTCTGCACGTGAGCAGTGCGCGGCGGCCGGCGGTCCGGGCGGCTGCGGTCGCGGTCCGGTCGCGGGGGCGCGGTCGGTCACTAGCGGTGGTGCCGGCCTGGCGTCGGGGTCGGCCGGAGGTCACCAGGGGTTCGATTTAGGGTTAGGGTTTAGATGGTTTAGATTTTGTATACGTATGTGAATATATATATATATATATAGGGAGAGTGAATGAGAGAGGGGGATGGGATGGCTCGGGTCTGCTGTGGGTTGGGTAGGTAGGTTAATGTAGTTATTAGTTATTAGGTTTATTTTATATATATGTTTAGTTATTAGGATTAGTATTAGTTTAAGGATTAATTAGTTTTAGGTTTAAGTTTTTTTTTCTCTTTTCTTTTATTTTATTTTATTTTATTTTTATTTTTCTTTTATTATTTATTACTATTATTATTATTATTATTATTATTATTATTATTATTATTATTATTATTATTATTATTATTATTATTATTATTATTATTAACATGTATTCAAATATATATAAATAAGGAAAATTTTAAAAATAATATTTGCACACCAAGTAAATTCTAGAAAATTACTTTGTAAGGCTTTCATAAAATACCACACTCAAAATATTTTATGAAAATATTTTACAATTAATAATTAGATATTTATCTAGATATAATAAATTAAATATTTGTATTATCTAATTAACTAAGTAATTAATTAAATGGTTATCCCACAAAATAGGACAATAGCAAATAATATGCACATCTATAAAAAAAATGTCTAACTTGACACGAAAAATTATGGAATACTAATTGTAGGAAGTTGGGGTTTAAAAATAACCACAAATAAATTATATATATATATATATAATATCTAAATATTTAATAATTAATCTATGGTCGTTATACTAATGTCATACTAACACCAATGGATCAAATTCTGTACCACGAAAAGATCCTACAGGTAGTGTCTCTTGTGTAAACTACTTCCTATGAAGGACGATACAGATTTTGGGGTCATTCTATATTATTAATGTCCAAACCATGGTAAAATTTCCTAATAAGATTATTGGGTTTTTATTGTTTTGAAAAATAATCTAAAATAAATACACAAAATACAAAATACAAAATACAAAATACAAACTACAAAATACATACGAAATATCTATTTTTGGGTGAGGGAGTTTACAATCTACCCAACTTAAAAGAACTTCGTCCTCAAAATTAAAAATAAGGCATGATTCTTTAAATCCTTCACATTCATATATAAAGCAAGTCTATCGCAATCTCTTCCAAAAATTTAAATAACCAAATCTATTAAAATCTATTGCAATCACTTCAAAATTAAAATAACCACTGTTTAAATCAAAATTCAACATATTGTAATCTCTTTTCAATTTTTAAATCATCAACGTCCAAATTTAAGCTAAATCTATATCACATCTTCAAGATTTAAATAACCCACATCAAATTTTATATCCCGATCTCCAACAATCATAATCTTCTCTAGAAGACAATTCTAATCAAATATTATTCCTATTTTTTACTTAAGAATTTCGTACTCTTCAAATTTTAAATTCAATTTACATCCTCAATATTTCAAATAGGTAATCCAACAATCAAAATTCAAATCATCAAATTATAAAAAAAATTAAATCTAATTCAACAATTGTTCAAGTCTAAAATTATATATTTATCCTCAAAATTTAAATCGATAATTCAACCTTCAATATTCAAAATTTAAATTATGTGCTCAAAGTATAAATATTTGGTCCGCAATATCCAGATTTCAAAATTTATTAAATCATCATCGTCTTAATCATTCTTCTAAAAATTAAAATGACTTAAATCTCTCAATCTAATCTTACTTGATCACAATCTAAAAAATTTACCTCAAGTTGATAATGCAACTTCTACCCAACTTAGAATTTATCCATCTATCACATGAGGCTATACATTTAAGAAAAACTTTCTCAAATTATTTAGTCGTGTTGTTCAATATCCTCAAAATTTTAACACCAAATATATCACCTATGATATGTCCTTAATTACAAAAATAGTTATCAAGTAATGCGATTGGCCTATGGGGTATGTCTAGTACTCTCCGTGTATCAAACTTATATCAAGTACGAGTGTTCGTCTTTCCGAAATAGGGGAAGACAGAAAACAACAATAAAGAATTCAAGGTGGAGGTGATAGAATACAAGTACGGGGTTCAAGGAGATTTTAAGAATTAAAAAGAGAGTTGTCAAGGCAGTTGTGGATTGAAATCCTATTTTGGTAAATTCTTATTCGTATGTTCTTATCCGAACAATTATGTACCTGATATGATATGCTCTGACCTGTCAAGAGGGCAAGTATATTCGTCTACTAGTCAACTATATATCTCAATCCACGTAAAGTAGTCATACGAAGAGCAAACCAAGCGCACTAAGGTTAGCTAGACCATAATACACTGATTCTGATTTAGACAATATATTAGTGTGGGCCCCCAATAATACATATGTCATGAACAAGCTCGATAAAAGAATAAGCTTGCAAAACTAGACTATAATAGCAGCATAAGTCGAGGTAGTATAGAAATTATAAGTACGCTGGATTATGAGAAAAAAAAGGTACAAAATAATTCAAGTTCACCAAGAAGATGAGACTCGTCATGTGTTGTGCCTCTACAGTTGCCATACTAACTCCTTGTCTAAGTTTTTAGTCGACCAAATGGGGGTATGGGCCTATAAGCTCTACAGTTTGGATAACACTATCGTCTTACGGAAGCCTATAGTTGGTGTCATTCAATTACACTTCATTAATGGATCAAAAGGACTATGTGTTACTAGGTTATGAGGCATACTACCCAACTTAAAAGAATAAACTAGTACTCTAACTGTCTTGTAGGAATAAAGTAGAAACTCTTGTTAGGGCATACGAAGAAAAGATCTTGGTACTTATTTAGGTATCCTATTGCATTATAGGTAATGGTCATCTTAAGACTTAATCATAGTGCTTATAGAATAAAGTATTAATATTAAGAATGGAGAAGTTACTGACTCTCAAGTGAAAGAGGATATAACCTATATTGAGTTATGGATACAAATTACATGATTTGAAAGTAAAGGATAATCATAAAATTATAATCTAAATGAACAACTCAAACTATCAAGTTCTAACTACTACGCACATAATTTCAAAATTCAAGATTAACAACTATAATCCTAGCAAACTATATATCCTTAACATAAAAGAAAATCACTTGGCCTACAATCAGAAGGGTTAGGTGGCACGAATTGAAAGATGAAGGAAGATTTTAGTCGTTCACAAATAGCGAACGCTAAGGTTTCGGAGAAACAAGATATGAAATTAAAATGAGAGACTTTTGATAATATCATGGTTTCCTAAGGGGAAGGTGGTATGCTAATCTCTGTGTTCGAGGTATGATCCAGAAAAATATTATATACATTTCTCTTAGCTTCCTAAGCTATTGTTTTGCTAATATCAAGACAAAGAGCTAACTTTATAGTTCTCTAATACTATCTCACTATGAAAGTTATGTTTTGTCCTAATATTCAACCTTGAATTTCTATTGGTTCCTCAATACTAGGGTCAAACAATATGGTCCAATTTCTAACTAACCCTAGTAGTGTCTATACTATCTCAAGTCATTCCTAAATATCAATGGATAATGGTCAATCAATTTATAGGTATTGGATGCTAGGGTTCATTAGGTATTCTAAACTTAGTGATGTGTCAATATTCTAGTTGTATCCGTATTAGGAATGTTACCCTAATTATCATCCTAACAACAAGGATTCCTATATTCTAGGGGAAGGCTATACTCAAGGAACTATCAGGGAAGCACATGAATCAAGTAGGATGCAATTATTTAAATAGAACGGATTGGAAGAAAGGTGAGTCATAGTCAAATGTGGATGAGATCCTATACTCTAATCCGATTTACAGGCTTTTTCGGTACAGTAACGTAACCGAGACAATATACTCTCGACCTGCCTGGGCCACTACTAAAAACATGTCACGTCCCAGTCCCAAAATACGTAGGACTAGGAACACGTAAGCATGTCAGCCGTATGTATATGGAGACTCCAATATATGAAAACCATAACACATACATACGCTATATTATAAACATTAATTCACAAGTGGTATATATTTATCACAAGTCACAGGGTATAACTAAATCTCATCCACAGAATAAATAAATAAATAATCAATCAACTATATAACTGAATCTCAATATGAAGTATCAAAGAATGATAGTCGGGTAGAAACAAATCCACTGCCAAACTAGAATATAAAAGTAAACACAATAAGAACATCTAATGAACAATGAGGCTCGAAGAGAAGACCCCATCGAAAGAGAACGAAGTAACAAGTCCTAATTCGTGCTCCTACAAATAGTCATGATCGTCTACACCTGGAAAGAGACCAAATCCTCAGAGGGACATAACAAGATACATAGAAACATGCCAATAAAGTACTAAAAATAAACATCAAATGGGTCGCCTAACCATCTATGTGAATGCAGTTTGAGAACAATTTTCCAACACGTGGGCTATCTGGCTAAAATAGGATTGGCATGATTCTCTCGGAGATTCAGGGACCTAAAAAGTATGACGTCTTTTGAACCTCAGAGGCCGCCAGGTAATAATATAATATATAGTGGTCATCATGATCGCGCATCTCCGGCGGAGAGTACGGGTTACACAAAAAAAGTGCAAAGAAGCCCAAACGCCTTACTTGTTGTCCTCCCCATCCTATGCTCTAAGCATGTCATATCCATGACACGATGATACCTCTAATAACTGCCAAGTCTTCTAATAATGTAAATTCTATCAGCAGTTCCCTATCGTACGTCCCATACGTACAGGAGGCCAACCTATCACGCAAGTCTGTGTCCTACATGAGACTCACACTCGTGTAACATAATGATGCCTCCAAATCATGTGGTGGTCTCATAAAACTAGGTCGATATGCATAATATATAATAAAGATAAAATACGACGCCACCGTCGTTGCACCCAAGTTATTCTTGGACGCGTAGTTTATATAGCAGTTAAAATATATGAACTAAATGACAAAAATAAAATACATGCATCATATGTAAAGTAAATCACAGTACAATGGCCAGGTATACTTGCCTGGCAAGAAAGCTGCATAGTATAAGCGTCCAGGTGTCAAGTACAGAGGATCAGAAACTATGGCCTCAAAATAAATGTCTTCGAATGCTGAAATAAATATCACCAACATTTTCGAAATCAGCGAGATAGCTAAAAAACATTACCCTTTCATTCAATTTGGACATAGAGGCAAAACGGTAATTTTGGGTTAAACTGGGGTCCATAGGTGGCCCACTTTACACCGAAAAGCATGCCAGAGATAAAGGTCTCTAAATAGGATAAATTATAGGTCAAACAAATTCTAAACGTCAATACGAACTCACCGGTATGTCCAATTTTGGATTCCGGTGAGCAGAACACAAATTCTTAAAGTCAACCGTGGGGCCCGCAAATAGGCAGCTTGGTCAACTGTCTCAGAATTGCGTGAAACTTGGGTCACAGGACCAGTGTGATACCACAAATCCAATGGCACAAGTTTTGTCATATTCTGACGAGCGTATACTAAATGGTGCAGTATTTTACAAAAGTCACGATACATGACTTTTTACGGATACGGGTTGATTCTGACGCGCACATACGTCCAAATCAGTTTTCACGAAAGACCACACGTCAGAACATACCATACGCGCATTTTGGTACAATTGGTATACAACGAGGCATGCCCGTTTGGCGGAGCGCGCTCCGTATCACCATTTTTCAATATTTTAAAAATAAGTTTTTGGTCGATTTGGAGGCCAAATAATTTAACACATAGAATAAATTAACAAAAACTAAAAGAATAAAAAAATTCTCGATTATATGGAGAAGAAAACTCTTTAATTAGTTTTTGAAAATAATAAACAGGTTGGCGGCAAATTGGGTGTGAACATAGGTGTTTGGATTAAAGTTTCTGGACTATTTTTGGTCAGTTTTTCGGTCATTTTTTGGTTGATTTTTCGACCAATATAGGGCACAAAAACTCGTCCCGCTTGAATAAAAATCTTAGAGGGTTAGGTTGTGAACGTACACGAATAAACTGCACGCAAAAAGGATCACAGATAAAGAAGATACAATACCTAGAAGATGGGTGCTCGGAGCAGTATTTCTGTACGTGAGCAGTGTGCGTCGGCCGGCGGTCCGGTCGCGGGGGCGCGGTCGGTCACTGGCGACGGCGCCGGTGTGGCGTCAGGGTCGGCCGGAGGTCGCCGGGGGTTCGGTTTAGGGTTAGGGTTAGGGTTTAGATGGTTTAGGTTTTGTATACGTGTGTGAATATATATATATATATATATATATATATATATATATATATATATATATATATAGGGAGAGTGAATAAGAGAGGGGGATGGGATGGCTTGGGTCTGCTGTGGGTTGGGTAGGTAGGTTAATGCAGTTATTAGTTATTAGGTTTATTATATATATATAGGTTTAGTTAATAGGATTAGTATTAGTATTAGTATTAGTATTAGTGTAAGGATTAATTAGCTTTAGGTTAAAAAAAAATTTTCTTTCTCTTTTATTTTCTTTTCTTTTCTTTCTCTTTTCTTTTCTTTTCTTTTCTTTTTCTTTTTCTTTTTCTTTTTCTTTTTCTTTTATTATTATTATTATTATTATTATTATTATTATTATTATTATTATTATTATTATTATTATTATCATTATTATTATTATTATCATTATTATTAGTATTATTATTATTATCACTAATATTATTATTATTATTTATTAACATGTATTCAAATATATATAAATGAGAAAAAGTCCAAAAATAATATTTTTACACCTAATAAATTCTAGAAAATTACTTTCTAAGGCTTTAATAAAATACCACACTCAAAATATTTTATAAAAATATTTTATAATTAATAATTAGATATTTATCTAGATATAATAAATTAAATAATTGTATTATCTAATTAACTAAGTAATTAATTAAATGGTTATCCCATAAAATAAGACAATAGCAAATAATATGTACATCAATAAAAAGAAAAAATGTCTAACTTGACACAGGAAATTATGGAATGCTAATTGTAGGAAGTTGGGGTTGAAAAATAACTAGAAATAAATTATATATATATAATATCAAAATATTTAATAATTAATCTATGGTCGTCACACTAATGTCATACTAACACCAAGGGATCGAATTTTGTGCCACGAAAAGATCCTACAGGTAGTGTCTCTTGTGTAGGCTACTTCCTATGAAGGACGATACAGATTTTGGGGTCATCCAATATTATTAATGTCCAAACCATGGTAAAGTGTCCTAATAAGATTATTGAATTTTTATTGTTTTGAAAAATAATCTAAAACAAATACACGAAATACAAAATACAAAATACAAAATACAAAATACAAAATACAAAATACAAAATACACACGAAATACCTATTTTTTGTGAGGGGGTTTACACCCATAACCCGAACCCATTCTCATTCCCATTCCAGTAATAATAAAACTCTCTCCTTTCCTCTCCCCCAACCGGACGGCCGAACTCCCTTTCCCTCCTTGTAACGTCCACCTCGACAGTCTATAAAACCCACAGCCAAGTTGAACCTCACTACTAACAACCCCTCTCCCATTTTAGACCTTCGTCGACCGCTGATACAGCCACTGTGACCACCGACGATTGCCGGAAAGTGGTCGCCTAAATTCGAGCAGCAGCAGCAGCACACGTGATATATGCTACGTCACACCCTTGTATCTCTCTGCACACTTATCCAAATGTCGATCTGTCAAATCCTATGCGAAGACTACATGACCCTCTCGAACTCTATGAAATTAGTTTGGTGTATCGTGTCCTGTGTCGGTCGCAATTCACGATGTAAATCAGAAAAGAAGTCCCAATTTGTAGTTCAGAAAATGGTCCCAAACCCCCATATTCATAGCCGTTTTCTTCCAACCTAGTTAATATTTTTAAATTCTACTTGAACAGTAATTTAGACAACATAACCAAGATTTAATCTCTTTAATTATTTTATTTTAATTCGTTGTATGTTATGATTTATTCGTGGTTGAAGTTGACCAAAAACTTGGTTTTTTAAACCAAAATTTTTTCGAAATGGGATGTGTCCCACTAAACGAGGCAACTTCGTCCTGTGCAAATTATATCAAAAGGCATGTATCGTCAACACAAACGTGTGGGATTTTGAGGTAGTTGATTTGGATGTGCGTGCACACCTAAATCAAAGCGTATCTGCTGAAAAAACTCGTATCGGCATGTTCTGATACTCGCCATAATTTTGTGTGTGCTTATCATTTTGTAACAAAACTTATACCATCAGATTTGTAACGTTACGCTGGTCTTGTGACCGAAGTTTGGTTCGATTCTGAGAACATTGACGAAACCCCATTTTCGTGAGCCTACGGTTCTACTTGACGGACGATTTCGTGACCGGCTCATCAAAATCAAGTTATGGGCGTTCCATTGGGTTCGTATCATCGTTCTGGACTCGTAGACACTAAGTTTGAAGAATTTAGAGAACTTTTTCTCTGGCACATTTTTCGGTGCGAAGTGGGCCACATGTGGACTCTGCTTTGACCAGAAACTGTCAATTCTGCTCCTGTGTCCAAATTGGACTTATGGGTAGTCAATTCTTGCTATTTTATGTATTCTAAGAGCGATGGTAATATTTGTTTCAGCATCCGGAGGCGTACCTAGAGATTTTACTTTTACAGGAGCAACTCAAGGAGTTCAGAACCTAGGCAAGTATATCTTGCCAAATTTGCAGTAGTTCCTTTGATATTATTTGCTTAAGTTATTTTCTGTAATGTACCTGTTCAACCTAGGACCGTGAGACATTGCTTAATGTCCGAACAAGATTCGTATGTCGACGCCGTATGCGGAGTCGTGTAACGTCACTTAGAGAGTTGATACCACGATCCTATATTTTATGTGCTTGCTTTATCAAGTACGTTATACCATAGGACACTTGATACTATTCATGTGACGGAATCTTTCCTGAGTTATTCATGGTGATTTTGTATAGGTTTACAGAATTCGTGACATAAGACTTGCATATACATAGATATCATTATGACTCGCTGTACTAGCTAGAGGTCATGATCTTGCATGTTATGGACATGAGACATGATATTATATTGGGTGGGGAGAGACACACAGGCTACAAGCTGATTATATATATATACTCATGTTACTGGAGAGTGTCTTAGTCTCTGTACCAGAGCTTGGCACATGTACTGGCCCTTTGTGATATTACTTGCTGCTATCGGCTCCCTGACACAGAGCTTGTAGTGGTCTCAACCTGAGTACTAGTGATGCTCTCAACTTGCATTTCACATAGATGGTTACATAGCTTGCCCTGTGGATCTATTTTTATATACTATATTTTATTTGGCTTGAGTTATTCTTGTACCTTGATATGTCCCCTGAGGACCTGGATCAGGATTATGTCCCCAGGTACAGCAGAGGAGGAATACCCCGAGATATACGGGACAGGAATTAACGCTGGAGCAGTACTGGAGGACGAGGTTGTACCAGAGGATTTCTCCTGACTATTCTGTTACATACTCAAGTATTTCTGCTTCCAATTATTTTATATCTTGACTCTTGGATTCATGCATTAACTTATTTTATCAGTTGTTCCCCGAGACACTATTTTTTTAGACTTGTTGATAGACTATATTTCTTTTTATCTATTATCTTGATTAGTCTATCATATTTAGTTATATTTCTTTCTGTGGATGAGTTTAGAATTATTCTGTGATAGATGATGTAGACTGCATTGATATTTATTACAGCTTAAGTGTACTCTAACGGGTCCATTAAATTAGATTTGTCCATTGGAGTTGTGCTGCTGGCCATTGCCACGTGGCTAGTCCTGCGATATTTTGGGACTAGGGCGTGACATGGTTTTTGTGGTGCCCCATGCAGGTCTTCGACTATATTGCTTCTGCTTTAACTAAGTAACCGAGCAAGCCTGCGATTGGGATTGGATAAATTATAGGATCTCATCCACATATTGACACGTTCTTGACCTCTATATCGACTTCAAAATAATTTCTTGACTTGCATCCTACCTTGATTCCTCTGTTCGCCTCTCATAGTTTACTTTGTATGCAAAGTAATGGATCCACGAGCCAGTGGAAAAACTTTCGCAGGTACACCATAAGGTGTTGTGGTCACCTACAACGATGGAGTAACGCCATTAAGTGGAGATCCCTCCACTCAACAAAGTAATCAAGCAAATAAGCATGCCTCGAGGTTCCGGCGAGATGACATTCCACCACCACCATAGTTTACTCCACTGATGCATATTTTCCACCAAGACAGCCTATGGACGGACAACAGATATTCCAAATATTCTACGCAATAATGCAACTATAACAACAAGTTCAATAAGAGGCCCAGCAATGCCAGGCGGAAAACCTAAGAAATAATATAATAACCGCATTGGAGCAGGCGAACCCACCAGCTAGACGGCCATCGACGGGATCTATCATTGATTTCCGTCAACTGAAGCCCCGTATCTTTTTAGGCAAGGAGGATCCCACTGAAGTTCATGAGTGTCTCACAAACACTCAATACCAATTGGAAGCAGCTGAGCTTCTAAGGGAGCATTGGATGACTGCCGTTAGAATACAGTTGACGGACAATGCACATCATTGGTGGATATCTGAGGAGAGATAGCTCGGACCAGACTGAGTCACTTGGGAGGAGTTCTCTAAACTCTTTCAGGAGATGTACATTCCATCTATTGCTCGATCGAAACTTTGGGACAAGTTCAATCGCCTCACTCAAGACAATATGATGGTGGAAGAGTATAATGCTGAGTTCATCCGTTTGAGCTGCTTCGCACCTACACTAATTCTGACAGAAGAAGAGAAGGCTGAGAAATTTTTTGACGGACTAAACTTTGAGCTACAGAGACATATTGGCTCTATCATACCTACTTCCTATACGGACGTCCTTGCTGCAGCCGACGCATGAAATACGTCATTAGGAGAGAGTCCAGCCAGAAGTAGCCTCATGCACTAGAAACAGACCGAGCGTAGCAGGGAGGACCTGCAAAGCGACCACAGATGAATCCACCACAGAGAGCAGTATCACAATCCCTAACCCTTCCTACTTGTTACTACTGTGGCAAGGTAGGATATATTGAGAAGGAATGCAGACGCAAATTGGGATTATGTGTAGCTTACGGATCCAGTCAGCATTCAGTAAGGGATTGCCCTGAGCGTCGAGAAGGAGCACCAATAATAAACCGACAAGTTTTACCAGCACCCGGAGGATATCACCCGAGGCCACCTTTGGCACCACGGGCAGCACTCTTCCAGCAGGCCCATTAACAGCAGAGGGCACCACCACAGGGACGTGGACAGGTTTTTGCAATGACAGTAGAGGAGGCACAGACTCGAGGAGTAGCGAATATGAGTAAGATTTAATTTTATCATAGCTATCTATAATAGCGAATATTCCTAGTAATACTTTAGCATGTGCCAGTTAGTTCCATTTCCTAGCCTATACCTAGTATTATGTTAGCATGAACTTGTTAGTCTAGATTAGTAATATGTCACTGGTACCCAAGTTTTCATAAGTTGTAGTTAATCTTCGTTCTAACCAGGCTCCTTTACTCTTGAGTTACTTATCTCTCATTGCCTAGAAAAAAGTTTTTATTTCTTTCCTACGTGTTGATTTGTTCTTATAGTTTTTATTTCTTCTGCTTGAACAATACCATCACCCTTCCACTTGATTTATCCTTGTTCATGGTTCCTTATCCCTTATGTCGTGCTTCAACAAACATGTTTTACAACCGCATCATCTCTTTGGAGCAAACATTTTCTTGACCGGTTATGTTTCATTTTCGTAATTGTGATGACGCAATTCTTTTAAGGTAGGTAGATTGTAAACACCCTGATTTTTAAAATTTAATTTTAAATTTTTATTAATTATTGTTGAAGAATTTTTTTATTGTTTTTAGTTAATTATAATAAATGTTCTTGCATGAATTTATATTTTTCTGAATTAAATTAATTTTTAAATATTATAAAAATTATATTTTGAGTGTATAACTAATTATAAGATATTGTGTAATTTTTTTGAAATTTATTGGGCTCAAAACTATTTTTAAATGGCCATATTGCATTATTTTTATTTAAACCGAACCAACTCAACCCAAACCAACCCAAATTGAACCAAACTGAATCAAACCAACCAAACCAAACAAATCAAATACACAAACTGAACCTGCAACCCATTAACCCATAACCCAAACCCATTCCCATTCCTATTCCCATTCTCATTCCTATTCCAGTAATAGTAAAACTCTCTTCCTTCCCCTCCCCTAACCGGACGGTCGAACTCCCTTTCCCTCCTTGTAACGTCCACCTCGACAACCTATAAAATCCACAGCTAAGTCGAACCTCACTACCAATAACCCCTCTTCCATTTTTGACCTTCGTCGACCGCCGACGCCGTCGTCGTGACCGCCGACGATCGACGCAAAGTGGCCGCCTGAATTCGAGCAGCAGCAGCACACATGAGGTATGCTACTTCACACCCTTGTATCTCTCTGCACAGTTATCCAAATATCGATCTGTCAAATCCTATGCGAAGGCTACATGATTCTCTTGAACTCTGTAGAATTAGTTTGGTATATTGTGTCCTGTGTCGGTCGTAATTTGCGACGCAAAACAAAAAAAAAGACCCAATTTGTAGTTCAGAAAACTGTCCCAAACTCTCATGTTCATGGCCTTTTTTCTTCCAGCCTAACTAATATTTTTAAATTCTGCTTAAACAGTAATTTAGACAACATAATTAAGATTTAATTTCTTTATTTAGTTTATTTTAATTTATTGTATGCTGTGATTTATTCGTGGTTAAAGTTAACCAAAAATATGGTTTTCTAACCCCAAAATTTTTTGAAACGGGATACATCTCACTAAACGAGGCAACTTTGTCATGTGCAAATTGTATCAAAAGGTGCGTATCATCAATACGGACGTGTAAAATTTTTAACGAAAGTTGATTTGGATGTGCGTGCACACCGGAATCAACGCGTATCTACCGAAAAATTCTATATCGACATATTCTGACACTCGTCATAATTTTATGTGTGCTTGTCGTTTCACATCGAAACTTGTGCCATCAGATTCGTAGTGTTACGCTGGTCCTGTGACCCAAATTTTGTTTGATCCTGAGAACGTTGACGAAATTTCATTTTCGTGGGCCCCACGGTTTTACTTGACGAGCGATTTCATGACCGGCTCATCGAAATCCAATTATGGATGTTCTGTTGGATTTCTATCATTTTTATGGACTCGTAGACACTAAGTTTGATGAATTTAGAAAACTTTGTCTCTGGCACATTTTCGGTGCGAAGTGGGCCACATGTGGACGCCGCTTTGACCAAAAACTGTTAATTCTGTTCTTGTGTCCAAATTGGACTTATGGGTAGTCAATCCCAGCTATTTTATGTATTATGAGAATGATGGTAATATTTGTTTCAGCATCCGGAGGCGTACTTGGAGATTTCAATTTTACAGGAGTAACTGAAGGAGTTCAGAACCCAGGCAAGTGTACCTTGACAAATTTGCAGTAGTTTCTTTGATATTATTTGCTTGAGTTATTTTCTGTGATGTACCTGTTCAACCTAGGACCGTGAGACATTGCTTAATGTCCGAACAAGATTCGAGTGTCGACGCCGTACGCGGAGTCGTGTAACGTCACTTAGAGAGTTGATACCACGATCCTATATTTTACGTGCTTGCTTTATCAAGTACGTCATACCATAAGACACTTGACACTATTCATGTAACATAATCTTTCCTGAGTTATTTATGGTAATTCTGTATAGGTTTACAGGATTCGTGACATAAGACTTGTATATACATAGATATCATTATGACTCGATGTACTAGCTAGAGGTCATGATCTTGCGTGTTATGGACATGAGATGTGAGGTTACATTGGGTGGGGAGAGACACACAGGCTACAGGCTGATTATATATATATACTTATGTTACTGGAGAGTGCCTTAGTGTAAACTCCCTCACCCAAAAATAGGTATCTTGTGTGTATTTTATATTTATTTTAGATTATTTTTTAAATCAAATAAAATCCAATGATTATATTAGGATACTTCCCCATAGTTTGGACATTAATGATATAGTATAGCCCAAAAATCTGTATCGTCATTCATAGGAAGTAGCCTACACCAGAGACACTACATGTAGGATCTTTTCGTGGCACAAAGTTCGATCCCTTGCATTAGTATGACATTAGTATAACAATCATAGATTCATGTGTTAAATTTTTAGATATTTTATATATATAATTTTGTGGTTATTTTTTTATCCCAACTTCCTACAATTAGCATCACATAATTCTTTATGCCAAATTAGGCAATTTCTCTTTTTGTAAGATTTGCATATTATTTACTATTATCCTATTTTACTAGATATCCATTTATTTATTTACTTAGTTAATTGGATAATACATTTATTTTATTTATTATAAATAGATAAATATATAATTATTAATTATAATTTTTTTATAAAATATTTTGAGTATAATATCTTATTAAAGCTTTACAAAGTAAAAAATATTTAGAATTTATTTTGTGTGCAAATATTCTTTTTGGATTTTTATAACCTCATATATATATGTAAATATATATGTTAATAAATATATAGTTAATAATAATAATAAAACTAAAAATAATAATAATAATAGTAATAGTAATAGTAATAGTAATAGTAATAGTAATAGTAATAATAATAATAATAATAATAATAATAAGAAAAAGAAAAAGAAAATAAAATAAAATAAAGAAAAATGAAAACTACTTAAACCCTTAACCAAACAACCTAAACTCCTAAACCTATTCCCAAACCCAACCCAACACCTAACCATTCCCTACCCCCCCCAGCAAACCCACAGCAACCCCTTGTACCGACCCCCGCTCCCTATATATATATATATATATATATATATATATATATATATATATATATATATATATATATATATATATATATCACAACCTAAACTCAAACCCTAACCCTAATCTCTCCTCTTCACCTACCCCGGCGGTCGATGACCCCCCTAAGCGCCGACCCCCGACACCGACGACCACCGCTGCAGCTGCCGACGACCGCCCGAGCGCGGACGAACGGACAACGCAGGCAGTGCACAGCCGCAACCCCGAGTCCCTCTCTTCAAGGTGATGTATCTCTCTCATCTCTTATTCTTTTCTCGAGCGGTTTATCCATATACGTTCACAACCTAACCCTCTAGGATTTTCTTCAAGCGGGACGAGTTTTCGTACCCTGAATTGGTCGAAAAATTGACCGAAAGTCGACCAAAAACTGACCAAGAACAGTCCAGAATTTTGACCCAACCCCCCATGTTCATACCCAATTTATCACCAACCTGTTTAATATTTTTAAAATCTAATTAAAAGATTCTCTTCTTAAAATAACCAAAAATTTTACTATTCTTTTATTTTTTTATTAGTTTGTTTTATTTGTTAAATTATTCGGCCTCCAAAACGACTAAAAACTTGGTATTTTAAAACTAAATTTTTGTGATACGGAGTGCGTTCCGCCAAACAGAACCGCCTCATCGCATACCAATTACGAGTCGGGTTCTTCTCCTACCAGCCATAATAGTGCGAAAAGAAGGCCTGGCTCCAAGTTATTTAGGAATAGTGGCGTTGAGTTTCTTGACCCTTTGCCTTAGGATTAGTTAGTTCTATTTCTCGATGGGGCCGGGAAGGGATATAACTCAGCGGTAGAGTGTCACCTTGACATGGTGGAAGTCATCAGTTCGAGCCTGATTATCCCTAAAACCAATGTGAGTTTTTCTTTTTTGACTTGCTCCCCCGCAGCGATCGAACGAGAATGGATAAGAGGCTTGTGGGATTGACGCGATAGGGTAGGGATGGCTATATTGCTGGGAGCAAACTCCAGGCTAATATAAAG
The DNA here is from genome assembly GCA_036927795.1 of Iris macrosiphon. Classification (NCBI taxonomy): domain Eukaryota; kingdom Viridiplantae; phylum Streptophyta; class Magnoliopsida; order Asparagales; family Iridaceae; genus Iris; species Iris macrosiphon. The sequence goes on from JAYESA010000013.1 coordinate 28,616,829, forward strand.
CGCATGGGTACAAGTTATGCCTTGGAATGAAAGAAATTCCGAATCCGCTTTGTCTACGAACAAGGAAGCTATAAGTAATGCAACTAAAAAAAAACAAAGACGCGGACCTTCTGCTCAAATTGTAGGCCTTTTGGAAAAAGAGAGAGAGGATACTTTTGAATGAGATTGGATCTCATCCTTCGTAGCATACAAATTAGTGTAGCTATTACTATTTCATCTAAGTTGAATAACTTAGGGCTTTATTTTGATATGGATTCTGATAACTCGAGAAATTTTGATTTGGTTATGATCCAAAGAAGAAAAAGAATGGAATAATCATTCCATGAAAAAATATTGAAATGGAATAGAAAAATCCATGGTACAATTCATTAATTTGTAATAGATATATGGGGTAGTTGATGAGATAAGTCGTTGTGGCTAAATTGAAAAGTAATTTTTGATTCCTATAGAATCATCGATTAGTCGTACTTGTATTGTAATAATATGAATGACTCGCTATTCACTCAGTTTCTGGTCAATAATAAGATTATGTAGGAGAGATGGCCGAGTGGTTCCCGGCGGATGGGTAATACCAGGAATAACCATCTATGATACTATGCAATTTGTATCACCCAATGTACATACAATATGCATATGGGATTAGACGTTTCAATGGGATCTTTCATTATGGTCGGAGGAGAAATTACCAAATGTATAGCATTCCCTCACGCTTGGAGCCAATGAATATTTATTTGGAAAAAAAAAGACTATGCCTTCGCCATATCGAATATGAATAATAAGTAATAATAGCATGGCACTTCGAGTTCGATATGAACAATCCATTATTGTTTTTCTTAACATAAAATTTTGTATCGAGATAGTAGTATGAAACAAGGGTTATTTCCAATTTTATCTTACCGAAAGGCGCGTATGGTATATCCTGATGTATGGACTTTCGTGAAAGTAGATTCGGACGTGTGTGTGCATCGGAATCAACCCGTATCTGCAAAATATTCCCATATCATGACTTTTGCAAACAACCACCCTACTTTGTATACGCTTGTCGGAATACGATAAAAATTGAGCCATTAGATTCGTGGTATCATGCTGGTCCTGTGACCCAAGTTTCACGCGATTCTGAGACAGTTGACCGAGCCGCCTATTCGCGGGCTCCGCGGTTTAACTTGAAGGAAGAATTTGTGATTGGCTCACCGAAATCCAAAATTGGATATACCGTTGAGTTCGTATCGATGTTTAAAAAAATTTTGACCAATAATTTGTCACATTTAGATACATTTATCTCTGGCACAAATTTTGGTGCAAAGTGGCCACATATTGACCCCGCTTCGACCTGAAATTACCGATTGCCCCTGTGTCTAAATTGGACGAAATGGTAGACTTTTCTGACTATCTTGTCATGACCCGCACCCGGTATAGGGGCACGAGAGCGTGGGTACGTCCAGCCTACGCCGCAGCATCGGCGGTAGAACGATGTCTAGGTCACAGAAATACTATATCACCAAACACCTGTCAATGATATCCATCTCCATAAGGAGGTCAATATACATCTCATAATATAACTCAATCACAACGACTATAAGGCACGATAAAAGATAAAAGAAAATGACATAGTTAAACACCATGTCTCAACATAAAGATAACTCACAGTCTAGCTGTCCAACACAAGTCTCCAATTAAACTTAACATGAGTCTAAAAATAAACTAAAATAACCTCCATAAGTCTCAAAGCATCATAAATACTATCTAGATAGCTGCAGGTAATGTCTCATCTAGAGGCATAGTCTGCTCTAGGATCTCTGGTGCGTAGTCGGCAACTATACCTGGTCCGTAGTGCGTGGTACAGAAATCCTCTAGATTCTCTGGAAAAAATATCCAGTCAGGATTGGAACAAAATACACCTCTAACAGCAGTTCCACATATATTGACAAAAACTATAACACAGTGTAAATAAATACAAGACAGATATGGATAACTGGCAATAAGAAATACTGACGAGCATGGATATACTGAAAATAGAAATACTGGAATAAAGGAAATGCTGGACTAAGAAATACTGGAACATCATCATCAATATACATCTAGCAATGGATAGAACTACAAGTACACGCAAGAACAATGAACTGGTATGGAAGTGTGTACAAGATCAATAACTAAACATATGGAAATGCAAGATCAATCTACCAAGATGCATGTCAAGAATCATCTAACTAAGTGTATGAAATATCAGCATATCATGTGATCGTCTTGGGACTATATGACTCATTACATTGATTAGCGATCATCCCTAACAGGTCAGGCTAACCATATGTAACAGCGATGAGGCATGTAAGGGTAAGGCTGCACCGACGTGAGGTGTGGGTGAGCTATGATGCATGTAAAGTTGGGTATGATCACATAAGCTACTAATATTTCCCATTTATCCCCAGCTAGCACGATGGATTCCAATTACGACTCCTCGTGACAAGTCTCAATGATGCCAACTCGTGTAAGCAACAGTGTCAGAGTCATGTACGCTATACAACAAGAATTATAGAGATAATCAACATAATAGAAACTGTCAGAGAATGTACTCGTCTGAGGTCCTTAGCTGGCAATACCACTGTCCGGGTTCCAAGGTTTCGTCTGAGTGATCCCACAATCCTATAGACATATCATATAATACAATACTACATCAGACATTACTCTAGCACACAATCAACATAATGATCTCTACAGGCTACGCTAGGGGGGTCACAGGTCGATGTGCCTACGGGGTATCCGTGGTCATATTCAAGACATCTAGTGCATATATTACATAGTAAATACTATGGTTAACGTATCGCATAGTACTAATTAATTACACAATTAATAGATATTCATATGTTCATACTTAATTCAATTCATACGATACACATATATATATCTATATTCGTATGTATTTATGCTGATTGAGAATTATACGGTTCGTATGTATATTCATAAGTATTCATTAGTTACCATTACAATATGTATATATTTTATATAGATATACTAACAAAAGCTTATACCCTGTGTGTGCATAATAACATATATTTATACTAGGGATATCTGTAATATATATATATATGTGTACGTATATATATCTTAGTTGAGCAAAATATCTGCATACCTATACGTGTGCAAATATGTATATACGTCCATATACCGATACATACACATACTAACGCATGATATCCGGATGTGTACGCATTTGAGTATAGGTTTATGTCGAACCTGCGTGCGAAAACGAGATGATGACGATGATGACGACAAGGCGATGGTTACGAACAGGGGGAGGCCGGTCGAGTGTACGGTCTGTCGGCGAACTCCGGGCTTCTCCGGTCGGCAGCGTCGTCCGGCGCTCAAGCGGGGCAGTCGGGGCTCTGTCAACAGGATCTCGACGGCTCAGGTACAGCGGGTTCTCCAACTTCAGATGGTCGTCGTCGAGTTGTAGGGCTCCGGCGTTCTCGGTGCAGTCGATCCGGTGGGCAGCGGCCTCTAGTCGAACGGATGAGGACTCGGCGGAGTGCTCGAGTCGTTCAGTCGGTTGGTGATGGCAGTGCTCTTGCCGGTCAACTCCAGTCGACGAGGGCGGGGAACAGGAGATCCGGCGGTGGTCAAGGGATCAGCGGGAAAGGTCGGGATGAGGCGGATGGGAAGAAGGAAGGGAAAAGGATGAACAGTAATACAGAGGGAAAAGTCGGCTGTACTCGAGTTATGAATAGGAAAAAATGAAAAGTGAAGGAATAAAGAGTTTATATATAAAGGGACTTTGGTTTGACCTAGAAAGGGTTGACTTGGTCAATTCCTTGAAAAAAAGTCTTATCATGGATACCTCAATGGTTAGGGTTCGAATAAATTAAAATGAATGGTCATGATGCATCGGTTTAAGGGTCTGGATGCCATGGTTTCAAGGGGTTGATGTTAAATTACTCATTTCTGAAAGTTATGGAAAAATATACATGAAATGGAACAATGGGTTTATTTGCGTATCGTGTCCAAGGGACGGACACCTTAGTGCACTTTTGCACAAAAGTGCCGATAATTAGAAAATTGCACAAACTTGTATCTATTGTTTAATTAATGCAAAAAGGTGTTCTACAATTAAATAGAAATACAAGGGACTGAATCTCAGTGGAACACAAGCATAAATTATCGGTCTGGCACGTTTAGGTCAAGGGGTGAATCTGTTGGAATTCAAAGGTTAGCGTAGCGTCCTAATTATCGAAGCTACGATAAATTACAACAATCAGACAATATCTCAATTATTTAAATATAAGTTATTATCATGCAATTCATTTACACATTAATTACGAGACGAAAATACCCCTAATCCAAAAAGTGGGGGTGACAAGTCTACCCTCCTTAAAGAATTTCGTCCTCAAAATTTAAAATAAACTAGCACAAGAACAAGCAATCAATTAATGAATTATACCTCAAGTCTCGAAGAGATATGGATACCGCTCGCGCATTTCGTCCTCTCTCTCCCAAGTTGATTCTCCTGGAGAGTGATTTCTCCATGCAACACGAACCAAAGGAATAGTCTGGTTCCGTAATACCTTCTCTCTATGATCCAAGATCACCACCGGTTGTTCAGGATAGCTGAGTGTCGGTCCAACTTCGATCTCCGAGTGATCTAATACGTGACTAGGATCTGCCATGTACCGTCTCAGCTGCGACACGTGGAACACGTTATGTACTCTATCTAGAGCAGGTGGCAAGTCTAGTCTATAGGCCACTGCACCGACCCTTGCAAGTACACTGAAGGGTCCGATGTATCGTGGACTAAGCTTCCCTCCTCTGCCGAAACGAATCATGCCCCGTGTCGGAGAAATCCGTAAGAACACCAAATCGCCAACCTAGAACAACGATCTTAACATGCAATCTAAACAAAATAATCACAAACCAAACAAAACAAATCAAAATAATACCAGAAACTCTAGGGGTCTACGGTGGCTATCGGCCCAATGTTGTTGTCTGTCCTGCACCACTCGCAGTCTGTCTCTGATAAGTTTCACCTTTTCTGCTGCATCCACGACCATTTCTGGTCCTAACAAGGCTCTTTCCCCAACATCATCCCAAGATAAAGGTGTACGATACCTCCGTCCATATAAGGCCTCGAATGGTGACATCTCAATGCTGGCCTGGTAGCTGTTATTGTAAGCAAACTCTACCAAATATAGATGATCCTTCCATGAACCTCCGAGATCCAAAACGCAAGTGCGTAGCATGTCTTCAAGAGTCTGAATAGTCCTTTCAGACTACCCGTCTGTCTGAGGGTGGTACGCGGTACTGAACTTGAGCTGAGTGCCTGTAAACCCCCTCAATTTATTCTGTAGATAGTTAGAGAGGACCAGGAATATTTTTGATAGAAGATATTGAGGTTTAGAGTAGAGGATATTTACCTGAAATTTTTAATCAAATTAATTAAAACCATTGGCACCCTATCTTTGTCTAATTATTCGGAGCCCATTATCAGCCCATAAATTTCGTACAAATATTGTACACTCGACTCAACTCGCCAGATTGGGCACTGGACTTTTCTGACTGTTAAAATCAACTTTTGTGTGCTCTAAATTAATTGTGCAACATTTCCGAAAATCGTAACCCGTATTTAATTCCGTGTCGGACACCTGTGTCGTTACCCTCGATTTTGGGGTACCAACTTAACCCGTTGAGCCGGACCAACTAAAGGGTCCAAGACTGACTCCAAGCCCCCACCATTTTTGGCCTTTGCGCCGTTTCCAGATTTTGACCCCGCGGGCCCCAATTAAATTAAATTCGCGGGACGCGTTATCGTTAATTTAATCAGGATTTACCAACTCTGTAAATTCTATTTTAATATTAAATTAATCCCAATGCCCTTCAAATTTGACCCGCGCCTGACGCGCAACGCCCCCTCACTATGACAATTTTTAAATATATTTTCTCCATAATTTTTACGTCATTTCATGTGTTCATGCAAATTCCCGAATCTACGGGGGGCTAATTTGAAATTAACAAATTGTGTGGCAACCTCCTATTGGACATGAATATATGAGAGGGTCCCAAAATAGGGTCCCAATCACACCCTCCTTCATGAAGAACCCACTTCTCTTCATAATGAATCTCAACCCTACATTTTTGAATGACACCATCCCCACCATCCATCACTTCACAAACTCATATAAAACAACACTTCACCCCTTCACTCCTCCCAAGCCGGCCCTAATCCCAATGCTTGGGAAATCCCACCCCCTCTCTCTCTCCTCCCTCACCTCTAAACTAAACCCACAGCCATATTTTCTTTTCCTCTTCTTCTTCTTCCTTCTTTTTCTTCTCATTCTTTTCCTTCTTCCTTGAAGAAACCCAACCTCGACCAAGCCAAGCCAACCTTCGGCCAAGCTTAGCCAAGTCCGGTCGGCGCTCACCCCACGGGCTGCTCCTCTACGAGCTACTGCTCAATGTGGCTGACTTCACTCCAGTCCGGCCAGCCTGTTGATCTGCTCCGGCCAAGTACGGCTCAACATGGCTGTACACAGTCTGCTCCGGCCAAGTACGGCTCGACGCGGCTGTACACTGACTCTCCGGCCAAGTGCTGCCTCGACTCCGACGTTCTCCACGGTGCAGCCATCCCATTCCGGACTGCCCAGCCTCCCTGTCATTATCACCACTAGCTTCTATCTTCCGGCCAAGCTGTACCACATGGCCCCTGCGACGTGCCTCAACTCGGACTTCCCGGCGCTGCTCAAGGCGCTCATGCTCAACGACCCCGACGCACAGGTGGTTGCAAATTGTTTGTCATTCCTACAAGAGATATGGAACTTGGAAGCAGGGTCGGAAGAAGCTTCCAAGGGGGGGAGAGGCTCTGCTTAGTAAACCAGTGATCTACTAATTCTTGAACAGGATCAAGGAATTCAGTGAATGGGCACAATGCCTGGTGCTCAAGTTAGTATCTAAATATATACCCAATGATAGCAGTGAAATATTTGACATGGATGATGCTCCTTATGCTCTGGAAAGTCTAGTTGAGAACTGGGATGATGAGCATGCTGCAGAGGTTCGCTTGCATCTTCTAACTGCAGTAATGAAATGTTTCTTTAAAAGACCACCACTACCACCTTCGGCCACGCTCAGGCCAGCCATCAACCTCGCCGCAACGAGGTCGACTCCTCCCCTCTTTTATTTAAATTCCAGATTTTTAATATCTATGTAATATAATGATATATGGTTGAGTGTATGTTAACTAGGGTGTTGGGTATGTCATGTTGGACTATATGATTAGTGTAGCATGGAAAATCATATGTTAAATAGGGGATTAAAGTTTATATTGGCAGAGGCTAATGTGGATGAATGTGCCTACGGATTTTGAATAATTTGAGGATGGGTTTAAGGAGGTTGACATGTTTTAGGGTATATATATATTGTAGTGTTCATGTATCCTTTGTTTTGTAAAGTTGGATTCGGATATCGTAATTAGTGGAAATGAGGGTGAATACAACTTGTGAGAAAATAAATACGATATTGGGCATGTGACGATGATTAAATAGGGTGATCAAAGACTTGGGGATTCGACTTGTAGTATGTCGGAGAAATGTATTTGTGTTAAGGTGCATTGTGGATTAGGAATGTTTCCTACATGAAGTATTACAATTTAATCAAGTTATGGATTCGAGGAAAAGTGAGTGTTTGACCTTTAAATAAATAATCGGGATCTATGGTACATGATGGAAAGTGTAGATTTAATTATAGAGAATTAAATTGAGGAGAGTGTACGGATGACTAGTTGAATTGATGTATTGTACCGATAGTCAACTGTGGTCAACCCCCCTAGTGTCTTGTCCCTGTGAGTCATAGCAGAGACTGAGTTTGAGTGTAGTTGTATGTCGCATCCCTGTCTGTCGTGGAACAGATTATTGATTCCTAGTTTGTATCTATCTCTAGGTATTGCGGGACCTGAGGACTTGGACGCAGTACCCGATCCCCGTCATCAGCAGCCGCACGCAGGCAAGTGTACCTTGCCACCCTGTATTTCAGTTTACAGATACTTGTTGTTCTTTATGTACATTGTGCACATAGTTATATTGACGTTCGATACTTCGCGTCCGGTTCACAACCGGGTGAAGACGTACGTCGTAGCATCCTAGGAAGATTGTTGGATGATTTGTAGTATCTCGATATGCGTACCTGAGTTTATCGATACCCCAGGACACACTCATACACTGTGATCGTGCCAGATTCCTGTATCCTGATACTGACATCATGACCAGAGACTGGGACGACCTTAGGGTCGCGTCTGTTGAGTTATTCCCTTGTGTAGAGACTGTAGTTAGAGGTTCAGGTCCAACGCACAATCGTTGACCGCTTGGGGAAGGGGAAGACAGTTACTAGACGTTTGGGCTACTCTGCACGCGCTTATATATGTATATGTAGTGATCCTGTATTCCAGAGTAGTGTAACTATTTCACCCGTGTGTCTCTATGCTCGGAGCTACGGTACGACCCGTGTGTCTCTGTGTTCGGAGCTGCGGTTTTATTTTGGACAGCCCACGCGTCGAACATTGTCTTTAAACTGTGTCACACTAGTTGGTTATGATAGAGTACCCTGTCGTGCACTTGTACTTTCTGTTTACTTGGCATGCTATATTTCTGTACCTTGTTACGTCCCTCTGAGGACCTGGTTCCCTGCCAGTTTTGCAGCATAGGCGATTACGGAGCACTTTGAGATACTGATGGAGTGGCATATCTTGCGAGCATGGTACCAGGTACTCACATTATATCTATCGGCATTATGGTTATTTACATTAATTATTCATCTGCTGTTGTAGCCTAGTTTTGTAGACTCATACTTCTTCTCGAGTCTATTCGAGTTAGTGTGTTATTGGACGGCCGACCTTAGCACATATAGCTCTTTCTTGTATACTGATGTACATTGTGGATTGAGACATAGAGGTTTACATTTATGGGATATCTAGATTGTGCCCTTTATTTTACAGCTTATACGTATTCGAGTCAGACCAGAGTCTGGTCGAATGCGTAGCTGGCGTGTCACGTATTCCTGGTCCTACGTATTTTGGGACTGGGGCGTGACATGTTTTTGTGGTGGCCCATGCAGGTCCGATTTAAATCGTCTTGGTCACCTGACTGTGCCAAGCGAGCCTGCAAATTAGGAATAGATGTTATGATTGTTGAATAAGATCTCAATCCATAATCGATTTTAAAACTCTTTGTATGTTATTATCGCCCTTGGACTTCCACTTTGCATTCGTTCAATCTTCGTCAATATCGCTATCCTTGTTTCTCGTCCCCTATTGTTCGGGGAGACGAATGCTTGTGACTGATGACTTCCCTCCAGAAGAAGATCGAAGACCAGACGGCAGAAGACAGAATTCGTATACCTTTCTCTGGGAAGATTGTTACCTTATCAGGATAGATTGATGGGTTCCCTGGATTCTAGAACTAGTGTGGAAGGTTGGCAAAAGAGTTGGACCCCGTAGTACCCTACCCGTGCTTGAGGTAACAGTAATCTTGGAAGTACTGAGAGCTAGAAGGATTGATGATCATGACCTAAAATGATTCATGGGAATGCATAGCCTGATGATGGAAACTAGTGGTTGTATATGATAGCAATGCTAGGAATGAAGATTATGAGCTAGAGGAGATGAAAAAAAAAATTTAGGATCTCACTTGGAAGATAATGATCGGATTCCAGAAATTTTAGTATGTGCTTGAGTGATACCATCATTGTACTTGTGACTTGGAGAGATGAATAACGAAAAGAAGAAATTCGAGGAATAAAATTTTAGAAAAAACCTTGAGGAAAAGAGAAATTATAGTTTAGGCTAGGATATATTTTTTCTTTTTGAGGATTGATGTTGAAAATATAACAGGAGAATTTATCTTGAGGTTAAAGTCTAGACTATGGCATTATCCTAGACATGGATTGGTTGAGCCAATACCACGCAATGCTTGATTGCCGTTGTGGTTGTGTCATCCTTGGACCACCGGATTACCCTGAGTTTGAGTTTCTTCAGAGAGCCTGGGAGCATGGTGCCCATCTACCTTAGGGGTATACAACGCAGGAGGTGAACCAGTATACCGCCATAATATATCAGGATTTGAAGATGTGTTTCTAGAGAATATTTTAGGCCTGCCACCTGACAGAGAGATAGAATTTGCTATAGAGTTGACTCCAAGAGTTGAGCTGGTTATGTTCCCGTCTTCAGACTAGCACCGATAGAGTTGGTTGAGTTGAAGGTCCATAGTAGAGGATCTCTTAGACAAGGGTTTCACTCGGGCTAGTGTTTCTTTATAGGGAGTACCCATCTTAGTGTACCGAAGAATGACGGGACGGTACGCTTGTGTATCGATTACAGGGCGCTAAATGCTGTGACGGTAAAGAATAAGTACCTATTGCCGCACATCAAAGATTTATTTGAATCAGCTAAGTGGCGCATATGTATTTTGAAGATCGATCTCAGATCCAGCTATCATCAGATCTAGGTTCGGAGAAAGGACATTCCTAAGACAGCTTTCCGGACGAAGTATGGGTACTATGAGTTATAGTCATGATGTTTGGTTTAACCAACGTGCCAGCAGTATTTATGAGCTTGAGGAACAAGGTTTTCCACCAGTACTTGGATAAGTTCGTGGTGGTGTTCATCGACGTCTTGATGTATTCCGAGGACCAGGAGAAGCACGAGAGACATCTCAAGATTGTGTTGAAAACACTGAGACATGAGAGACTGTACGCCAAACTCAGCAAATGTGAGTTTTGCTTGGATAGAGTACCATTTCTGGGACACATAATCACCGGAGATGGACTATCAGTTGATCCGGAGAAGATAGCTGCAGTAGAGACCTGGCCTACCCCTACATCAGTTACGGAGGTTAGGAGTTTCCTCGGACTTGTCGGATATTATCGGAGGTTCGTGGAAAACTTTTTGAGGATAGCTGCGCCTATGACGCGATTGACGCGTAAAGGCGAAGAGTTTATTTGGACCAATGAGTGTCAGGCGGCTTTCGATGACCTGAAGAAGCGTCTGACATCAGCACCGATTTTTGACACTACCTTCAGGATCAGGAGGATTTGTAGTGTACAGTGATGTGTCAGGGAGCGGATTGGGATGTGTACTGATGCAACACGGCAAGGTGATAGCCTACGCATCGAGACAGTTGAGAGTTCATGAAAAGAACTATCCGACGTACGACTTGGAGTTAGCTGCAGTGATATTTGCACTAAAGCTATGGAGACCCTACCCTTATAGAGAGCGTGTTGGGATTTAAAAGGAAAACAAAGGTCTGAGGTATGCCTACACGCAAAAGGAACTCAACAAGAGACAAAGGCATTGGCTAGAATTTATGACAGCTTATAATATCGAGTTGCAGTACTACCCTGGCAAGGCGAATATAATAGTAGATGCCTTGAGCAGGAAGCCTATGGCATATTTTTACGACTCATCGCCAGTTGTTAGAGGATTTTCAGAAACTCAGGATTGAGATTGTATTACCAGGCATGGATGGACAGATGGCCAGTTTTGAGGTTCAGTCTACTTTGATTGAGAGGATCAAGGCAGCCTTGCCTACAGATACGAGATTTAGACGATTGTGAGACAGGACAGAGGCCGACATGCAAACAGGATTCAGGATTCAGGAAGACGGAACATTGAGGCATAGAGATTGCCTATACGTTCCAAGTGGCGAGCTACACCAAGAGTTGATGACCGAGGCGCATAGCCCGACTTATTCAATTCATTCCGGGGGGTACGAAGATATACCGAGATGCGAGGCAACATTACTGGTGGCATGGGATGAAGAGAGAAATTGCAAGATTCGTGGCGAAATATTTTGGCAGCAAGTCAAGGCTAAACATCAGAGGACTGCAGGATTATTGCAGCCACTTCCCATTCCCGAGTGGAAGTGGGAACACATTACCATGGACTTCGTCACAGGATTCCCGCGAAGCCCTAGCGGGAAGGTTGCAGTATGGGTTGTCGTAGACAGACTCACCAAGTCTGCACATTTCTTACCCTACAGAGTTGGACAATCCACGGAGATACTAGCTGACATATATATGAGGCAGATAGTACGATTACATGGAATTCCTGTCAGCATCATATCGGACCGTGATTCCAGATTCACGTCATATTTTGGCGGAGTATGCAGGAGAGCCTAGGAACTCGTCTCAAGTTCAGCACTGCGTATCATCCACAGACTGATGGACAGTCAGAGCGCACGATACAGATATTAGAGGATATGTTGCGAGCGTGCATGATTAATTTTGGAGGATCTTAGGAGGACCATCTACACTTAGTGGAATTCTTCTACAATAACAGTTACCAGGCCAGCATACAAATGGCACCCTATGAGGCACTGTACGGCAGGAAATGTAGGTCGCCAGTTTGTTGGAGTGACGTGGGAGAGCGTCAGATACTTGGTCCAGAATTGGTGACACAGCCAGTAGAGAAGGTCAAACAGATTCAGAGACACCTGCGCGCAGCACAGGACAGACAGAAACACTGGGCAGATGCGTACCGCAGACCATTGGAGTTCAAGGAGGGTGACCACGTATTTTTGAGGATATCGCCCACTCGTGGTACCATCAGATTCGGAGGCAGAGGCAAGCTAAGTCCGAGGTATCGGACCTTTTGACATTTTGGAACGAGTTGGCGAAGTGGCATACCGTCTCGCATTACCTCCATCATTAGAGAGAGTACATGACGTATTTTACGTATCGTAACTGAGGAGGTATATCGCAGACCCTAGCCACGTACTTGATCATTCGGAGATTACAGTCGGGCCCAGTCTGTCTTACGTAGAGCAGCCAGTTGAGATTTTCGATCGCAGCGAGAAGACTTTGAGAGAGCAGACAATTCGACTGGTCAGAGTGGCATGGAAGCACCATTCACCAGGCGAGTCTACTTGGGAGCGCGAGGATTCTCTTTGGCAGCGATTCTCGTACTTATTTGAGGAGCAAGGTAAGAATTTACGTACGGCAATTTAATTACTAGTTATTTTAAATTCTGTTAGATATTATCGTGCTTTACTTTGAATTTCGGGGACAAAATTTTTCTAAGTTGGGAAGAATGTAAACCCCCTCAATTTATTCTGTAGATAGTTAGAGAGGACCAGGAATATTTTTGATAGAAGATATTGAGGTTTAGAGTAGAGGATATTTACCTGAAATTTTTAATCAAATTAATTAAAACCATTGGCACCCTATCTTTGTCTAATTATTCGGAGCCCATTATCAGCCCATAAATTTCGTACAAATATTGTACACTCGACTCAACTCGCCAGATTGGGCACTGGACTTTTCTGACTGTTAAAATCAACTTTTGTGTGCTCTAAATTAATTGCGCAATATTTCCGAAAATCGTAACCCGTATTTAATTCCGTGTCGGACACCTGTGTCGTTACCCTCGATTTTGGGGTACCAACTTAACCCGTTGAGCCGGACCAACTAAAGGGTCCAAGACTGACTCCAAGCCCCCACCATTTTTGGCCTTTGCGCCATTTCCAGATTTTGACCCCGCGGGCCCCAATTAAATTAAATTCGCGGGACGCGTTATCGTTAATTTAATCAGGATTTACCAACTCTGTAAATTCTATTTTAATATTAAATTAATCCCAATGCCCTTCAAATTTGACCCGCGCCTGATGCGCAACGCCCCCTCACTATGACAATTTTTAAATATATTTTCTCCACAATTTTTACGTCATTTCATGTGTTCATGCAAATTCCCGAATCTACGGGGGGCTAATTTGAAATTAACAAATTGTGTGGCAACCTCCTATTGGACATGAATATATGAGAGGGTCCCAAAATAGGGTCCCAATCACACCTCCCTTCATGAAGAACCCACTTCTCTTTATAATGAATCTCAACCCTACATTTTTGAACGACACCATCCCCACCATCCATCACTTCACAAACTCATATAAAACAACACTTCACCCCTTCACTCCTCCCAAGCCGGCCCTAATCCCAATGCTTGGGAAATCCCACCCCCTCTCTCTCTCCTCCCTCACCTCTAAACTAAACCCACAGCCATATTTTCTTTTCCTCTTCTTCTTCTTCCTTCTTTTTTTTCTCATTCTTTTCCTTCTTCCTTGAAGAAACCCAACCTCGACCAAGCCAAGCCAACCTTCGGCCAAGCTTAGCCAAGTCCGGCCGGTGCTCACCCCACGGGCTGCTCCTCTACGAGCTACTGCTCAACGTAGCTGACTTCACTCCAGTCCGGCCAGCCTGTTGATCTGCTCCGGCCAAGTACGGCTCAACGTGGCTGTACACAGTCTGCTCCGGCCAAGTACGGCTCGACGCGGCTGTACACTGACTCTCCGGCCAAGTGCTGCCTCGACTCCGACGTTCTCCACGGTGCAGCCATCCCATTCCGGACTGCCCAGCCTCCCTGTCATTATCACCACTAGCTTCCATCTTCCGGCCAAGCTGTACCACATGGCCCCTGCGACGTGCCTCAACTCGGACTTCCTGGCGCTGCTCAAGGCGCTCATGCTCAACGACCCCGACGCACAGGTGGTTGCGAATTGTTTGTCATTCCTACAAGAGATATGGAACTTGGAAGCAGGGTCGGAAGAAGCTTCCAAGGGGGGGAGAGGCTCTGCTTAGTAAACCAGTAATCTACTAATTCTTGAACAGGATCAAGGAATTCAGTGAATGGGCACAATACCTGGTGCTCAAGTTAGTATCTAAATATATACCCAATGATAGCAGTGAAATATTTGACATGGATGATGCTCCTTATGCTCTGGAAAGTCTAGTTGAGAACTGGGATGATGAGCATGCTGCAGAGGTTCGCTTGCATCTTCTAACTGCAGTAATGAAATGTTTCTTTAAAAGACCACCACTACCACCTTCGGCCACGCTCAGGCCAGCCATCAACCTCGCCGCAACGAGGTCGACTCCTCCCCTCTTTTATTTAAATTCCAGATTTTTAATATCTATGTAATATAATGATATATGGTTGAGTGTATGTTAACTAGGGTGTTGGGTATGTCATGTTGGACTATATGATTAGTGTAGCATGGAAAATCATATGTTAAATAGGGGATTAAAGTTTATATTGGCAGAGGCTAATGTGGATGAATGTGCCTACGGATTTTGAATAATTTGAGGATGGGTTTAAGGAGGTTGACATGTTTTAGGGTATATATATATTGTAGTGTTCATGTATCCTTTGTTTTGTAAAGTTGGATTCGGATATCGTAATTAGTGGAAATGAGGGTGAATACAACTTGTGAGAAAATAAATACGATATTGGGCATGTGACGATGATTAAATAGGGTGATCAAAGACTTGGGGATTCGACTTGTAGTATGTCGGAGAAATGAATTTGTGTTAAGGTGCATTGTGGATTAGGAATGTTTCCTACATGAAGTATTACAATTTAATCAAGTTATGGATTCGAGGAAAAATGAGTGTTTGACCTTTAAATAAATAATCGGGATCTATGGTACATGATGGAAAGTGTAGATTTAATTATGGAGAATTAAATTGAGGAGAGTGTACGGATGACTAGTTGAATTGCTGTATTGTACCGATAGTCAACTGTGGTCAACCCCCCTAGTGTCTTGTCCCTGTGAGTCGTAGCAGAGACTGAGTTTGAGTGTAGTTGTGTGTCGCATCCCTGTCTGTCGTGGAACAGATTATTGATTCCTAGTTTGTATCTATCTCTAGGTATTGCGGGACCTGAGGACTTGGACGCAGTACCCGATCCCCGTCATCAGCAGCCGCACGCAGGCAAGTGTACCTTGCCACCCTGTATTTCAGTTTACAGATACTTGTTGTTCTTTATGTACATTGTGCACATAGTTATATTGACGTTCGATACTTCGCGTCCGGTTCACAACCGGGTGAAGACGTACGTCGTAGCATCCTAGGAAGATTATTGGATAATTTGTAGTATCTCGATATGCGTACCTGAGTTTATCGATACCCCAGGACACACTCATACACTGTGATCATGCCAGATTCCTGTATCCTGATACTGACATCATGACCAGAGACTGGGACGACCTTAGGGTCGCGTCTGTTGAGTTATTCCCTTGTGTCGAGACTGTAGTTAGAGGTTCAGGTCCAACGCACAATCGTTGACCGCTTGGGGAAGGGGAAGACAGTTACTAGACGTTTGGGCTACTCTGCACGCGCTTATATATGTATATGTAGTGATCCTGTATTCCAGAGTAGTGTAACTGTTTCACCCGTGTGTCTCTGTGCTCGGAGCTACGGTACGACCCGTGTGTCTCTGTGTTCGGAGCTGCGGTTTTATTTTGGACAGCCCACGCGTCGAACATTGTCTTTAAACTGTGTCACACTAGTTGGTTATGATAGAGTACCCTGTCGTGCACTTGTACTTTCTGTTTACTTGGCATGCTATATTTCTGTACCTTGTTACGTCCCTCTGAGGACCTGGTTCCCTGCCAGTTTTGCAGCATAGGCGATTACGGAGCACTTGGAGATACTGATGGAGTGGCATATCTTGCGAGCATGGTACCAAGTACTCACATTATATCTACCGGCATTATGGTTATTTATATTGATTATTCATCTGCTGTTGTAGCCTAGTTTTGTAGACTCATACTTCTTCTCGAGTCTATTCGAGTTAGTGTGTTATTGGGCGGCCGACCTTAGCACATATAGCTCTTTCTTGTATACTGATGTACATTGTGGATTGAGACATAGAGGTTTACATTTATGGGATATCTAGATTGTGCCCTTTATTTTACAGCTTATACGTATTCGAGTCAGACCAGAGTCTGGTCGAATGCGTAGCTGGCGTGTCACGTATTCCTGGTCCTACGTATTTTGGGACTGGGGCGTGACAGTGCCCAAGCTAGACTGCAGACTCCTCCAGAAATGGGAAGTGAAACGACTATCCCTATCTGAGACAATGCTCACAGGAACTCCATGTAATCTGACAATCTGTTGTACATACATTTTTGCTAGCTTCTTCGTCGATGTACCCACTTTAAAAGGTAAGAAGTGGGCTGATTTGGTCAACCTATCCACGATGACCCAAATCGCGTCCTTTCCCCCTGGAGAACGAGGAAGTCCCGAAACAAAGTCCATAGTCACGTGCTCCCACTTCCATTCTGGAATGGGTAAAGGTTGAAGCAATCCTCCTGGCCTCTGTCGATCTTCTTTCACCTGTTGGCACACTAAACATCGGGATACAAAGCGTGCTACTTCGCGCTTCATACCATACCACCATACATGCTTCCTCAAATCTCGATACATCTTGTTGGCTCCGGGATGCATCGAGTACTGAGAGCGGTGTGCCTCCTGTAAAACTTCTTCGCGCAGCTCTCCACTTGGCACACACATCCTCGTGCCATATCGTAAGAATCCATTATCCGCAATAGTGAAATCGTCTATCAATCCTGTCCAAACTTGTGCTCTAATATTCCTTAGAGTCTCATCATCATACTGCGCGGCTCTAATTCTGTCCATCAGCTCTGATTGTATCTACAATCCCCACATCTGAATCTTGGCTCCTGGAACTAATACTTTAATTCCTATGCTCTTAAGATCAGCTAATAAGTGTCTATCCGAAGTCAAACACATAGTCATTGGGTACCTGCTCAAGGCATCGGCGACTACGTTGGCCTTTTCTGGATGATACTGTAATGAGATATCGAAGTCTTTTATCAATTCTAACCACCGTCTCTGTCTCATGTTCAGCTCCTTCTGTGTAAACATGTACTTTAAGCTCTTGTGGTCTATGAAGATTTCCACATGCTCTCCGTACAGATAGTGCTTCAACAGTTTTAGGGCAAAGATAACTGCCGCTAACTCCAGATCGTGAGTGGGGTAGTTCTTTTCATGAGGGCGTAATTGTCTTGAAGCATAGGCAATTACTTTCCTGTGTTGTTGAAGAACGCATCCCAACCCTTTTCCTGAAGCATCACTGTAGATAGTGAATCCACCTGTCCCTGATGGCAACATCAAAACTGGTGTTGTCGTTAATCTCCTCTTCAGCTCATCGAATACAGCTTGACATTCTTCTGTCCAGACAAATTCTACATCTTTCTTGGTCAGCCTAGTCATTGGCTCTGCAATCTTGGAGAAGTCTTATACAAATCTTCTATAGTATCCTGCTAGTCCGAGGAAGCTCCTGTACCGGGGGTAGCCCATGACTCCACTGCCTCTATCTTCTTTGGGTTAACTGAAATTCCGTCACCCGTTACCATATGTCCAAGAAATTTAACCTTGTCAAGAAAGAACTCACACTTTGAAAGCTTCTCGTACAACTTCTCTCTCCTGAGAGTTTCTAAGACTATCCTCAGGTGCTCTTCATGCTCTTCTGGGGTTTTTGAATATACTAGAATATCGTCAATAAATACCACTATGAACTTGTCAAGGTACTGGTGGAACACCTTGTTCATCAAGTTCATAAATACTGCTAATGCATTGGTTAAACCAAATGGCATTACCGTAAATTCAAACTGGCCATATCTGGTCCAAAAGGCGGTCTTCGGTATGTCTTCTTTCTTCACCTTCACCTGGTGATAGCCTGACCTCAAGTCTATTTTTGAAAACACCTTTGCTCCGCTCAATTGATCAAAAAGATCATCTATCCTCGGCAGCGGGTATTTATTTTTGATAGTGAGGTTATTCAAGGCTCTATAATCGATACACATACGTACCGTGCCATCCTTCTTTGGTATGAATAATACCGGTGCTCCCCATGGTGATGAGTTGGACCTAATGAAACCTTTGTCTTGCAGCTCCTCTACTTGTTTCTTCAGTTCTACCAACTCGTTGTTGTTAACTCTATAGACATGTTGTGAAATAGGCTCCTCTCATGGTATCAAGTCTATAGAGAACTCAACATCTCTGTCTGGCGGCAAACCTGGCAACTCCTCTGGAAATACATCCAGGAACTCCGCTATAAGTGGATGCGATAACTCTTCTTCTTCCACCCTGGCTCCGCAAAAAGTGCCTCTGCTCCGCTCCTCTGCTCCTCTGACAATCTTAAACTCTGGCTCTCCTGGTGGTCAAAATACTACTCTACCTCCGTGACAATCTATAGAAGCATGGTGCTTACTTAACCAGTCCATTCTGAGTACAATATCGTATTTCGGAAGTGGCATGATGAGTAAACTCACGCTCAACTCTCGGCCTTCCAATGACACTCTCCGATCCTTGCAACAATCACGGACTAGGATAATGCCTCCTCCTGTCATGATCTTGCAAGTCCTATCTAATGGTTCTATTTCTAAATGATGCTTAAGGGCATAAGATACAGATACGAAACTATGGAAAGCGCCAGAATTAAATAATATAAGTGCTGGAATAGAATCGAGTAAAACTGAACCTGAAATCACATCTCCAGCTGGCTCGGCCTCCTTAGTGGTCATGGCGTAAGCTCGTCCTTGTGGTGCTCCTCTCTGCTGCTGCTGGTGCTGAGCAAACCTCTCCTGCTGTGGTGGAAGTGGAGGTCCTCTCTGCTGGCCTTCCGGTACAATAGGTGCTCTGGCAGGTCCTCTCTGAGTTGCTGCTCCTCCCTGGCGAGTCTGAATAGCTGGGCAGTCCCTCAGCTGATGTGCGGCTGATCCACACGATAAGCAAGTGCCCAACCTTTTTTTGCAGATGTCTCTTGTATGTCCCATCTTTCCGCAATACGAACATGGGGCAACGAGTTGATTATGTCTTTGTGGTTGCTGTTGTTGAGCATGTCCTCGAACTGGTGCCTGTTGCTGGTGTTGCTGCTGGTACGGCCTATGTTGTTGTTGTTGAAAGTGTGGGCGCTTGGCTGGTCCTGTGTTACCTTCTATTGCTCCAGATGTGTCGTGTCCTCTCTTGGGCCTGAGGTCCAAGTCGTCTTCGGCAATCTGGGTATCTATCAGAATACCCTCAAATGTAGCAGTACGTCGTCCCTAAGTACGAGACTTGATCTCCCTATTTAATCCCTTTTTGAAGTTTTGTGCTCTGTCTCCTGGATCTCGAATCATCGATGGCGCAAATCGACTCAATCGGCAAAACTCTGCGGCATATTCGTCGACTGACATGCCTCCTTGGACTAAGTCATGGAACTGACTTTCTAATGCTCCCAAGGCTACGTCAGGAAAGAATTTCTCTTTGAAGATCTCCTTAAATTCCTCCCAAGTAATCCTTCAGCGGCGAGTCTCGTCTCTGTACGATACCACGTTAGTGCAATATCAAACATCTGACTGCCAGCGGCCTCTATCTGAAGATTCTCCGGAATCTGTGATAAGCGCAAGTTCCTCTCTATGTCCTCTAACCATTCGTCAGCATATAGTATTCCTTCTATGCCTTTGAACTCTCGAGGCATCATCCTCTTAAAGTCCACTATGGTACCGGGCCTCTGTTGTTGTTGACCTTGATGTTGCGGTTGTCGTGCTACTCTCTCCACAGCCTGGAGAGCCACCTGATGAGCATTCTCCATGCTCTCTCTCATCAGTTCGGTCTGCGCCTGGTGTGCTGCTGCTTGCACTCTCTGAGCCTCAGCTTGAACACGCTGAGCTTCTGCTGTTACTCTCTGGGCCTCTAGCATGCCCTGCATCAGTGCGAACATCTGTGCCGCGTCAGCGGGCACTCCTCCGAAAATTGATGTCGGTGGTGGTGGAAGGTTGTCCGTCATAGCTGGGGCAATCCTCTGTATAGGTGGAGGAGGAATCCCGTTAGCTGCAGACACTCCCACACGAACAGGAGATGTAGGAGGATCTCCCAGTATTTGTTCGTCAGGTTGAGAGGTGGCAGTCCTCTCTGAATTTGCTGCTCCCACTCCCATGGATCTAGTATTCGGCGGCATCCTGAATACAGATCAAAAGAATCAATTAAGGTGATAGATATGATATTATCAAGGAAGGACAGTAAAGTATTAAAGGAAGCAATCAATTAGAATAGCAATATGAAGTTCAGAATTTCCTAGTGTGATTGAGCATACTCTCATCCTAGATCCTATTTTCTATATCCTAGCACAGGCTCGCAGCAGTACAACTAAGTTGTCGCACTACCACGATATCGTACAAATTACAAAACTAGACCTGCATGGGCCACCACTAAAAACGTGTCATGACCCGCACCCGGTATAGGGGTACGAGAGCGTGGGTACGTCCAGCCTACGCCGCAGCATCGGCGGTAGAACGCTGTCTAGGTCACAGAAATACTATATCACCAAACACCTGTCAATGATATCCATCTCCATAAGGAGGTCAATATACATCTCACAATATAACTTAATCACAACGACTATAAGGCACGATAAAAGATAAAAGGAAATGACATAGTTAAACACCATGTCTCAACATAAAGATAACTCACAGTCTAGCTGTCCAACACAAGTCTCCAATTAAACTTAACATGAGTCTAAACATAAACTAAAATAACCTCCATAAGTCTCAAAGCATCATAAATACTATCTAGATAGCTGCAGGTAATGTCTCATCTAGAGGCATAGTCTGCTCTAGGATCTCTGGTGCGTAGTCGGCAACTATACCTGGTCCGTAGTGCGTGGTACATAAATCCTCTAGATTCTCTGGAAAAAATATCCAGTCAAGATTGGAACGAAATACACCTCTAACAGCAGTTCCACATATATTGACAAAAACTATAACACAGTGTAAATAAATACAAGACAGATATGGATAACTGGCAATAAGAAATACTGACGAGCATGGATATACTGAAAATAGAAATACTGGAATAAAGGAAATGCTGGACTAAGAAATACTGGAACATCATCATCAATATACATCTAGCAATGGATAGAACTACAAGTACACGCAAGAACAATGAACTGGTATGGAAGTGTGTACAAGATCAATTACTAAACATGTAGAAATGCAAGATCAATCTACCAAGATGCATGTCAAGAATCATCTAACTAAGTGTGTCAAACATCAGCATATCATGTGATCGTCTTGGGACTATATGACTCATTACATTGATTAGCGATCATCCCTAATAGGTCAGGCTAACCATATGTAACAGCGATGAGGCATGTAAGGGTAAGGCTGCACCGACGTGAGGTGTGGGTGAGCTATGATGCATGTAAAGTTGGGTATGATCACATAAGCTACTAATATTTCCCATTTATCCCCAGCTAGCACGATGGATTCCAATCACTACTCCTCGTGACAAGTCTCAATGATGCCAACTCGTGTAAACAACAGTGTCAGAGTCATGTACGCTATACAACAAGAATTATAGAGATAATCAACATAATAGAAACTGTCAGAGAATGTACTCGCCTGAGGTCCTTAGCTGGCAATACCACTGTTCGGGTTCCAAGGTATCGTCTGAATGATCCCACAATCCTATAGACATATCATATAATACAATACTACATCAGACATTACTCTAGCACACAATCAACATAATGATCTCCACAGGCTACGCTAGGGGGGTCACAGGTCGATGTGCCTACGGGGTATCCGTGGTCATATTCAAGACATCTAGTGCATATATTACATAGTAAATACTATGGTTAACGTATCGCATAGTACTAATTAATTACACAATTAATAGATATTCATATGTTCATACTTAATTCAATTCATACGATGCACATATATATATCTATATTCGTATGTATTTATGCTGATTGAGAATTATACGGTTCGTATGTATATTCATAAGTATTCATTAGTTACCATTACAATATGTATATATTTTATATAGATATACTAACAAAAGCTTATACCCTGTGTGTGCATAATAACATATATTTATACTAGGGATATTTGTAATACATATATATGTGTACGTATATATATCTTAGTTGATCAAAATATCTACATACCTATACTTGTGCAAATATGTATATACGTGCATATACCGATACCTACACATACTAACGCATGATATACGGATGTGTACGCATTTGAGTATAGGTTTATGTTGAACCTGCGTGCGGAAACGAGACGATGACGATGATGACGACGAGGCGATGGTTATGAACAGGGGGAGGCCGGTCGAGTGCACGGTCTGTCGTCGAACTCCGGGCTTCTCCGGTCGGCAGCGTCGTTCGAGTGCACGGTCTGTCGTCGAACTCCGGGCTTCTCAAGTAGGGCAGTCGGGGCTCTGTCGACAGGATCCCGACGGCTCAGGTATATCGGGTTCTCCAACTTCAGATGGTCATCGTCGAGTTGTAGGGCTCCGGCGTTCTCGGTGCAGTCGATCCGGTGGGCAGCGGCCTCTGGTCGAACGGATGAGGACTCGGCGGAGTGCTCGAGTCGTTCAGCCGGTTGGTGATGGCAGTGCTCTTGCCGGTCGGCTCCAGTCGACGAGGGCGGGGAACAGGAGATCCGACGGTGGTCAAGGGATCAGCGGGAAAGGTCGGGATGAGGCGGATGGGAAGAAGGAAGGGAAAAGGATGAACAGTAATGCAGGGGAAAAAGTCGGCTGTACTCGAGTTATGAATAGGAAAAAACAAAAAGTGAAGGAATAAAGAGTTTATATATATAAGGGGACTTTGGTTTGACCTAGAAAGGGTTGACTTGGTCAATTCCTTGGAAAAAGTCTTATCATGGATACCTCAATGGTTAGGGTTCGAATAAATTAAAATGAATGGTCATGATGCATCGGTTTAAGGGTCTGGATGCCATAGTTTCAAGGGGTTGATGTTAAATTACGCATTTCTGAAAGTTATGGAAAAATATTCATGAAAGGGAACAATGGGTTTATTTGCGTATCGTGTCCAAGGGACGGACACCTTAGTGCACTTTTGCACAAAAGTGCCGATAATTAGAAAATTGCACAAACTTGTATCTATTGTTTAATTAATGCAAAAAGGTATTCTACAATTAAATAGAAATACAAGGGACTGAATCTCAGTGGAACACAAGCATAAATCATCGGTCTGGCACGTTTAGGTCAAGGGGTGAATCTGTTGGAAGTCAAAGGTTAGCGTAGCGTCCTAATTATCGAAGCTACGATAAATTACAACAATCAGACAATATCTTAATTATTTAAATATAAGTTATTATCATGCAATTCATTTACACATTAATTACGAAAGACGAAAATACCCCTAATCCAAAAAGTGGGGGTGACATATCTCGCTGACTCAGGGAACGTTGGTGATATTTATTTCAGCATTCGGAGACGTTTATTCGGATACCATAGTTTCTGATCTCTTGTGCTTGACGTTTGGACGCTTACACTATGCAGCTTTCTTGCCAGGCAAGTATACCTTGCCAAATTGCTTACCGTACTTTGCATGCTTGTCATATTTTTATATATTTATTATATATGTTTTTTTCAGTCATAATTATATATTATATATGTTGACATACACTTGACACATAGTATCATGGGAGGGGAGGACAATCAGTAGGCTTATGGGCTACCCACTCTGGTAAACCGTAGCAACTAGGACGCAATACGGCAATTGTGTCGCGATGGTCGCTACCCTCGCGGTATGTCTATTGATGGTGTCACGATGGTCGCTACCCTCGCGGTATGTCGATTGATGGTACATGTACGTGTGTGTGAGTTATGAGATAGCATGTGTTTTAGAGTAGCCTATACATGCCCATACGTTGAAAAGTTGTCCTCATTATGCATTTTCATATAGATTGTCTATTACAACGTACTTGTATATTTTTTGCCTATTATGCATGTTTTACTGTATTCAATTAGCATGTTATTTTCTGTATCTTGTTACGTCCCTCTGAGGACCTGATCCATTTCCAGGTGTAGACGATCTTGACTATTTACAGGAGCACGGATCGGGACTTGCTACTTTCCTCTCTTTCGAGGAGGTCTTTTCTTCAAGCATCATTGTTCATTAGATGTACTTATTTTATTTTTCTTATATTCTAGTTTGGTAGTAGATTTGTCTTCACCCAACTACTTGTTCTTATCAAACATTTTATACTTGATTCAGTTATATAGTTGATTGGTTATTTGATTTTGTGGATGAGATCTAGTTATGCCCTGTGACTTATGACATAAATATATACCACTTGTGAATTATTATTCATAATACAGCGAACGTATGTGTTATGGTTTTCATATATTGGAGTTGCCATATACATACGGCTGGCATGCTTACGTATTCCTAATCCTACGTATTTTGGGACTGGGGCGTGACACTAAGTCATTGTACTGGAGCTTTGGCACATGTACTGGCCCTTCGTGATATTACTTGCTGCTACCGCTCCCTGAAACAGAGCTTGTAGTGGTCTCAGCCTGAGTACTAGTGATTCTCTCAAGTTGCATTTCATATAGCTGGTTACATAGCTTGTCCTGTGGATCTATTTTTTTATACTGTATTTTATTTTGCTTGAGTTATTCTTGTACCTTGCTATGTTGCCTAAGGAACTGGATCCGAATTATGTCTCCAGGTATAACAGAGGAGGAATACCCCGAGATATACGAGACAGAAGCTAACGCTAGAGCAGTACTAGAGGACGAGGTTGTGCTAGAGGATTCCTCCTGAGTATTCTGTTACATACTCAGTTATTTCTGCTTTCAGTTATTTCATATCTTGACTCTTGGATTTATGTATTAACTTATTTTATCGGGTTGTTCCCTGAGACACTATTTATTTGGACTTGTTGATAGACTATATTTATTTTTATCTATTATCTTGATTAATCTATCATATTTAGTTTTTTTTTTTTTTCTGTGGATGAGTTTAGAATTATTCTGTGATAGATGGTGTAGACTACATTGATATTTATTACAGCTTTAGTGCACTCTAACGGGTCCATTAAATTAGATTTGTCCATTGGAGTTGTGCTGCTGGCCATTGCCACGTAGCTAATCACTCGGTATTTTGGGACTGGGACATGACAGGTATGTACGAGGCCAGACATTGCTCACGCAGTCGGCACAGTTAGCAGGTACACTTCCAATCCTGGAAGGGTACATTGGAGTGGGGTCAAGTGAATTCTACGATATCTTCAGGGTACTGTCGATTTGAGACTTTCATTTGGTGGTGATGAGCCAAAGCTGGTTGGATATACCGACGCTGATATGGCTGGAGATGTAGAGACGATGCGATCGACTTCGGATTATGTGATCATGTTTGCTGGATGAGCAGTATCGTGGCAGTCGTGTTTACAGAAGTGTGTTGCCTTGTCGATGACAGAGACAGAATATATTACAGCGACGGAGGCTTGCAAGGAGTTGTTGTGGATGAAGAAGCTGCTGCAAAAAATTGGACTAAAGCAGGAGCAGTATCATTTGCTTTGCGATAGTCAGAGTGTTATTCACTTTGTGAAGAACCAGACATTTTATAGCCGGTCCAAGCACATTGATACTCGGTATCATTGGATACGGGATGTGGTTGACAAGAAGAAAGCGGCGCTTGAGAAGATTATTACAGATGACAACGGAGCAAATATGTTCACAAAGGTTCTAACAAGGGAAAAATTTGAGTACTGCAGGCGGATCGTCGGGATGACGACCCCCTCCACATAGTTGTGAAGGGAAAGATTTGTTGGAGTGGGTGAGATTTTCAACCTATGTGAAAAATACTCCAGAGTAGAATTGAGTATTTCTACATATAATAGGAATATCTCAATTTATTTGGATTGGATATTCCTAAATATAATAGAAATATCTCAATGGATTTGGATTGGATATTCCTACATATAATAGGAATATGTCAATGGATTTGAATTTGGATTGGATATTCATATCTATAATAGGAATGCTAGTTATGGGTTTGAGGCTATATATAGGTGTCTTCTGGCCCTAAAATATATACCTCACTCTCTAAATATATATATATATATATATATATATATATATATATATATATATATATAGCAACAATGAGAGAAAATGAGGCAAGAGTGTCATTGCAACATTGGAGAGGAGAAAGAAGAATTGGAGGCCGTTTCGAAGAAGGAGATCAGTTTCGGATATTTTTCGTTGTCCTTTTTCTTCGTGGTTATAATCTATTTTCTGTTCCAAAAGGGTTGTGGTGATCCGTTTGGATCGGTGAGAAGTTTGTAAAGAGTCGGTGTATTTCTGATTCCATTAGTGGAGGCTTTTCAGGGTTGGACTCCGATCGTCCTTTGGTTTTTTTCGCAAAAGTTTTTCACGTCAAAAATTTCTGTGTCTGCGATTTGTGTTTGACATTTTTGGTTTATACATTTTTGTTCGATTCTCTCATAGGTACTTTCTGATTTGGAAAACGACTTTCGCACTTTTATTTTCAACCATATGACGACAAATTTGATTGCTCCAACAAATTTTTTACATACTCGGTCTCCTACACGTCAATTTCGTAAAACTTTTAGAAAATTTTCTAAAGACACGTTCACCCGAGTCCATTTTTGTTCACACACCAATACCATGGTGTTTATTCACCCTCCAATCGGGAGGAGCCATGTGACAACTAAAACCACTTTGGAAGTGGTTTTGTGCACTCCAAAAATGATTTTCACTCAAGATTTGCCACATGACTCCTCCTGATTGGGGGGTGAACAAACACCATGGTATTGATGTGTGAACAAAAATGGACTCCGTTCACCCGGAAAAAAGTTTATGGAACATGACATCTTTCTTATAAAAATGGCATGAGATGGTTGACCAAAGAATATAAAAATGAACCCAAGTTGCCACTTCGATAATCTGAACCGTCGTAATTGGCACGAAGAAAATGTGGGCTAGTGTACAATGCTTGGCACGAAGAAAATGTGGGCTAGTGTACAATGCTTGCTTACCTCGACAGAAACCCCTCAACCATACGCCCCCCCCCCCCCCCCCCCCCCTCTCTCTCTCTCTCTCTCTCTCTCTCTCTCTCTCACATACACAAACAATTGACATCTCCACCTGCTTCAAAATCCATTGCCTCCTGCCTACAATGACAAATCATTAAAACAAAAGTACTGCTACATGGTCCCCAAAAAAGACCACCAACCAGTCCACAAGACCACATGGCAGATAGCTATTTGCTACGGCGGATCCCGTGCTACAGAAAATATATTGATGGAGGCAATAGGGAGGGTAGGTGAAGTGCGGACTGGTTGGCAGTCCCCTTTTACGGGTCAATAAATATTTTAGTTAAACAGACAACTAAAATAAAATAAAAATTACCAATAAACAATGACGGAATTATAGGGGTTGGGTGCCCTCTGACCTACTCTAATTTTTTTTTTTCTTCTTCTTTTTTTTCTCATATCTTTTTCTTTATCGCTAAATTGCAACTTGTAACCTCAACTATCCTTTTGTTCATATGATTCAGTCCATGTTAAAAATATTCAATAAGTTAAAAATATTCGATAAGTTGATAATATTAAGTTGTCGAGTAAAAAAAATTAAGATAAGAGTTTAAAAATTAAAAAAGTTACAGGTATCAAGTTATAATTCAGATTTTTCTTTTTTCCATGTGATTCAGTCCATATTATCCCAACTTCATCTTATCCAAGTTTGAATTTTTGGTTTCGTCCTCGAGTAATTGTTCCGTATGAAAACTTTTTGAAGAAGAAGAAATATGAAGATTAGGAAAACGTTAACATCAACCAAGCATCAAAGTTTCGCAATCAGGCCCTAGCTCAGTGGGAAGGGCGAACCGGATGCCTTCAAGATGAAGCATATTCACACAATATGCTTAAGGGGTCAAACAAAATCAAAAGACAACTATAAAGATGGAACTAATGTACGAGAGTTTTCTCATGTGCAATCAGTTTATTATGTGGATTATTTTGTATAAGGGTATCAGATTTATGATCTAATTAGACTTTGGATAGTGAATCTATCCGTCGAGGGATTTGGGTATTCGAATTCTTTTAGTGACACATTTTGTGACGAAATTGGACCTTAATAACAAATTGAGTCTATTAATGACGAATGTTCGTCACTAAAATGCGTCACTAAAAAATTATGAGTACTCAAATTCATCAACAGACAAATCCAGTACCCAAAGTCTAATTAGATTATAAACCTAATATCCTTATATAAAATAATCCTTATTCTATTGCTATAGCAAGCAGGGGACGAAGATGACCATGACATAGTTGGGACACTTGTCACCACTCACTTTTTAGAACAAACAAAAATTAGTTATAGATATTTTTCAGTATTATCTTTATCAAAATCCTCTTTTAATCTTACTTTCCAATTTCACCTTACTTGTCTATTGACTATAGAACAAAAACTACACAGTTTATTCTGGAGAGTTAAAAGTCAAAGTTATTTTTACTTTATTCTAGATCTGGGCATGTATATATTTAAATATTTTGATCGATCATGTACTATGGAAGATTATATTAAGACTCGTCCTTTTTTAATATAGTTTTTATTTTGGCTAAATTATGTTTTTGACATCTTACCTTTGTATTATTCAATTTTGGCATCCTAATTTTAAAAATTATCCTTTGAAGCACATTTCGTTAATTTTGAAACACATTGAAACCGTTTCAAAAGAATATCTGATAATACAAGTACTTAAATTACGCTTTTGTACTATAAGATATATTTTTGAGGTGGTCTAAATGTGCTTTAAAATTCACAAAAGCTGCATCAAAAGAACAATTTATAAATTTGGAATGTCAAAATCAAGCAGTGAAAAGTTAAGTTGCGAAAAACGTTCCAACACTATAGTTGCGGTACCATTAGCATAATTTAATCTTTTCATTTTTTTCCTAATGAATTCTAGCTGAAGTAATTTTTTTAAAGAGATCCACTACAGGAACTCAAATTAGAAACTTACAATAGAATTATAACATGTGGAGGATTTTTTCTATTAAGGTTCTTGAAATTTAAGAAACTTACAATCAAAGAATTAGGTGTATTTAATCCAACGGTTAGTAATTGATGAGTTTGAAAAAATTGGAACTCACGAGTTCTTCTAGAAATTTTGTTTTTTAAAAGTTTCTCACATCTCCCACTGTATGTTCTATCTACGCCACTGTTTAACAAGTAATTGAATTAAGGTCAAGTGCACATCTAAATCTGGTAATAGAAGAAGAAAGTTTATGAAGCAAGAGGTATTGGGAGCCTTCTCAGCAAAAACCTCACAGATTAATTTAACTAGCACAGGTGCCAGTGTAGACTCTGATAATATATCTGAAAAATCATAATTATTTATAAAGCATATTGGAAACTAACACAAATCATTGAATACCACCTACTTCACTAATCTATAAGGAAAAATATGATATTCCAAATTATATCTTTACGTTTTCTAATGATTGTGTAAAAGTGGATGGTACATCTATATATATTTACTTTACTGAAATTTAATGTTAAATTTTGGGTGCCTATATTGACACTCCTAAAATCTTATCATGTATTCTTTTTTAAGTTTCTATCATTCAAATTTTAATTATGTTCCTGCATTAGGAGTGCATGATGATATTTTATGAATGTCAATAATGGCACCATCGATTTTTATAGTACTCTGGAAGTGCATATTCGACACCTATATCATTATCACGACAAATATTATGCTCCTGTTTGTTCTCTAATTAGACGCCTCATGACTTTGGAATTACATATAGGAACTCGCTACAACCATATCCTCTTGACCGAAAATTGTTGTGTGTCGGACTTACCATGCACTTTTTATGCCATCCATTAAAAATTTGTGCATGCACTCATCCCAATGTCATCGAAAGGTGCACGATGAGTCCAGCTCATACAATAAATTCTTCCTTTTTTTGATAACACAACTGAGCAAACATAACATAGCTGACTACAAGATAGGTGGAACAAATTGGATATTCACTAATATGTGGTCTAAAATGAACAAATAAATTACAAATGTGATGGTACTGAAACTAAAAGGAGCAAAGATTAAGTTGGGGAATTTTTACAACAATTTGGGGACTGGGCGAGCAGAAACATCTGCATGCAAGGGTTTAAGCTTCTGGATCCAGTTATGCAAACCCTTCTTGTGATCAAGGATGGTCAAGTTTTGGAGTTGGTCAAGAGTCCCCTCTCGAACAAAGTATGATTCAAATTGTTCCATGGCCTTCACAATTTGATAGAACTCAGGCCTCTTCTCCGGATGCAACGCCCAGCACTGCTCGATCAAGGCCTGAACGGCCGCTGGACAGCCAGCAGGGATTTTCGGCCTCAAGTTCTGAAAAAGCGCACAAGTTCTTGTTACTAACATATTTAATAAACTTTGACAACAGGTGATAAAAAAATTTATTCCAATCTTCACATACTCTGTTTTCATTTCTCCATGTTAATCAAGTTACACATCATGCCAGTACCATAGTTTGCAGTATCGGCCGATACCGATACGGTTTTGCATGTTCCGATCCGATACCGACCGATATCCGATATCAATATTGGAGGTCTCTTTTCCGATCAATTCGGCAAAGAAAATTGGAAAAAAAAAAAAAAAAGACCAATAAAAAAGTATGTAAAAAAAAGAAAACGTATATATTTGCATGTAAACAAAGCGACAAGGGAGACCAATATTTCGTTTAATTTCAAAATACTAAAAAATGACACTAAAAATACTTAAAATTATGTCTAAATGTATAAAATATACTTTCTAAAATTTTAATAATTTATTAACAATTATCTACTTTCCGATACCAAAAAATATGATACTCCGATCCGAACCCGATACCGTTGATACCAAGACTCATAGGAATAGCCCGATACCAATATTGGTACTATACATGTAACTTTGTATAGTTACTATCTATGAAAGATTTAAACATGCACAGAATAGAGAAAGTTTCATTTAAAACCTAACCTTCCTTTTTTATCTCTAAAATTTTCCCTTATCCCATCTCTATTCTTATAATGAGGGTTGAAAACGGTTCAAATTAAACCTTCTAAGCCGTTCGTAAATACTCCACTAATTAATTTTTTAAAAATAATTAATTATTTAACAGTCTAATATTATTTAGTTACAATTCCTAGGAATGACAGTATCTTAATTTCAATTTTTTTTTTTAACAATTGTTTTATGCACGTGCACGTAACTTAGTAACTGTAAATTCGGAGGTTCAAAGTATCGGTATCGGAATCGGTATCGAACCATTCCTATGAGTATCGGGATCGGCAGTATCGGTGGTTTCGGATCGGAGTATCGGATTTTTTGGTATCGGAAAGCAAACAACTATTAGTAAATTATTATCAATTTAGAAAATACATTTTATATATTTATGCATAATTTAAAGTATTTCCAGTGTTGTTTCTTAGTATTTTTGAAATTGAATGAAATAGTAGTCACTATTGTTGATTGATTTATATGCTATAGATAAGTTTTCCTCTTTTATATGCTTTTACAACTTTACTATGCTTTTACACCCTTGTTAATTGGTCTTTTTAATTCAATTTTCTTTTCCGAATTGACTGGAAAAGAGATCTCTAATGTTGGTATCGGTCGGTATCGGGTATCGGTCGGTATCGGATCGGGACATGCCAAACTATATCGGTATCGGCCGTATTGAATCGGTATCGGCCGATACTTTAAACTATGCTGTAAACAAGTAATATCCTCAAAATGCTAACTCAAGGAAACAAACTAACTAAAGATGGACATTTGATTAATAAATGTGAAGTACCTATGTCTAACATGAAAGATCATGAGCAAACCACAAAATACCTTATTGACCACAGCAAAAGCAGCCTGAATTGGACTCATGTCCTCATAAGGGATGGTTCCGGCAACCATCTCCCACAAGATCAGCCCAAAGCTGTACACATCAACCTTCCGCCCATAGGCTTTGTGCTTGAGCATCTCCGCCGCCATCCATCGGTACGTGCCAGGGTCGTTGGCGAGGACGTCGCAGTGTGCTTCCTCGCAAGCAGTTCCGAAATCAGCAATCTTGACACACGAGTCCTTGTCGAATAAGATGTTCTCGGGTTTGATATCACGGTGGATGATCCCTTGTGAATGAATGTACTCAAGACCTCGGGCAATTTGTAGACCAATACTGATCATTTCCTTTAAAGGTACTGATTTGTGCTCAAGTTTGTGCAGGAATGCTCTTAGCGAGCCACCCGAAAGATATTCGGTCATGATGCAGAAGATCGGTGGTGTTTTACAAGCTCCTTCCAGCTACATAAAACATCAAAATGAAGGTTACAATATGAAGAGGAAATAATTAAAGGATCATATGTAGAACTTAATATCTTGATTGGATTCCATGTGTTTCAGTTAATTGTTATCATGAATTTTACCACAAGCAAGTCAGTGAAACCCATGCTAATGAGAGAGAGAGAGAGAGAGGGAGAGGGAGAGGGAGAGAGAGAGATGTCCAAAGGCCATAGTTTCCAGTATCGGTCGATACCGGTCCGATACGGCCAATATCGATACGTTTTGGCATGTCCTGATCCGATATTGACCGATAATGACCGTTATCGATATTGGAGGTCTCTTTTTCGGTCAATTAGGAAAAAAAAAATTGAAGGAAAAAGACCGATCAACAAGGGTGTAAAAGAAGAAAATTTATCTATCGCATGTAAACCAATCGTCAAGGGTGACAAAAATTTCATTCAATTTTAAAACTACTAAGAAACAATATAGAAAAAATACTTAAAAGTATGCATACATGTATAAATTATTATTATTTTTTCAAAAATGTTAATAATTTATTAATAATTATTTATTTTTCGATACCAAAATTTTGGATATTCTGATCTAAAACTGCCGATACTGTCGATACATTCGATCCTGATACTCAGAGAAAGAGTTCGATACTGATTCCAATACTGATTATGATGTTTTTATGTAGAAATGGAAATTTACAAAGAATTTATTTTGGCTTGTGCCACTCAACTAATTTCGATCTCCATGAAATTCATTGCTCGCTATAACATAGAAAATGAACAATTTTCAAGCATGCAATTTATGATTTCCTCGATCAAGGTATCTTCCAAAGGCTGGTTTGCCCATTTCCTTTTCTTTATTTTTAGTTGTTCTAATCGCACTTCAATATGGCACTTCAACACAATCTAACTATTCCGCCAAGAACTTTAAGATTAAAGTTTCTCACCTGTTCTACAAGTCAAATTGGAATCTATATTTCAATTTAGGATTGTCAATTTGATAATAAGATAATTTGGGTCATTTTGTGGGAGAGAAGAAGCTAAAGAGAACTTGAAATTTAACTTGGTTGCAAATCCATATTGAAGCAATTTTATAAGATGTGCGTAACATATATATATCCGCACGTAAAATTTAAGTCAAAAAACTGGAAAATAAATAAATAAATAAATAATCAGTCTAGGTGTTCTAGTGGAATTATATGAACATCACACTAAGGAATTAAAGCCTAATGTTAAATCCAGCTTTCTCTAAACTAAAATGTGATTCCTAAATGATTGTAACAGAGGGAGAAGTAATAGAGAAGAAATGCTCACCTTGATCACATTCCGATGAGAAAGACGGGACAGAAACGTGACCTCCCTATTGAACTGCCCCTCCAAGCGCGCGGCCATCACTCCCTTATCATCGTCGTCGCCGTCGGGCTGTCGAACGATCTTCACCGCGACAGGCTGATCCTTGTACAGCCCGTGGTAGAGCCTGCTGTGGGCTCCCGAGGCGAACCTAAGCCCGATATACAATTTGCTCAGTTCGATCGTCCGTTCCTCCGCCGCGGCAACTCTTCCCCCTCTGGCCTTGTGCTTCCCCGCAGCCGCTTTCATCGAGGACAGGTATCTCATGGGACTCGAGTCGCGATGGTCGGCTGACAGGCCGTGGCGGCTCTCCTTCCTGCTCCGCGGCGGGGTGGAGAACCGCCTCCCGATGGACTTAGCTTCTCTGAAGACGTCCGAGAGGATGGTAGAGGGCATCGGAGACAACGACCTCTGCCTGGACTTAGGGGGTGCGGCGTTCGCGCTTCGAGACTCGCGGTCAGGGCCGGACCGGGGGGTTGGGTTGCCTAAACCGGATCTTATTTTGGTTGTCCCTTGATCCTTGTTACGGGTTGGTTCTACGGGATTACCTGCGATCCCGATCTCTTGGAGGTCATGTTGGATCCGAGAGGTTGTCCTACGTAGACGAGGGTTGTCCAAGTCTGAAGTCTTGTCAGAATCATCTCGGGGCCGGTCCTGGTCGCAGCGGCTGCGAGCATCTAGACCCGGCTTCGGCATTATGCAAGGGGTAGGAGGCGGGTTGGAGTCCGAGAACTTGGAGCTAAGTCCGTCCGGATAGAAACTGAAACTGGGATTAGTACACTCCAGGTTCTTGAGAGCTGGTTTCGGTTCTAAACTCAAATTCTTAGAAGTAGTGGACTTTTTCGTTTCCGAGCCAGCTGGAGGAGTAGGCGGTGACGGTGGTCCGCTCTTCGACGTCGACAACTCCGTCGACGATGATCTCGGTTGGAAACTGGAGCTGCTGTCGAGTTTCGGTCCCGCCGAAGACGACACGACACGTGATGATTCTCTACAGGAGCTTGATTTCTTGTACACGGACGCCGAGAGCTTCGGCCGGAGCAGCCATGAACTGCCTTCTTCCTCTCCCTCCATTAATTCTCTCCAACTAACCCGAATTGGTCGATGCTGTAACATTGAAGAATTATACACGTTAAAGAACAGCACGGGATGATCCTTATTAAAGAAAACAAAATAAGAGCGCACCTGTGGGGAAGAAATGGAATTACTAAGAGAACTCTTCTTCTTTCTCTCTTTATATATATATATATATATATATATGACATCGCGTCCGGATTACGTATACTCTATACATGTTAAATACGGTTTGGTGGTGGTTTATGACTTCATGTCAGTTTGTCGATGGGATTATAATATGGTTGGCGGTCACATTTTTAAGTACGGGTCAACATTAAGTTAATTCGGTTCTAATTAAATCGAATAATCGAAATTGAATTGGACAAAAAGTCGAATAAACAAAACTAAAATTAAATCGAAATGGTCAATAACAAAACCAAATCAAACTGAATTAAATCGATTCGATTTTTAATTTTTTTATTTTTTAGTTTATATATATATATATATATATATATATATATATATATATATATATATTCGTGGCGAAGCCACCGCTCTAGTCCGATCAGAGTGGGGTCTACAACTCAGAGATCTCTAAAGGGAGCCCTCCCCTTCCGCGGAGAGGGATCTCAACCCAGAGAGCTCAATGGAGAGCCCCTACCCCACTCAAGTAGTCTTGACGCTCACGCGAAACTAATCCTCGGAGTATGAACTTTATGTGGGCAACCCTACACGCCTAAAGGCGCCCTCATGAGGGGGCTGGAATTCGATCCCGGAATCATCTCCACGGGAGGCCTAAGTGTTAACATATATATATATATATATATATATATATATATATATATATATATACACACGTGGAGACCTAAGTGTTAACACACACACACACACACACACACATATATATATATATATGGGTACGGATCAAGATATCTGTCCGCGGATTCCGTCGAAGCCCCGTCCCCCTGCACCATCGGATCGAGGGGTCCACGTGGAGCCCACGCTCGCTTCCGCTTGATCCAACGGTTGATGATCGCGGGGTTTCAGTGAGACTAGTGAGACTTTGAAAACAGGACTCCTGACCCGGACCATATATATATATATATATATATATATATATATATATATATATATATATATATATATATATATATATAACTAAATTTTCTTATTTGGTTTTTAAAACCGAAATCGAATAAGAAAATTTAGTATTTTCAAAACCGAAACCGAACCGAACCGAATCTCTTATTTAGCTCGGTTCAATTCGATTTTCGGTCCAAAACCGAATAATGCTCACCCCTACTTCTAGGTCAAAAATAAATATAAAAATAAAATTATGTTTCAAATGTTTAGTTGAAACCTCTGATGAATTGTAACATAATTTATTTATTACCAAACTCAACTGGCTTTTGTGGTCAGTGAGAAGAGGTATAACCTCCTAGCTAGGTGGACGGTCTCGAGATCAAACCGCGGGGGAAGTGTGGTGTAGACCAAATCGCGGAGAGGTGTAGGACAGTGGGCCCGATCGCGGGGGAGGTGTAGACCAAACCGCGGGGGAGGTGTGGTGTAGACAAATTACGGAAGAGGTGTGGGACAGTGGGCCCGATCGCGGGGTAGGTGTAGACCAAACCACGGGAGAGGTGTGGTGTAGACCAAATTGCGGGGGAGGTGTGGGACAGTCAGGGTCGGCCATGGGGTAAGTCAGACAAGCCATCGGGCTTGGACAACCCCCTTGGTTAGGGCAACCCCCCTCACCTAAGTTCTAATTTTTCCGCCAATAGAGCCTCTGCGGTCCATACTAACTTTTCTATGTCAGTTGAACTAGTAATCCACCAAACCCATATTTTAATTTCCCACTGGAAAATACATCGAGTAGCTCAAGGAGAGGAACTTGGAATCCGAACTCCACGACGTCGTCGGAACCGAGACTTCGACGTCGTTGTCAACCCCACTCGCCATCAATTTTTTGTTCATTTTTTTTGAGTCAGAGGCAAGGGACAACCAAATTTACCTTTGGCTATAACAACCCAAGCCCCTGGGCCCTGGAGATAGTGGGCCCAAATGGCATGCAACGCAAAGTACACAAAGTCCCGTGCGTAATGTCGGACATCTCAAAAAATAATAATAATAATTTATTTATTTATTTAGCAATTTTTTTTTCCGTTTTCGAATCAAGGATTGTCTCAGTCAAAATCGGAGGTCTCTTTTAAACAGGCAGGCATATCAACGGGTAAAGTACAAAAAATTTCTCCTTCAATTTGTCTCGTTAGCAAAATAAGACTCGATAGACAAATATAACAATTAAACC
Source organism: Iris macrosiphon (assembly GCA_036927795.1). Classification (NCBI taxonomy): domain Eukaryota; kingdom Viridiplantae; phylum Streptophyta; class Magnoliopsida; order Asparagales; family Iridaceae; genus Iris; species Iris macrosiphon. The sequence continues at coordinate 28,654,480 of JAYESA010000013.1, forward strand.
CTCCCGCAATATATGACTCGATCAAAATGTCCCCTACCGTTTACAAACTGTCAGATTTGACCGTTATTGACTGTTTTAAAAATAAAAAATACCCAAAATATCATTTTCCTCTTCCCCATTCACCCCCTTCCCTCCCTCACTCCCCATCCGTCGCGGTGGTGGAAGCCCCCCCTCCTCCTCCCCGTGTGGCCACCCTCCTCCTCCCTGCGCGGCCACCCGTCCCCTCCCCACCCACCTACCGGAGAGGGAGGAAGGGGGGAATGGAAAGAGAGATAAAATCGTCTTTTCAGACGTATTTTAACGTCTGTTAATGACATATTTTAAAATAGAAATAAATTGAGTCAAAATAAAAATACGAGAATTTTTAAAACCAAAAGTCTTTAAATATAAAAACGTAAATCAAAAAAAAAAAATTGCACTTTACCCGCATATCAACGAATCTGATTTAATTGTGATAAAATTGTACGGCCATTGAAGGAGCTAGCACGTAGGTTTCACAAACTGGAATGGTCGACTTCAGTTGTGTTTCAATTTTACTTTTCTTTCTACACACATGAATGAAGAAGAAGTAGAAAAATTAAATTTCAAGTATATAGTGAATATCTCACATTACTTTTTAAAAGTTTTTTGACATCTTTGTCAAGAAAGGGGACGCTCAGATTGTTCGTGCTGTAGTTGGATTTAAGAATGTCAAAACCAGATCTATCCTCTTCAAGGTAGATTCAGAAATTCGAACTTCGGTGGACTGCACTATGCTTGGATGGGATAGCATAATTTTAGTTGTTAGATCAATGGCCTAATTTTATACATTTCTTTATTATTTCTGCAGGTATCAAACAACAAAACAGTCCAACAACACTAAATCATATAACTATACCTTGATGCAGTAAAGTTTGACTTTCAAATATTGACTGCCATGTGCGCAAAGCCCTTGACCAATTGGCGTCAGGCAAAGGCCAGAGGAGTATCAAAATTACTTCTTATTGACTAACTTTCAAATTACAATTATAGAGAAAGGTCAAATTGTTCAGCCATATTATATTATATAATGGGACGAGATATTATACCAAGTTTATATAATTTGTTAAGTTTTATGTGATCATCAAATGGGAGCACATACTCCTATACTAACCAAGTTTGTATATAACTTTAGTCTATATCCACTTTGAATAAAATGAGATATCCTGACGTGGGCAATCAGTCAGGCAGCATCAACAAGAAAAATTGAGCTGCAGAGATTTTTTATTTTTTATTTTATTTTACTATCGAACTCAGGATATACCAATTATCATATTTTTTCAGATGTTTGTGTGGATTCTCGTTCACACAGACAGTTTTATCATCGTCACAGACGTCCGCAAGCAGGCTCTTGTCGCCTACAAGTGAGTCTTGTCGACACCGGTACCCTTCAGCCACTTGCACGTGGCCAGAGCTTCCTACGGAAGCGGTCGCCTCGGCTGCTCGCGCTTACCGCTGACGCACGAGACGAACGGTGTCCTTGGATCCGTCGTCTTATTTGTCCCTTGAGCTCAGAGTGTGCCAGTCATCAATTCTCGGACATTTGTGCGTATCTCGCTCGGCCGAGTCGAAGACCTCGGTTTAGTTGATCGCACATGCATCTTCATCATCGTCCAGCTGCAGGGATTCAAATTCTAGAGGGAATGAGTAAATTAATATTTTTACTTCCAAATCATGGTGTGTAATGGGTCAGGCGGTCTGGAATCCGATCTGGTCAACGTCGGTCTGATTCGAGTCGGACCCGATCAACGGACCGTGCCGGCTCTGTCCATGAACCAAGTAGGTCTGAACTGGGTCCTAATTTTCGGCCCAATAGTCCGGTCTGGTTACAAAACAGGTCTGATCTAGTTAAACCCGTAAAGTCGGTCGACCCTGCCCGGACCGGCCCGGTCACCGACCTGGTCCAAGTCCGGTCCAGGCCCAGTCTGACCCAAAAAATTTGAAAAAAATATATATCAATATTTTGACCAAAATACCTTCATTTTGGTGGTCGTTTTAGAGATATTTTGGTCAGTTTTGCTGAAAATGATCAAAAATATCTCTATAACAACAATATTTTAGAGATATTTGGGGTAATTTTGCACCAAATATTTTCTATAAATAGGCTATAAATTATGAAAATTAACCACAACAATTTTTTTTCTCTCTCTTACAATATATAGAAGCAAAGCAATTTATGAAGATTAATGTAACAAATTTATGGATATTGTAGTACAACTTTCTAGAGTCCAAAGTGCAGTGTTCTTGAGTCTTAAACTTGTGCAAAAATTTTCGGAGGCTTCAAGTTGACGTTTCAAGTAATTTAAATATTACAGAATAGTTGTTTTCTATTTTTTTATTCAGAATTTTTCTTTTCTCTTTCTTTCTCTCTCTCTCTCTTTGTTTGAAAAATAAAATTTTCTCCTCTTATATCTTTCGAAAAACTAAATTTTAAGATATGAATGCTACTAGTTCTAATCACCTTATGGAGGTGATTCGAAACAAAATTTTACTTATTATGCTAATTCGTTTGAGAATAATCATATTTCTGATTCTGTGCCACCGACACAAATGTCTTTAGGAGTCATCTCCTAAAATTAGAAATATGGCTACTAATGATAAAAATAAGAAAAAAAATATTATAAAAATATTATGTAAAATTATGTCACCGATAGCGTACTGGTTTTAGATCCAAAAGATCAAAACCCAATAGCTAAAGGTGTACAATGTAAGAAACGTAGGCAACTTTATAAATGAAAAAAAAAAAATGAAGGCACGAACACTTTAAGAAGATACCATAAAGAAAAGAACACATTACATGCTAGACAAACACAACTAAGTAGCGGTCCTCAAGGATCTTATATAGGCAACTTTACTTATTCTGTTGCTCGTATCAAAACTGAGCTAACAAAATATATTATTTGTGATGAACAACATTTTACATTTGGTCAGAGTGATTGGTATTATGATTATGTAAGTAGTATCTTTAATCCTTATTTTACTAAAATTTCTAGATCTACTACTAGAGCAGAGGCTATAAAAATCTTTCAAAAAAATTGTTGTTTTAAAATAAAATTTTATAAATGTTAGTAAATTTGTTCTAACTTCTGATATATGGACTACAAAAATTAATTGCGCTTATATTGGTATCACGACACATTATTTAGATCCAAAATAAATGTTGCAAAAACGTATTATTTGTCTACGACCTTTAGAATTTTCACATATTGGCGTTGCAATCAGTGACGTTATAATACAATTTTTACGTGAATATGATATTCACAATAAAAAATTAATTTTTTTTGATAATGCTAGTAATAACATTTCTTCTATGTAGAATATTTTGGAGTTCTATTTTTTTAATTAATAATCTCTTAGCTATATATATATATATATATATATATATATATATATATATATATATAGAGAGAGAGAGAGAGAGAGAGCCTTACAGTCCTCATCTTACATAAAATTCCCTAATACATTCTAATATACTAACACTCCTCCTCAAGATGGGCGAAAGATATTCACTAAGTCCATCTTGTCGCATTCTCTAATCATATCTACAGAGCTAAGTTCCTTGGTCAGACTGTCTGCTACCTGATCCTTGGTTAGAACGTGGCCTAGTTCCAGTAGTCCATTGTCCAACTTCTCCTTGATGAAGAACCTATCGATCTCGATGTGTTTGGTCATATCATGCTACATTGGATTGTTGGCGATACTGATGGCTGACTGGTTGTCACACCACAGCTTCATCTTGGCTCCTTGATCCAGTTTTAGCTCCACCAGCATACTCTTCAGCCATAGCAGCTCTGCAACTCCCAAGGCCATAGCTTTGTACTCCACTTCAGTTGTCGATCTGGCCATCACTGACTGCTTCTTACTCCTCCAAGAGACCAAGTTGCCTCCTAAAAATATGCAATAGCCCGAGTTAGATATTATGTCATCAGCACAGCTAGCCCAGTCAGAGTCACAGTAGCCCTTGATGCTCACGTGATCATTTTTCCTGAATATCAGCCCATTTCTGGGGACACCCTTCAAGTATCTCAGAATCTGGTACACTACATTCATATGACCATTCCTTGGGTCATGCATATAGCGGCTCACCACATCCATTACAAAGCAGATATCAGGACGTGCGTGGCTCAAATAGATCAGCTTGCCCACCAGTCTCTGGTATCTGTCCCGATCAATTGGTTCTCCAGCCTTCGCACCCAGCTTGAACCTCTAATTGATCGGCGTCGCTGCAGGTTTGCATCCTAATATCTATGTCTCTGTGAGAAGGTCCAGCGCATACTTTCTCTGAGAAAGAACAATCTTCTCTGCTTCTCGAGCAATCTTAATCCCAAGGAAGTACCGAAGAAGGCCAAGGTCCTTCACCTCGAACTCCTTGCCAAGCTTTTCCTTGAGTCAGGGAATCTCCTGCTCATCATCTTCTGTGATAATCATATCGTCTACAAATACCGCAAGCATGGTGATGTTGACTCCACTCTGACAAAAAAATAAAGTGTGATCAGTGTTGATCTGCCGATATCACATCATTATCATCGTCCTCCTGAATCTATCAAACCACGCTCGACGAGACTGCTTCAGTCCATAGAGGAGCTTATTCAACCTGCAGATCTTGTCCACTGTCTAATCAGTACAAAATTCTGGTGGTATCTCCATGTACACCTCCTCCATTAGATCCCCGTGAAGAAACACATTCTTCACATCCAGTTGGTGTAGCTTACATCCACCATTCGCTGCCAAAGAAATCAGGGTTCTGACGGTGCTCATCTTCGCCACTGGTGCAAAAGTATCGTTGTAGTCAATGTCGTACGCCTGACTATATCATTTTTCCACCATTCGTGTCACCACCCCATTTCCAGAGCCGGGTATTTTTTTTATTTTTAATTTAGTTAATTGTATATTATTTATAATTAATTGTATTTATATTTTATTTGTGGTTGTATTATATTTTTATTGATTGTTTTAGGGATTTGGCTAGCCTGGACCCATGTCAGACCCTAGTGGACCCATGTCCGACCCGACCAACACCCCTGTGGGACTTATTTTTGGGTTTAGAATATTTATTATATTTTTAGTGGGTTAGTTGGAGAGATTTGGAGTTAGTTTGAATGCTTTTGGAACCCGAAACCCAAAACCGAGTTAGAAGGGCATTTTGGACATTTGCCAACTTGTAACCCATTTATTTTGCTTGGCCGGCCCTATTTTTCCACACCCGACCACAAGCACAGCAGGAGCAGCCCCTCCCCACCTCATTTCTTCACTTCTTCTTCATTCTTCTTCTTCTCCACTTCTTCTTTCTTCTTCTTTCTTCTCCAAAGTAAGTTCTTCTTCACTTTTCTTCCTTCCTTCTTCCATTCCTTCTTCTTTATGCTAACCTAACCTTGCATTTTCCCTAACCTAGATGGGTAGAGCTTAGTTTTGGTGTTGGAGCTAGATTTGGGAGCTTGGAAGCTTAGTTTGGTGGATTTGGAGCACTTTGGAGATTTTGGCTTAGGATTCCAACTCCCAAGAGGTAAACCCTAATTTTCCCCCTTGTAATTACTCTTATATAGTATAATTAATAGTTTAGAACCTTCCTAGACCCTTAGGCTACCCGTGGGAGGAAGTTGGAACTAGTTTGGAAGTGTTTGGAGACTTTAACACTAGGTTTTGTGTCAATTTCGGGTGGAATTCGAATTTGGCCCAATTTTGGGTGATGCCCTAGGTTAGAAGGACCTAGGTAGACGTTGTCGGGTGTCTTGAGGGTGAGTGCGTGTCTTCGTTCGGACACGAGAAGCCGTGTCGCAGAGAAACGGGCGTTTTGGGCGAATTTGGGGTTTTCGTCGTCGCCGATTCTAAGTGCGTGCGCATTTTCGCCACGGACCTAGAATCGACGCGGTAGCATTTTTCTAGGATCTAGACATCGTTTAGGACCCGTGGGTAAATTTTGGGCCGATTCCGAGTTGGTTTGGTGTGCGTTTCAGGAGGTTTTCCGAACCGCACACTGCGTGTTCGTCGAAATGACCGAACGGCCATTTCGACGTGGTTTCCTAGTTTCGAGCTTGTGCGCACGTTGGGTTAGTATCGGAGAGTGTGTGCTAGGATTCTCGGGCTATATTTTATATATTTATAGGCGTTGGTGAGTGTCGGGATCGTTGGGCGTGAGTGGGGCGTGTTGTCGTGTGTTGTGGTTGAGTGGTGTTGTGTCTCTCTATATATATTTATATGTGTCTATATATATATATATATATATATATATATATATATATATATATATATATATATATATATATGTATGTGTGTTTGTGTATATATAATTATATATATATATATGTGTGTATTTATATCTATGTGCTTGTGTGAGTGTGTGTTGGTGTTAGTGTGTAGGTGAGTGTGAGTGAGTGTTTATATATATATATATATATATATATATGAGTTTGTGTAGGTGTGTATATATATATGTATGTGTGTATGTGTATATATGTATATATATATTTGTGTGTGTGGTTATGTATTAGTGAGAGTGTGTGTTAGTGTGTGTGAGAGTGTGTGTGTGAGGGTGTGTGAGAGTGAGTGTGTTAGTGAGTGCTTGTGTGCTTGTGTGAGTGTGTGTGTGTGTATTTATATGTTAGTGTTTGTGTGTGTATAAATATATATGTGTGGTCGTGTGTGTGTGTGATTGTGTGTGCGTTTGTGTGTGTGTGGCCGCGGCAGCGAAGCGCACAGCCGTTGCAGCAGCCAGCAGAGCGAGGCGGCGCCGCGGCAGCAGTTCGCTCGAGCGCAGCAGCAGCTCGCTCGAGCGCAGCAGCAGCAGCAGCAGCAGTTTATGTAGCAGCTGCAGCAGCAATTTGAGGCAGCAGCAGCAGCAATTCAAAGCGGCAACTGCAGCAGTCCTAAGCACAAGCAAGAGCAGCAGCAGCTTTCAGTAGTAGAGGAATAGATAGCTAGATAAATAGATTAGATTGATAGGTGAATAGGTAGATTAATAGATAGATATCTATAGTTAGATAGATAGGTAAATGGATAGATAAATAGATAGATAGTTGGTAGATAGGTAAATAGATATTAGATAGGTAGATACTAGATAAACAGATAGTTATATATATAGATACTTAGATAGATAGCTAGATAACTAGATAGTTATTTAGATAGATAGATAGTTAGATATCTAGATATAGATATATTTATATATTTAAGAGTAAGGTAAGGTAAGGTAAGGTAAGGTAAGGTATATAGATATAAGGTATGTGTATATGTGTATTGTGTGTATGTGTGAATATAGATACATATAGCTATGTAAATACTTATATGTGTTAGATATATGTATAATAGCCTATACATATAGCTATATAAAGGTATAGAGACTAGATATAGATATATATGTATTGAGAATGGGTATAAGGTAAGGTATATGTGTGTTGTGAATATATATGTATATGCATATAGATATCTAGGTGTATATGTATATATGTGCTATATATATATTTTTTAGCCTAGATTAATAACTAGGAGCATATCTATTAGCCTAGATAGCTAACTAGAGGGGTAGTTAGAGGGGTTATTGGAGAGTATCTCAATACCTTGAGATATCAAGGTATCTCACCAAGGTATTGAGTTTCGAGCGGGGTTTTTGAGCAATTGCCTAGGTTTGAGTTTAAAGATAGGTTTTTATGTTTATGTGTATATATTTACGCGTGCTAGCATAGGTTTTAGCGGGTTTAGGCGGGGTGCGTGGCCTAGGGCGAGGTATCGGATACCGAGGGTATCCCGGTATCTCAAGGAGGCGAGTTTGAGAGTTTTCTAGCTTAATGAGCTCGGTTTGACCTAGAATTTCAGGAGCACCCTAGTTTGACCTAGAGTTGACCATAGTTGACTCGGTTGACCGCCAAAGTCAACTTTTGACCTAGTTTTGACCCAGAGTTGACTTTTTGGACCCATAGTTGACTTTTTGACCCAAATTTCACCGGTTTGACCCGTTTGACCTAGAACGACCCTAGAAGCCTATTTTTAGTTATTTTATATCTGTTTAACTCATTAGAAACCTGTTTAACCTTGCTTTTCGCATTAGGTCCTTGCGACACCGGTTTGGATCGCCAGTTGCTCAGGACGTCAGGCGAGTACATTCTCTGATAGTTTTCATTATCTGATGATTATTATGATTCAGCTTCTAGTATAGTATCATCTGATTATTCTGGCACAACACGGGATACTGACTGGTATTTCTGGATTCATTTACTTGCGACACGTACATTCATGTTTCTGGCCTCTATTCTGGAATCACTACTGGCATCACCTACAGGCATCATTCATGTTCAGGCTGGACTCATCTTGATTTACGTGTCTGGTCTTGGATCCACTTGTACTAGTCAGGGCAGAGAAATACTCGAGTAGACATATAAACATTCCTATCTGGCATCATCAGGAATCACTCCCTTGATCTAATCTGGAATGATAGCAGCCGTGCACCTAGTGCGCGGTGTGCCGTACTTACCCCTAGCCGTTTACATGTCGAAACAAGTATTTCAAAGACACCGAGTTCATTCTTTATAGTCTGGACTCTCATGCATTTCTTGTTGGTCTCACTTACATGTTTCTGGACTTGACTCACTAAATGTATTTCATGCTGGACCCACTACACGTTCATGTGTACGGACTTGATCTTAGTTTAGATTTCTTGCAGCTTACAGTTATTACTATCTTGTTTCTGATATTCATGCATCTTTACCTTTATGCACCAGTTATATATATATTCTTGTTTCATACTTGCTTCATTCTTCTTGCTACTTGCTATAACTGTTTTATAGTTTTTATCATTTAAATGGAACTGCTGTTAGAGATGTACTTGCTCCAGTCCTGACTGAACATATTTTTCAGAGTATCCGGAGGAGTGGTGTCCGACGTTTTATGGACCTGAGCCTGTCGATGGTGCAGACAGGGACCCTCTAGTTTAGGAGTGATTTCCGGGTTGGTAGCCGGGATCACTAGGACCTTGTTATTGTTTTATTAGCTTTTAGCACCAGATTTGTCTCCGATTTTGGATTGAGACCTTGTTTGTATATTATTTTGGATGATGTATTGTTGTATTATTATTATTTGATGTTGTGGTGGTTTTTAGTTGTTGTTGTTAGACTTTATAGCTGTTAGTCTTCTTTGTTATCTTATCGTGCTTAGATTCGTGATTGAGTACTTGAGATTATCATTATGATATTGCTCCTCCGTTTGGAGTTGAGATCTTGACAGTATTATATATTGATTGTGTGGTTGCCCTTCTTTTGGAGAGGTCATGGCAGATTTTTTTGTGAGTTATCTAGATAGTTGACCTAGACAGCGTTCTACCGTCGATGCTGCGGCGTAGGCTGGACGTACCCACGACTCATGTCCGATTTTTTGGGTGCGGGTCGTGACACATTTTTTGGTGGCGGCCCCATGCAGGTCTCGATTTGCAATTAGTACGATGTCGTGGTGGTACAACAACTTAGTTGTACTACTGCGAGCCTGCTATAGGATATAGGATCTAGGATGAGAGTGTACTCAATCACGACTAAGAACAATTCTAATCTAATTATTCTGAAATTTGCTTCTTTTGAAATATTATTGTCCTTCTTTGATGATATCGTATCTTGCGCCGTATTGACTTCTTTTGATCTGTGTTCAGGATACCTCCGAAGACACGATCTCATCATACCGTTCCAGTAGTTGCTACCGAGAGGTCTGCTACCTCTCGTCCAGCTCGTATCCAGGCAACTGATATCGCTCCACTCACCACTCCTACGATTGAGGGAGCTTCTGTTTCTCTCGGGGATCCTCCTCCACTTGTCGATCCGAGGACTACCCCAGTCGTTCCGGTGGTTCCTCCACCACTTCCTGCTCCGGTAGATGCCGCGCAGTTATTTGCGTTCTTCAGGGAGATGATGGACGTGCAGCACCGTCAGGTAGATGTGATGAGGCTGGGCATTGAGAACGCCGGAATCAGTCCGTATCCGCGGACAAACCCTGTGTCGCAACTTTTGCCACCGAAAAACTGATTCGGACGCGCATTTGGTGCACGCTCGTCAGATTGTGATAAAACTTGTGCCACTGGACTCGTGGTAACGTGCTGGTCCTGTGACCCAATTTTCACGCAATTCTGAGATGGTTGACCAAGTTACCAATTGGCGGGCCCCACGGTTGACTTTTTGGGCAAAATTGTGTTCGGTCCATCGGAATCCACATTTGGACATACCGTTGGATTCGTATTGATATTTAGAGTTTGTTTGACCTATAATTTGTCCCATTTAGAGACTGTTACCCTTGGCACATTTTTTGGTGCAAAGTGGGTCACACGTGGACCCCACTTTGACCCAAAATTACCGTTTTGCCCCTGTGTTCAAATTGGACGAAAGGGAAGTGCTTTCTAGCTATTTTGCTTATTCTGGGAATGTTGGTGATATCTATTTCAGCATCCGGAGATATTTGTTCTGAGGCCATAGCTTCTGGTCCTGTGTGTTGGACATCTGGATGTTACATTTTACAGCTTCTTGCCAGGCAAGTATACCTTGCCATTGTACCATTATTTATATTCCATATGTTGCATGCATCTTTATTTTCTGTCTTTAGTTCATATATTTTAACTGTTATATAAAATGCGCGCGACAGTGTCGTCGCGATATATTTTTTTTTATGTATTTGCATTGACCTTGTTTATGAGACTACCCCATTATCATGTAGCAACATTAGGTTCATTGGCCGTGACACAGTTGTTACACGAGTTATGAGTCTCATGTAGATCACGAACTTGCATGCAGGGTTTGGCCTCATGTACGTATGGCCCGTGCGTTAGAAATAACTACTAATAGAAACTTTGTATGCTAGAAGACGTAGCAGTTATTAGAGGTCTAGGAGATAGCCTATTGTAGTACGGTGGTCCCATCCTTGTCCTCGTTTGGTTGCAGGATTGGGATAGGGTACTAAGAATAGGCTATGAACCAAAATTGTGTCATGGATGTGACATGCTTAGAGCATGGGGTGGGGAGAACAACAAGTACCGCATTTGAGCTCCTTTGCACTTTTCTTCTGTGCGCCCAGATTCTCCTCTAGAGATACGGGTGGTGATGCCTCTATATATTATGTACTATCAGGTGGGCCACCGGCGTTCAAAAGACGACGTGCCTTTTAGGCCCCTGGATCTCCAATAGAGAACCATGCCAAATCCCAGTTTTCAGCCAGATAGCTCACTTGTGGAAAAAATTGTTCTTAACTGCATTCACTTAGACGGTTAGGCGACCATTGGATATTTATTTCAGTACTTTATTGGCATACTTTTATGTATCTTGTTATGTCCCTCTGAGGACCTGGCCCTTCCAGGTGTATCTGTTCTTGAGTTTTCGCAGGAGCACAGATTCGGATGGTTACCTATGTTTCGAGGAGGTCTTCTCTTCGAGCCATGATTGATAGCTGATATTCTTATATTGTGTTTGTTATGGTGTACTTATATTGTAATTGCTCTTATATTCGAGTTGGTAGTGGATTTGTTTTCACCCAACTATCATCCTTAGATACTTCTTATTGAGATAGTTTCATAGATATACTGGTTAATTATTTATATTTGATTTTCGTGGATGAGATTTAGATTATATCATGTGACTTGTGACATATGTTATACCACTTGTGGATTTGATATTCATATTACAACGTACGTATGGGTTTGGCTTTCATATATTGGAGTTGCCATATCCATGCGGCTGGCATGCTTACGTGTCTTAGTCCTACGTATTTTTGGGACTGGGACGTGACATTTTTGTGGTGGCCCATGCAGGTCGAGAGCATATTGTCTCGGTTATGTTACTGTACCGAACAAGCCTGCACCTAGGACTAGAGTATAGGATCTCATTCACATTGGTTACGACTCATCCTCCTTCCAATCCATTCCATTTGAATAATTTGCATCATGCTTGATTCATGTGCTTTCCTATTAGTTTCTTGAGTATAGCCTCTCCTAGAATATATAAGTTTCTGTTGTTAGATGATAAGTAAGGTAACCTTCCTATTAAGAGTACAACTAGAGTGCTGACACACCACTAAGTTTAGAATATCTAGTGAACCCTAGAATTCCTTATCTATAGATTGGTTTACCATTATCCCTTGATGTATTATGAAGGACTTGAGAGTAGTATAGATAATACTAGGGTTAGTTAGAAGTTTGGCCCTATTGTTTGACCCTAGTATTGAGGAACCAATAGAAAACCAAAAAAAAAAATTTGAAAATTAGGACTGAACCTGACCTTCATAGTTAGATAGTATTGGAGAACTATAAACTTAGATCATTGTCTTATTATTAGTAGAAAGCACCTTAGGAAGCCTAGAGGAATGTAATCAACACTTTTTCTTTGATCATACCTCGAACATAGCAACTAGCATACCACCCCCCTTAGAGAACCATGATGCTATATAGAGCCCTCTATTTTAATTTCATAAATTGCTCCTCTGCGACCATAGCGCTCGCTAGTGTGCGACGACTGATTACGTTTTTTCTCTTCATCTTTCAACTCGTGCCATCTGACACTTCTGATTATAGACCAAGTAATTTTATTATATGTTAGGATATATATAGCTTGCTAGGATTTTGGTTGTTACTCTTGAAATTTTGAATTATGTGATTGGTAATTAGAACTTGACAGTTTAAGTTATTATTGTAGATTATGACCTAATGATTACCTCTTAGCTTTAAGTCGCTTAATTTGTACCCCCACCTCGATACGAGTTATATCCCCTTTCCCCCTGGAAGGCCAGTAACTGTTCCGTTCTTACTATTGACACTTGCACTAAGACTAAGACTTAAGACGACCACGACCTATATAATATAAGAGGATACCCTAATAAGTACCAAGACCCCTTCTCGTAGACCTTAACATGAGCTTCTACGGTATCCTTAAGACAATTACAATATTAGTTTATTATTATAAGTTGGGTAGTATACCTCACAACATAGTATCACATAGTCTTTTGACCTATTATTGAAGTGTGATTGAACAACATTAACTGTATGCTAGCTTAGGACGACGGTATTTTTTTCAGACTGTAGAACTTAGAGACTATACCCCTACTTTGTCGACTATCGACTTAGACAAGGAATTAGTATGACAACTGTAGAGATTATGGAGTCTTATCTTTTGTGAACTTGAATTATTATGTACCTTCTTTCATCATAATCCAGCGTATTTATATTTGCTGTACTACCTTGACTTATGCTGCTACTGTAGCCTAGTTTTTGCAAGCTTATTCTTTTATCGAGCTTGTTCACGACATATGTATTATTGGGTGCACACAATGATACCATTGTCTAATCAGAATCTGTGTATTAAGGTCTAGCTAACCTTAGTGCGCTTGGTTCGCTCTTCGCATGACTACTTTACGTGGATTGAGATATATAGTAGTAGACGAATATACTTGCTCCTAGACATGTCAGACATATCGTATCGGTTACATAACTGTACTGATATGAGCATGTAAATAGGAAATTATCAAAAAAAATAGGATTTCAATCCACAACTGTCCTAACAACTCTCTTTTTGAATTCTTTAATCTCTTTGAACCTCGTACTTGTATTCTATCACCTTCACCTTGAATTCTTTATTATTGCTCTCCGTCTTCCCTTATTTCGGAAAGAGTTCTCCTCGTGCTGGTATAAGTTGACACTGATAGTACTAGATATACCCCATAAGGCTAATCACATGACTTAGTGACCCTCTTTTATAATTGATTAAGGGCATATCATAGGTGATATGTTGGTGTTAAAACTTTGAGGATTGAATAATATGATTAAATAATTTGAGGAATAGTTTTTCTAGATGTATAGCCTTAGGTGATAGATGGATAAATTTTAAGTTCGGTAGATTGTGAATCCCTCACCCAAAATTAGACCTACTTGGCGGAGAAAGTGAGACTGAGGCTAGCTCGAATCCACTTAGACATAGAACACGGTATTTTTTATTTAGTTTTACAACATGGTATCACTTAGCACACCTTACCATTGCTTCGATAATTGGAGCACTTCACTAGTCAATGCCTTCCTACAAATTCCACATCCTTGTCCTTGACATGCCCATCTTCTATTTCGACCTCTGTGCAACTTATAATTATGCTTCCTTATGCTACATTTTAGTCGCGCAACATTCGTCGCGAATGTTATTTTTTAATTCTAAGATAATTCCAACTTTGTATCCTTGTGCGTTCCAATTAAAATTGGAGACACAATTTTGACCGTTTTGTACAACCCAATCTATGACAATATCCTAGCCTGGGCCCTCTATGCCCATGACACTTGCGTCCACCTAATGTTATCCCATGTATTTCTAATTAATTCCCGAACCCCTGCGTATTAATTTTAATTGTATTAATCTAATTTCCATCTTTGTGCAACGTTTCAATGGTTGGGCGCTTTTATGCAAAAGAGCATTTAGGTGTCCACACCATTGACATGACACATGAAGAAACCTAATTTTCTCTCATGTGGATTTTTCCCATAATTTTCGGAATGTGCAACGCGCAACATCGTCCACTCCTTTAAACCTAGCCTTGCATTTTAAACAATGCAAATCTTATACCATCCTTGACTTCTACCGTGGCTTAATTTTAATTTCAAGAACGAAATTTTTATAAGTTGGGTAGAATGTAAAACCCATATTCCTAAAAATCGTATATATCCTTTTTAATTATAAATTATAAATTATTAATTAAATGGTAGTAATTAGTGGCTAAATTAGGAGAAATAGATTTTTTATTAATTTTTATTTTAGGTGTTGGTGCACTTAGGGGATTTATGGGACCATTCGAAATTTTTCGGAATTTATTTCATGTAGGAGATCCCTTGAGCAGTTGCTAGCTTAATAGTATGTATTAGTGTAATTCTGATTTTTTCCTATGAGTATATACGTATATATAAAAAAAAATATATACATATATATTTTTAAAAGAATTTATAAAAGGAAAAGAAAAAAAAATTAATAACAACCACTACAAAACAAACCACTACTATCCTACTTTCTCATGCAAACAATTCCCTTAGTAGCAGCCGCCCCCTATTGCAACGTAGACCAGCACCTTTTTGCTTTGTGAGCCGCCCCCTTTAAATCCCACAGCAAAGCCAAGACCCCCCTCCTCCCGCGGCTTTTAACTCAACCCCCTTTCTCTTTCATATATATATATATATATATATATATATATATCATTATTTATAAAATCCTAAACCTAAATCATCCAGGCCTTTCTCTTCCCATCTAGACCTAGAGAGCGCCGCCACCGCAGCCGAAGAACCCCGCCAGGCCGTCCAAACCGATCCCGACGACCGCGACCCCGCGCACTGCAGATTCCGTACCGAGGTACCTGTGTTCCGGAGTTATTTTTCGTCGACTCGCTCAACCAAACGCCACCCCGTCTTCACCGGTATGCTCATCCCTTAACCCTCTTTCATATTTGTATGATAGAAGATCTCGAACAACACGTAACCATAGACAAAAATAGCACCAAAGTTGGCAGAAATAGACCAAATTCTGGGATCGCAGAAAACTGCGGTGAACACCCATGTTTCCGAGTTCGTATCTCCCACCACAGAGATCCAAATTTTATAATTCTTTTTGTATGCGTAGACCACTTGACCTAGTTTAATTTCTGTTAAATAACCCTAGATTATTAACTGCTGTAGACAGAATTAAATTCGTTGGAAAATCCCGCAAACCCACTTTTTTCAGATTTTTAAAAGTTGTGAAACGGAGCACGTCCCGCCAAACGGGACCGCCCTGCCGTGTACCAAGTATACCGAACGGTGCGCGCAGCATAAACGGACACGTGAGAGTTCATAAAAACTGATTCGGACGCGTGTGCGTGCCGAAATTAGTCCGTATCCGCGGACAAATTCCGTGTCGCAACTTTTACGAAAGTCGGGCGTATTTGGTGCACGCTCGTCAGATTGTGACGAAACTTGTTCCACTAGACTCGTGGTAATGCGCTGGTCCTGTGACCCAATTTTTACACAATTCTGAGATGGTTGACCAAGTCGCCAATTGGCGGGTCCCATGGTTGACTTTTTGGACAAAATTATGTTCGGTCCATCGGAATTCATATTTGGACATACCGTTGGGTTCGTATTGATATTTAGAGTTTGTTTGACCTATAATTTGTGCCATTTAGAGACTGTTACCCTTGGCACGTTTTTCGGTGCAAAGTGGACCACACGTGGACCCCACTTTGATCCGAAATTATCGTTTTGCTCCTGTGTCCAAATTGGACGAAAGGGAGTGCTTTCTAGCTATTTTGATTATTCTGGGAATGTTGATGATATCTATTTCAGCATCCAGAGATATTTGTTCTGAGGCCATAGCTTCTGGTCCTGTGTGTTGGACATCTGGACGTTACATTTTACAGCTTCTTGCCAGGAAAGTATACCTTGCCATTGTACCGTTATTTATATTCCATATGTTGCATGCATCTTTATTTTCTGTCTTTAGTTCATATATTTTAACTGTTATATAAAATGCGCGCGACAGTGTCGTCGCGATATGTTTTTATTTATGTATTTGCATTGACCTTGTTTATGAGACTACCCCATTATCATGTAGCAACATTAGGTTCATTGGCCGTGACACAGTTGTTACACGAGTTGTGAGTCTCATGTAGATCACGGACTTGCATGCAGGGTTTGGCCTCCTGTACGTATGGCCCGTGCGTTAGGAATAACTGCTAATAGAAACTTTGTATGCTAGAAGACGTAGCAGTTATTAGAGGTCTAGGGACATAGCCTATTGTAGTACGGTGGTCCCATCCTTGTCCTCGTTTGGTTGCAGGTTTGGGCTAGGGTACTAAGAATAGGCTATGAACCAATATTGTGTCATGGATGTGACATGCTTAGAGCATGGGGTGGGGAGAACAACAAGTACAGCATTTTAGCTCCTTTGCACTTTTCTCCTGTGCGCCCAGATTCTTCGCTGGAGATACGGGTGGTGATGACCTCTATATATTATGTACTATCAGGCGGGCCACCGGCGTTCAAAAGACGACGTGCCTTTTAGGCCCCTGGATCTCCAATAGAGAACCATGCCAAATCCCAGTTTTCAGCCAGATAGCTCACTTGTGGGAAAAGTTGTTCTTAACTGCATTCACTTAGACGGTTAGGCGACCATTGGATATTTATTTTAGTACTTTATTAGCATGCTTTTATGTATCTTGTTATGTCCCTCTGAGGACCTGGCCCTTCCAGGTGTATCTGTTCTTGAGTGTTCGCAGGAGCGCAGATTCAGATGGTTACCTATGTTTCGAGGAGGTCTTCTCTTCGAGCCGTGATTGATAGCTGGTATTCTTATATTATGTTTGTTGTGGTGTACTTATATTGTAATTGCTCTTATATTCGAGTTGGTAGTGGATTTATTTCCACCCAACTATCATCCTTAGATACTTCTTATTGAGATAGTTTCATAGATACTGGTTAATTATTTATATTTGATTTTCGTGGATGAGATTTAGATTATATCCTGTGACTTGTGACATATGTTATACCACTTGTGGATTTGATATTCATATTACAGCGTACGTATGGGTTTGGTTTCCATATATTGGAGTTGCCATATCCAAGCGGCTGGCATTCTTATGTGTCCTAATCCTACATATTTTTGGGACTGGGATGTGACATGAAGGGAAATCTGGTGGTGGTGGTGGTGGTGGTGGTGGAGGTGGTGTCTCAGAAGTCGAGACGAACGCAGGCAAGGGACTTAGCACTGGCACTATAGGTACTGGTCCTGCAGTTTGCTTCACTTTCCTGCTGTAGGTAAGTAACTCCTCCTGAGCCGTGGGCCTAACACCTCTCATATCCTCCCCCGGTTCCTCTTCACTCTCCTCCTCAATCGTTCCTCAATGCCATACTCCTAAATCGGTCACCAAACTCTCACCAATCTTCATCTCTCGCCTCATATTCTCAGTCTCAGGTGAGTTGCCCATAGATGAGGTTTCCTTCTGACGGTAGTATAGCTCAAGCTCCCTGAAATGAACATCTATGCTCACAAACCTCTTTTTCACTACTGGGTTCCAGCACACATACCCCTTCTGAATCGCCGAATAGCCCACGAAGACACACTTGACTGCTCTAGAGTCAAGTTTTCCAACAGACGGTCTATTTTCTTTCATAAAATATACGCAGCCAAACACCTTCAGCGGGAGTATCCCACTATCATTTTCTTGCAATATCTCACATGGAAACTTTTATCACAGTACTTTCGAGGGCATCATGTTGATCAGTTGAGCTGCTGTCAATACTGTATGCCCCTACAGACTCTGTGGGACATTCATGGTGATCATCAAACTCCTTGCCACCTCCAGAAGGTGTCTGTTCTTTCTTTCTGTCACTCCATTCCGTGCTGGTGTGTATGCACATGTGGTCTGATGTTGTATCCTTTAGACTTACAGGTATTCCTCAAGTGCTTTGTTGGTATACCATATCCCATTGTCAGACCTCAATACCTTTACCACTACTCTGTACTGAGTCTAGACTTGTTTATGAAAGTCCCAAAAATATGCAAAGATATCACTCTTATTCTTCATCAAATATAGCCAGGTGACACGAGAGGAACAATCAATAAAAGAAACGAAATACATGTAACCATTCATAGTAGTTGTGGCGCACGGCCCCCAAACATCAGAATGTATAATATCAAAAACAGAAGAGCTTCTATGACCCGCACTAACATATGAGCTCCTAGTAAGTTTGCCTAAATCACATGCATCACATACTAGTTTCTCCTTATTTGTTTTCTCATAAATAGATGGATACAACCTACTCAAAATACCAAAAGAGCAGTGTCCCAACCATTTATGGTGGAGTATCAGTGTATCCTCGGCACTTATTGTCGGTCCTTCCATTCTTGTCCTCTCTGCCACAGACACCAATGCCGAATCTAACCATTCCCGATCCAGGTACCATATCACATCATGCCAAGTGTCAGTCCCAAGTCTTCGTCCCGTCTTCTTCTCCTGGAAGACCACCTTAGGAATATTAAAAGAGATCATGTATTTTAGTTGGAGGATTATAGAACTAATAGACGAAAGACTGACTAAAAAAGAAGGAGCATGCAAAATATTAGATAATTTTACTGAGCATGTACAATCGACAGTAACCTTACTGACCACTGGCTGAAAAGTACCATCGGCTGTTTGAATGTTGTCAATCGATGCTAGGTGAGTATAGGAAGAGAACTCACTAGCATTCTCTATCACGTGTTGAGACGCACCCGAATCTACAATCCAGTCCGATGATCTAAGGGAAGACATAGATGCAAGGGCGAGTGAGTCGTTAGTACCTTCCGATGGATGGACATACACGGCAGCGTTGCCTCTGGCAGAGACTGAGGTGGACGCTTTCTCAGTCCCACTCCTCATGTCTCCATCGCTTGACGCTCTCTGCTTTTTCCTGAGTACCTCCAGCATGCCCAGCAGTGTCTGATCCTCCTCAGTATATGTAACGCCCCGCTCCGCGTCGGCGTTATGTATCAAGGTGAGTGGGCAGAACTTCGTTCTCTGATTCTTGCACGCCTTAATAATAACCTGAGTTTTTGCTTGCAATGTTTTCATAAGAGAATGATAGAACCTGCCTTGCATGTTAATGAACGAACTCACCTAGCTTGTCTTTGAAATGATAAGTCTGCTAAACGAGGATCCTGAAACTCTTGTTGAGTGCATGAACATGTTCACTATCGTCTATGCTTGGAGAGAACCATACTGTGCCTGAACGTGTTCAAGAGATAAGTCGGATTGCCCCGCATCAAAGATCGTATTCTGATGGTTCGTCTCGTCTGCATACTAGAGTTTATTTGATAGTGTTCCATGCATTCGCACGCGATCGGACAATGGCTTTTGGTGGAGAGCTAAACTGCATGCGTCCATGCCACCATGGGTCACAACTGCCATTAGCATCAGATGAAAGAGTCATTGGTATGCTGTACAACCAGCTGCCGATCCTGAGATACTCGGGGACCGCCCTGCATATAGCTAAGTCATTGTGTTGGCTTGGATAGATGACTGCCCCTAAGATTGTGCATTGTGTGTCTAGCTTTGCATCTGACCCTGGAGTCGCACAAGACACGCTGCGCACACCCTGAAACATGAACGATTGCTTGTCTTGCTTATTGCATATGAAACTCTGTTTCCATACATGTTTTCAAACAATGTAATATGACTCTGCTAGAACTGCATGAAACGAACCTAGGTAAAACTAGAAAGATCACTAGTAATGTAATATTTTATAACATGATTACTTAGTGTTGGTTTGAGTGAATGCTTGTTTCTGTTCAGTTGATTTATCTCACCAGTACTTGTATAAAGTGCTGACCCACCAACAGTTTACTTGCTTGCAGGTACTGGATCGTCCGAGGGAGCGATAGGCGTGCCACAGTCCCTAAGACCCGAAATCCTGGTTTCGATTGTTGCCCCGAGAATGCTATCGTATAAGGGGACATAATGTATGGAACGAACGAATGCCTCCAAGTTGCCTCGATTGTCCCGAATACTCAGTTGGCTAAATGCATTGCATTGCAACAAGTCCCTTTTCGCTGCTTACTCGATTGATGCGATGATAGCCAACTATCAACTTAAACGATTGGCCTTGCACGGGCGTAACCCCAGGCCCGTGCGGCATCACGTTCCCGAAAGCTCGAACGGGCCACATGCATTAGCTCCCTTCCTCCCTCGCACCCGCGGGACGGGCGCGGTGATTCGCGTCCGGCGCACCGAGGCATGGTGATTCGTGTCCGGTTCGTTAAATCCCGGCCGCACGGGACGGGGCAGGGCGGAGCGGCGGCCCGGGCGGGTCCGGGGCGTGACAGAATGGTATCAGAGCGGAATCGATCTTCTGGCCCAAAAACCGTTGCTATGACTCTGAGATAATGGTATTGCAATAGAGCGTTCCATACAATAAGTCCATAGATATTCTCAAAGTGCAAATATTTTCTGAACTTGAATTGCTTGATTGTTTCGATTGAGTACGGCGAGGGATGGCACTATCGCTACTCGGGATATCGGGAAGTTTATCCTTGGAGTTTCGAGGACGAAACTTTTTGTTGGTTGGTAAGTATGTAACGTCCTGCTCCGCGTCGGCGTTATGTATCAAGGTGAGTGGGCAGAACTTCGTTCTCTGATTCTTGCACGCCTTAATAATAACCTGAGTTTTTGCTTGCAATGTTTTCATAAGAGAATGATAGAACCTGCCTTGCATGTTAATGAACGAACTCACCTAGCTTGTCTTTGAAATAATAAGTTTGCTAAACGAGGATCCTGAAATGCTTGTTGAGTGCATGAACATGTTCACTATCGTCTATGCTTCGAGAGAACCATACTGTGCCTGAACGTGTTCAAGAGATAAGTCAGATTGCCCCGCATCAAAGATTGTATTCTGATGGTTCGTCTCGTCTGCATACTAGAGTTTATTTGATAGTGTTCCATGCATTCTCACGCGGTCGGACAATGGCTTTTGGTGGAGAGCTGAACTGTATGCGTCCATGCCACCATGGGTCACAGCTGCCATTAGCATCAGATGAAAGAGTCATTGGTATGCTGTACAATCAGCTGTCGATCCTGAGATACTCGGGGACCGCCCTGCATATAGCTAAGTCATTGTGTTGGCTTGGATAGATGACTGCCCCTAAGATTGTGCATTGTGTGTAAAGCTTTGCATCTGACCCTGGAGTCGCACAAGACACGCTGCGCACACCCTGAAACATGAACGATTGCTTGTCTTGCTTATTGCATATGAAACTCTGTTTCCATACATGTTTCCAAACAATGTAATATGACTCTGCTAGAACTGCATGAAACGAACCTAGGTAAAACTAGAAAGATCACTAGTAATGTAATATTTTATAACATGATTACTTAGTGTTGGTTTGAGTGAATGCTTGTTTCTGTTCAGTTGATTTATCTCACCAGTACTTGTATAAAGTGTTGACCCACCAACAGTTTACTTGCTTGCAGGTACTGGATCGTCCGAGGGAGCGATATGCGTGCCACAGTCCCTAAGACCCAAAATCCTGGTTTCGATTGTTGCTCCGAGAATGCTATCGTATAAGGGGGCATAATGTATGGAACGAACGAATGCCTCCAAGTTGCCTCGATTGTCCCGAATACTCAGTTGGCTAAATGCATTGCATTGCAACAAGTCCCTTTTCGCTGCTTACTCGATTGATGCGATGATAGCCAACTATCAACTTAAACGATTGGCCTTGCACGGGCGCAACCCCAGGCCCGTGCGGCATCACGTCCCCGAAAGCTCGAACGGGCCACATGCATTAGCTCCCTTCCTCCCTCGCACCCGCGGGACGGGCGCGGTGATTCGCGTCCGGCGCGCCGAGGCACGGTGATTCTTGCCCGGTTCGTTAAATCCCTGCCGCACGGGGCGGGGCAGGGCGGAGCGGCGGCCCGGGCGGGTCCGGGGCATGACAGTATAGGTGCCATCAATTCCCTCCTCACCTTCTGCTACCAGCAGGTTCGTTCGATAACCTCCTCGACCACCCCGTCGACCCTCACGACCACGGCCATGTCCTCCAAACTGTCCACGTCCACCACCTGAATCTCCCTCCTTGGGTGGTTTGGTGCAAGCATACCTCAGATGGCCCATCTTCCCGCAGTTGTAGAACTGTTGGGGGTCTCCCTTAGGTCATGTGCCGCCTGAATTGGCAACCGTCAGTGCTGACTTTACTTCAGGAGAACCATATGTCCCTGCCTGCAGCTTGATGCGAGTCTCCTCTTGGATCATGGCCGAGATAGCCTCCTCAAGTGTAGGTATCTTCGGTTGGGATAGAAGTAGTGTTGCCCTCTGAGCAAATACTACGGCCAGCCCCTTAAGAAATTTTATCGTCCTCTCCTGCAAACATACATGTCTCTCCTTATACTTCGGGTCCTCGTAGCTCGTCCGATCTGAGGAATGATCGTAATCCAACCACTGACGCTCCAACTCTGTGTCAAACTCCTGCACCATCTTCTTTCCCTATACGGTGTCATCGATCTCCCCCTTGATCTGAAAAACCCTTAAATATTATTCCCCACACCATCGTAGGTCCTTCTCAACTTCTCCCATACGTTATTTACCATCTCAAGGCCATCCACTGTGGCGACGATCAACTGGACTAAAGAATTGAGGAGCCAAATGTATATCACCATATGAGTGGACTTTCACTCGTCGCGTCTTCCCGAACCCTCATCCGGCTCTGTCTTCTCTCCTGACAAGAAATCCTCCAGGTTCTTCCCTGCGAGGGTTCTCCTCACCCGTCGTGACCAACTCAGGTAGGTGACCGGTCCATCAAGCTTCAGATCGATGGAGGAAAGCTCCAACTTTGTCGGTGTTCATGTCGCGCTCTCACCAGCCGACAGTTTTATCAGCTTCATCAATGTTACGACCTCCGCAGGGTCCAACTTATTGATGATCTCCTCCATCGATCCTCCTCTTCTCTGATCATCTCACACCCATCCCACGATTCACGTTCGTCCTCTCCTAGATCCGATCATGCGTATCCCCCATCGGATCTAGGCCTTCGATGTCAACGTCGATAACGACCCGCGGAAGAAGCCAAAAACCGCGGCAGAAGGCTCATGCAGGCTCCGCAGGAGTCGCGGCTTCGCAGTGGTGGCGAAAGTGTGGTGGCGACGACGACGGTGGTGGTGGACGAGCGGTGCGGCGGCGGTGGTAGTGGCGGCTAGGGTTTGTGGCGGCTAGGATTTGTGCTCTGATACCATGTAGAATATATATATATATATATATATATATATATATATATATGTCTTACAATCCTCCATCTTACATAAAACCCCCTAATACATTATAATATACCAACATTCTATTTATATTTTAAAATCATAATTTTTTACTATAGTAGAAGGCCGATTTTTTCGTGTAAGATGTGTTCGTCATATTATAAATTTAATTGTACAAGAATGTCTTCAATTCTTTCAAGCAAATTTAAAAAATATTAGTTATGTTTATAAAGTTTGAACACTTCTGCAAGTAGACAACAATCTTTTAAAATTTTATGTACACAATATGGTATAACTTTTAGGAGATTTGTTAAGGATGCACCACGTAAATGGAATTCTACTTATTTAATGTTAATTTTTTTTATTAAATTTAAAGATGTTATTACACATTATTGTAATGTTAATCGAAGTTTTGATTATGAAGTAACTGAAAATGATCGATTAGTTGCTAGTTCAATTTTTGTTAGAATTATTTTACAATGCTACATGTATTTTATCTGGAGTTTATTATCCAACTTCTTCTTTAGATTTAACAGAAATTGTTAACATGTCTCATTTGTTTTGTAAATATAAAAATATTCCTGGTTTTTATTATGTTGTTTCCAAAATGGAAACAAAATTTCTAAAATATTGGGGTGATATACCTCTTCTATATTGTTTGGCTTCAATTTTTTATCCTAAGATTAAATTACATGGTGTATTTATATTGTTAGATGATTTTAATGACAATTTGTGTTGAGGTAAGTAGCTTAGAAGTAGAAATTAAGGAAGTTTTAGATAGTTTAATTACTTTATATGGGAAAAAAAAGTTGTATCGGGCTGACCCGGTATAACCGTTCAAGGTAGTAGTAACTCCGATTTTATGTCTAAATCATTTCATGCTAAAAGTGTACTGCAAAGGAAGAAACAAAAATAATCTTCCCTACCAACTCAATAATTATCTTTGTATTTAAATTCTTATGAAGAAGATGAAGATGAATCTGTATCATATTTTTCAATTTTAGAATGGTAAAAAAGACACGAAAAAATGTATCATATACTTTCTTCTATAATACGTGATATTCTAAAGGTCCATGTGTCCACGGTAACATCGGAATCATGTTTTAGTGCTGATTCAAGGATACTAAGCAAGAAGAGGAAAATGATGTTGCTAGATATTTTGGAAGCCTGCGTCTGCGTTCAAGATTGGATTTGTGCTAAAAAATGAACCAAAGACTTAAGAGATGAAAGTGTTGACATCAGTGAGCTGGACTTTAAGTCTCTTACTTTGGAGGACGCTAGTGGAGAATGAGCTAAGCAATAAATTTTGAAGAAAGACGGACGACGGAAAAAAAAAAAAACTTGTACATTTTATTACAAATTTTATGAAAATAAAATCCCAACTTTCAATTTTTTTATTAGTTATTGTTATAGCTGATTTAAATTATATTGTCATTAATAAAAATTTATTAATTTTTTCTTCTCAAAATTTTGCCTCAATTAACTGTTTGTTTATTTATATTAGGATAAGGATTGTTTACATTTAATGTTTTTTGTTATGGAAATGATCTCATTAATTAAATCAAAATTTTATTCTATTATCTTTCTATTATCTCATTAATTAAATCAAATCTTAATGTGATTAAACCTGAATTTTTTTTCTAACTTAATTTATTTTATTCATTAAATCAGAATGCTATCATCTATTTATTAATTTTATTTATTAACTTTTATATATATATATATAATTTTCTATTTAAATTTACTTACAAATCTTTAAAAAAAACGAATACATGGTGGGTCAGCACGGATCCAGTCCTGAACCTGGTGAGGAAGCAGGTCAGGCCCGGAAGCGAAAATATAGAAATCCAATTCGGACTCATGACTCGGTCGGGGGGGGGGGGGATGGGCTGGGTCCGGGCCGTAAATCTTTGTAGATCCAACGGTGATAATTGCTAGGTGTAAACAATTTATTTACACCCATAACCAAACACTAAACACCAAAAACGTTGTCATCGTCTAATTTTACTCTCCCTCCATTCCATTCATCTTGAACCAAACAACAATCTATGTTGATTTACAATTTCAGAGGACAATTATAAAATAAAACAAGTTTAGAAACTCACATCCTAATGAACTCCACAGTCCACACCCGGCATTAAACATTTCTACCAACTCCTCCAGGCAAACGGGCCAAAACAAACTTCCACATATCATATGAGATCAAACCTATACTACTTCTGTATAATAAGAAAAGTTAAAACTTCACCGTAAAAGTTTATGTTACTAAAATATCTTTATATATCTCTACTAAATAAAATTCATAGTCCTTCCAGACCCAGGGACTAAATTAATGAAAATAGATCCCCGGGTTCGATACCTTAGTTCATTATATTTAACATGAATAGTTAGGTAATTACGTGTAGAAAAAAAATATTATTTTCTCTTACTAAGATGTAAAATTAAAAGCTTGTTTCCTTTTTTCAAACAGTATTCGCACATATATACTAGTAGGGGTTAAAATGCAATGTACGTATGGAATCGAAATGGTAGAGAAACAGGGGGCATCAAATAACTCCAACTGGCCCATAGGACTTGCATCAAAAGGACTAGTCGGACAGTATCACTGAACCAAAATCCTTTGGCAAAACCTGCGGTCGCACACCAATTCGGTCCGCATGGGTCAATGGACCAGTTGAGATCCGCCCAAACTAGTGTATATATGATGGCCTACTTTATTGACTAATGAGAACGAGTACAACTTTGCCATGTATAACAAATGGACAACAATATGAATGTGTATTCATGTAGAATATTAACGGAAAATATATGTCGAAGCAGTCACCAATGATAATTTTGTTCATCTTCATTGATCAAGCTAAAGAATCGAAGAAAAATCACAAAACATATGAGTTTATGACACATGAACAGGAACAGAAGATAAAAATTGGTTAAATAGAGTAAGTAGGGTTTAAGTGGATAACTCAAGGATGCACCAGCCTCTTGACCACTGAAGCCATATACTTGCCCTGGTGCTCAGCAAGAGCAAGCTCCATTTCGTTGGGTTCTCTCGTGCCATCCCCAGCAAACACTCCAGCACCGTACGGAGACCCCCCTCTGATGTCGTCCATATTGAACATACTTGCACCGAAGGTGTAGCCGATAGGAACAAACAGCATTCCATGGTGAGCCAACTGGGTGATTGCTGTCCAACTGCAAAAGAGCGCAGTATAACATACATCAATAAATTACTACTCAATCAATAATTATATTTCTTTCTTTAGTGAGGAAAACAAGGATGACACTCTTCAGTATCCAGAGTGTATATACTGCCTAAATAGTATACAAGTGAGCAAGAAGAGAAGCTTTGTGCCTACGCACAGCATCATTTGGTTATAAGTTAACATGATTT